>JAWWMO010000121.1:98525982-98568129 GCA_035047845.1 Dendrocincla fuliginosa
TTGTTGCTTTTTTTTTTTTTTTTTTTTTTTTTTTTTTTTTTTTTTTTTCAGAGCAGGGGAAAACGTGATGGAGAACAGCAGGATTGCGAGTGGGATTCCCTGTATTTCCAGTGATCTCACAGTAAAATGTAAGCAGTATTTAAAACCTAAATGGAGTACTGGTGGATATGGTTGGGAATGGGAAGTTTGTTCTGCACACCAGCTTCCTTAATTCTTTGCAGTGTGAGCTGATGAAACCACACCACTGCTGTCAAAGGCCAGGTTAACATTTAATAGCCCTGTAAAACTTTAAACTTACTTTCAGAAAGTCTTAAAACATTCTTATAGCCCGGATTAAAATGCAGTAGAACTATTAGGTTTAACCACTACCTTTCATTTAAGATAACCTTAAAAAGACATTAACCTCTGTTAAAGGAGAAAGAAGCTGAAGTAATAGAAATCTCCAACAAGAAAACATAGACACAAAACTCTCTCTGAGCTGGAGACAAATGTAACTTGTCTCAGGGATCATCTTTATCTGGAGAGATTCGTTTGGATTTTGAAAAGCAAGGAGAAATGCCCAGACAGAGGAAAGGAAGAGAGTTGGCACAGCTGGAATGGTAACTGCTCCATGGCTGTAAGGGCCATGCTTGCAGTGATAGGATGTAGAATAAGATATTTTAGTAGGAAGCTGGACAAAAATCACAATGACTGTGAATGGTGAAATTTGTGTTCAGATTTGTCATACTTGAGGAGACAGGGTTATGTGCAAGTTCTTGTAACCAATATTTTCTTTATCAGTCATTTTTTTTTCTACATAAAGCAAACTGTAAGATATCAAATTTCCTCTAGTGAATAAACCCACTAATAATGATGACGACAATAGTATAATCCTTCCTTTCTTCTGATTATATTTGTCCTTCTATTTTAGCTGAGAGTTAATCTATTCTGAATTAGACATACTGTACCTGGATAAAAATTCATTAAAACAATTTAAACAAATATCCATAAACCACACGTAACACAATGTTTATGTTTCAGACCTCAGGTTAACTGAGTCATCTGTGTTTTCTTTCCTTCCTGGGACAAAGAACTGCTGGTATGAAACTCCTGATACAACTGAATGAGACAAATTTTAAATACAGACTTTCAGATTGTCTCTAAAATGAATCTGATGTATGAGTTTCCTCATAAGTAAGAATGATTTCCCTAACCATAACAGCTAAATATCTTTTTCCAGTGGCTGTTTATTACAGTTTCAAAAACTTTCATGGAATATTTTCCCTCCCTCACCAACACAGAGGTTTGGGAGTTGGAGCCCAGACCCCACTACCAGCTCCTAGAACCAGCTGATAGCTCTGCATTCCAACTTAATGGCTGGGAAGGACAGGGGGAGGTGGGGCTGGGGCAGAGGGAGAGAGGTTTTTCTGGGCTTTTACCACACTTCTGTGCTCCAGCTGCTGTGCAGGTGCGAGCCATCATTTGCTGGGCTAGTTCAAGCACTTGGAGGGCATTCCTTTGGCTTGATCCTCCAACTCCGAGCTCTCTGGCTTGTTCTTTGGAGAGAGAGAGAGAACAGTCACTACTGCTTGGACTTGCTACAGACTCCCTGAGGACCGATACCATCTGCAGAGGAGTTGTTAGTCTCCCACCTCTCCAACACTTTCAGACAAAGGACAAGGAAAGAGTCTCTACAGGGTCCGTGGCAAAGTTTTCAACACATCCCCTGTGGCCCCCATTTTCTCACATGAGTTTTTTTGGAGCCAGACTCGCTGGAGCTCGTCAGTGACTTTTGTGACTGTCGCCTCCTGAAGTACGGCATTGCCTTCCACTGCCCGTAAATACAACTGTGCCAGAAAAGGGCAGAGATAGGACTTAATTTGTTTGAAAGTTTTGGTTATGGTGTTGCTGTTTGTTCAGTTCTGGTTTTGGTTATGTATATTTGTAATTAAGAACTGTTACCTTTTTCTATACATCTTCTGATTAAAGTCTCTTAATTTCAAAGATTGTGATGGATTTTTGGAAAGAGGTCCCCTTTCTAGTCCAGATTGACATCTTAGTTTTCTTTTAAACTGAGACAGTGTTCCACAGCACAGAACCACAACAACAGGGTCCTGTTCATATGACCTAATTCTTTTCAAGGTTTCTCAGGAAAATGGGTCCTGAATGTGCAATATTTCCAGGACTTGTTTGTGTAACAGCTGGAAATCTCTTCTGGGAATTCAAGGCAAGGAGAAAATATATTTTTTATATATACTTGCAGAAGTTGACCTGGCTGCTCCTTACTGTCAGTCACCTGAAGATTGTCACCTCCACTACAACAATATTGCCATAGATCATTTTAATCTTTCTGGTTGTATCCAGAAAAAAAAAATCAGATGAATTCTTTTGATTTGTCACTGAAACAGATTTCCTTTCAGCAGAGGGAATAGGCATGTATATCAGAGTCATCAGTATTTTTGAGCTTGTTGCATTGCATTATTGACCAATGTGAAAATAATTTTATTACTTGTGAAACATACAAAGCTGCTTTGGGACCTAACAAAAGAAAAAAAAAATGTAATCCTGATATACAGGGTATATTTATTTATATATCTAATCCTAAAATATTTTGAGTTCATGAGACATCATTTACACTCTTTTTACCCCTCCACCCCTCCCAATTAAATTCAAAATCAAGTCCAGCATGAAGTTTTATGTCATCTACTACCTCCCACTGTAAAAGGTTATGCTTTTCTCTCATTGTCTTTCAGTAATGCAACAATCAGTGTGCTTTCTAGGTAGTTTTAATGTCAATAATATATCTTTGTTTATAGATGGAGTGCACATGAAAGCTGTTAGGCTCAGGAAGGTCTCAGTCCTTACTACTGCTAGCTCCACCATGCAGTCCATCTTCCGTATTCAGTGCAAACTGTTGTTGCCAAAAAGGGATCAAAAATTTGATTCCAGGATAATGTAATGGATACAACAGTCACTATTCTCTTCATGTCTGATGTTGTTATCAGGAAAGATGGCAAGTGTGTGATGGCCTTTCATACTGAGGCTCAGGGTGACCTCCTGTCTCCAGTGAGGATGGTAGTGAAAATCCCAATGGTTTGAAAGGTACCAGTATTTATTTCATCCTTATTCTATAAACCTGAGTTGAAATGAGTTCTTTTTGTAGAGGTCACCTCATCTTCACCTTGAAAAGATGAAGTGGTTGTCCCTATGGGTAGCATTCATCTCACTTTAGCCATTTAAAAGTTAGGGGTCTATCAAAGTGCATCATTCAGGTTGCTTCATGTGAGGAAATGGTACCTAAAGCAGATAGCCTAAATTACCCTCCAGAGAGTGATAATGAACTCTGAGGTGACATGAGTGGATATCTAGATATTAGATCATTAGAGAAGGTGAAATTAATCCTATCTTGCATATATCATGATTAGCTTATAATTAATATTAAAACCAAGTAAAATATAGTGAGCAATGAGATCTGTATTGTGAAATATCAAACCCAAACAACTAATGATCTACTAATCAAGGGAAAGTAAGCTATTAGAGCTTACCTTCTCAATTCAAACTCACTGATTAATCTAATCAGATAGAATTTTAATACAACTTTATCTATTATTCTGTGGAAATCTTATCATTATTCTGTGCAAGGACGTCATTTTGTTGAAGACTGTCTGTCTCTGACATACATCTTGCCATTCATTGTATGATAAGGCATCTGTCAATTATGCTTAAGTGTCTTATTTCTGGTGGCATGTGTCTACATAATATACACAATGTATTACTAAAACAATCTAATGGTTTAGCTGAACTAAAGCAGTCTTGCAAGGTAACACATGGGAATCTGACAGGCTGTCTTAGTTTGTTGGACATGATATATTGCAGTAAGGAGATTTTGCATTTGCATATTTTTCTAAATGCAATGGCACACAGTGGATGAAAATCTGATAACATCCTTGCATGTTAGGTACAACAAATAAGTGTTATGGTCATCAATAAACTTCTGGTAGCTACTACTTAAGTAGGAAATGTGCCTTTGGCATTTCTATCTTTCAGTTATCTATGAATGACCTCAAGTTTGGTTGTACAGAACTTGGTTTATCTCTTCACCTTTAAATAGTATTTCTGGTCTTCTGGTTTTCATTAAAAAGCTTTACAGATGCTTCAAAGTTACCTTAGAATACATTATATGCCTAGTCATTTTATAAGACAAGTATAATTTCACATATATATCTTCTTCTTTATGCTGGTGGCATCTTTTTAAATTTTGCTGGATTTGTCTTCCAAGGACAGCACGAGTTTTGGATGCTATGGCATCTCTGATCTATATGAACTTTTTAATCCAAAAGTTACAGAAAATGGAATGTAGGTATAAGTAGCATACATATATATATATATATAAATACACACACGCACACACACACACAGAGATAGATAGCTAGATAGCTAGATACCAATGTCATATCCATATAAATTACACTGTTTCTTGAATTTTTGTTTAATTATATTTTGATTTGCCACCTCATGTATGGTGATTAATTTCCTTTATTGCCCTATGGCATCTATTTGGCTTCATGAACCATACAGCTTTAGAAGTGTGAAGTCTCATATGTAGACTTTTTTTCTTTCCTTTCCAGCTAAGGAAAATATACAGGATAACTAATGGTATCATCTCACAGTAGGAATGTAGATGTAAACAACTACATTTGCAGTATATAATCTCCTCTGCAAGATTTCTAATTATTGTTATGCTTGTGTAGTCAGGAAATCATGGTCTATAAAGCAAGCCTAATTTCCTGTGGCTTGCACCTGAACATGATAAAAGCTCTTGATCTCCTTTCCTTCTCCAGAGGCAAATCACAAAACTGTGACATAGTTTAATCCTACAGTGAGTGCATACTTCCACCCAAGTAATCCTGAACGTGTTACCTTGATGAATGCTTGACCAGGATATCTCTGGACTTTCTGTGACTGCCTTAATGTTTCCTTGTAATAAAATAAAGATATGCAGCATTGTTTTTGTTTGTTTGTTTGTTTTTTGAGTCTCAATAATTGCACTGGTTTGGCAAGATACACTGATTAGTTTAGGCAAAACTCTTTTTCTTCCTTCAGGGTTCTATGCCAGTTTGAGAGCGTGCCTATGTTGGACCAAAAGTTAATTACTACTTCTTCCTACAACAAAGAGAAGACTATATTGATTAGATGTAGCTGTGAAAACATTTAAGAAAAAACAAAGCCCCAGGTTTGTCAATGTAATGTGAGCTTTAGTGCTTGTGACAGGTGCCAGATTTACAGTGCTAGAGTAAAATCCTCTCTATCCAAGGCAGGTATGGCTTTCCCCCTGCCTGCCACTCAGCCATGCTCCAGTGGGAGAAGCACCAGATGTGCAAAACCACTTCATTGCTGTTTAATCCTTCGGTGCTGACTTAGTGGGATTGAATCAGGGACATCAACTTATTTCACATGGGCCAGGAAATAACATTAACTTTGCAGCCTCCATCCAACAAAGCTGTTAAGCACATACATAACTTTAAGATCAGCCATAGCACCAACCCATCAATTCCAGCACTTTAGGTCCTTATTCACTTCTGTCCTTGAGAGGATTTGAACTCGTGACTTACAGTTAAAATGTTTCATATCCTTTCACTAATCCCTCTCAATCACTTCCTAACAAATTGCCTTTGGAGACATATAAACCATACTTCACACTGAACTTCTTAGCATTAAGTTCATGTTTCACAGCCTCTAGCATGTAACATTCTCCTGTATCAGAGGAATCACTCTTATTTTGCCGATGTTTGTCAGTCTTTACATCATAACTTTAAGTCTAAACTATGCAGTCTCCTTATGCATTTAATCCCACGAAATTTATGATTTATTCAAGTGAATAGTCTCTACATACTCATACCCAATGCATGCTTATTATTTTGCGAAAAATAAAAAATATTTTCAGCGACATGTCCTATCTTATATACTGGCAACTTTTCAGTAGAGATGACTGTGGCAAAAATAATAAAAAAAAATATATGTATATATAAACCTGGAAATATGAAGGAATTGAAGAATTGAAAGCAGCATTAAAATGTTGCTCTGAAAATATTGTGGTCAGAGATCAAAATCCTATTGATACACATTTTTTTTTTTTTTATAAGTTACCTGAAAACAATGTATATGTGTAAAGTAGCCAGCAGAGGTGTCTGATTCAGAACTTTGCAAGCGCTTTGAAGAAGTGAACTTTTCTTTCCAACAGTGAAGTGAGTCTTTCCATCTGCATCCCATGTGTAGAGTATTTCTGCTGTGTTAGGACCCTTCCCTCCCTGCCACAGGGTGAGCCTTCTGGCCGCAGCTACCACAGATGGCTCATGGGTTTGTCCTGGGAGAGCTCTGGGCATGGAGCCACCAAGGTCTGCATCATGTTACACTAACTGCTTCTCGGTGTGCCCTGTCTCAGTAGCACAGGAAGGGAAGGCAACTACTGCAGATATCATGAAGGCTGAAGAAAACAAAATCCTTTTGAGCTGAAGGCTGGAATAGGCTTCTTGGGCCATCAGGTTCTGGTTCCTCATGTTACAGATAAACTTATTTTATATATATATATATATAATGTAAGGTTTTTTTATTGTTTGGTCAAATTTTATCTCAGCAGATCCTGCTACTGACAGATGACCACTGCTCTACTGATTCTAAATACATTTGAATTTTAACCTAAAGTTTTGTGTGCTACTGGCTTTTTGTATTGACACTGACTTGGAGCTGGAGCTGGTTCTCTACAGCATGAACCTTCTTGCTGCTCCCCACTGCCCATAAACACGAGCTCTCTTCCTGGATCACAGCCTTTTTGTGCCCAAGTTTTGGTTATAGTTTACCTCTCAGTCTTGATCAGGCCTGTATGCAATATTCCTATCTTGGAGCTCACCGTATCTCCATTTGTTTAATGGAACTAAGTTTTCCTTATCTGTACCAGAAATACTGCTCCTGATAACATGAGTCTTTTTTGCAACTGGCGTTACTTTGATAGTTAATGGTGATCCTGTGACTTGCAATTATACCCAGGTTTTTCTATTCCTCAGTCATTTCTAACAAATGAGCTCTTATCCTGTAGCAGAGGCTTTTGTTATTAGTCCGTAAGTGCATGACCTTGCATTTTGTGGTATTGAATTTCAATTACTCCAGTCTATAACGTCACACAGTTCTTCCTGTGTGTTTCATCCCAGCCATCCTTTAGAGTCATATTCCCTCCCAGCGCTCTATCACCAGGACATATCAGCACAACACCAATTCTTTTTTACCAAGGGCATTAAAAATGCCCACAAAATCAGTGCCAAAATTCCACACTTGGGAAGAGGAGTAGAATTCTTCCTGCTGTAAAATACTTTCCACCCAATGCTTAGTTCTTAAGCAGCAATAAAACTTGGCCAGTCATTTTTTATACCCTTCTTCTGTTCTGATCACTATTTTCTCCAGTTTAACCAACATTTTCTCATAGTATCTCACAGTTGGTTACGGCTTCACATGGTTAACTGAGATCAAGATGTAGTGGCTGTGACGCAGTTTCCTAAGAAGAAAGCTGCCTTTTCCAAGATAAGCTATGTATACAAAATTAACAGCTATATCAATCTAAATGTATGCATCTATCTACGTAGCAATCATCTAACATCCATCTCTACATGATAAATAGAAAATTCAAACTTTTGCCTCTCAATGCTTCTTTTCTAAAACCTTCCTGTCAGTTGGGTGATTAACAAGTCCTGTAGGCACATCACTTTTTCCTTTCTTAATACAACTCTACCCATATGACATCACTTCTGATTTAGCTAGATAATGTATTGAAAAGATTGGAATTGTTTTGTGCTTGTACTCTTAGTGCATCCAGGTGTCTTCTGGAATCACCCATTTCCTTCAACTGGGAAGTCCTATTTTCTGCAGGGGCATGGACTGTGTTCTTACAAACCATCCATTTCACTTCACAGCTTCTTATGTGCTTATGACTGCAATGAGTACCAGCTACAAAGAATCCTTAAAACAAATTCACCTAGACAACCATCAGACATGGGGATGCTCCCACTGTAACAATTCCAAGAGATCAGAGTATGAGTTTTGTTTCCAGAATAGAGTATAAGTTGGTCTCTGTACTTTGCTCACATTGTTGTAAGTTTAATATGAGAGTTTCTAAGGGTCTGCACTTCTAATGGCAGATAAAAGGACAGCTAGATGTCTAAGTCTTTCTGGGAATCTAAAATTCCTGTATTTCTAAACAGAATTGACACTTAAAATGTATTTGTTACAGCTATGGATTATGGATTTCTCCAGTCTTGTGTGTGTGTGTGTATCTAACCATAGATGGTAAAAAAAAAAAATAAAAGGAAGACATCTAGTTTATCTTTCCCTATCTAGCTTTGCCTCCATAGGCTGTGCCCTATGCAGTTTAGTTTATTCCATGAATGAAACAATCCTTATTTTTCTTAGTTTAGGGTAGACTTGTGTCACAGTACTTCTGCCTGGAGCCCTTTTCCATGCACCTTAATGCATTGCATACTGCTCAGACACGTACCCAGGAAAGAATAATGTAAAAAGGTAAGTTTTCAGCAGGTGCCCAAAGGTTATGTAGGCTACCAGATGGATATGCTTAAGAAGAATGAACAGATAAAGTAGTCTCTGTATTTCAAGAAGTGTTTGGGAAACAGTTCAATAGTTCAACAGGAACTTTTTTTTTTTTTTTGAAAGGAGATATAAAGTAAGAATGCATAATTTATGATATCTTTTCCCATTTTTCTTATGGCAAAATAACATTTTAAGATGTGTAAGCATGTTTCCTTACTCTTTGTACAAATGAGTCCTTATTAAGACTTTAATGGTTCAGATCAAGCCTTTATAAAGATAGAAGAGATGACACATAAACTATGGTATGTATTGTTGTAGATCTATGATGCCAGCTTTGCATTTTCACTGTCTCTACCTAATTAGATCAACTGGAATTTTATGAGAAGGAAAATGCTATCATTGGCTGTTGCGTTCCTCAGGGGTAAAAAAAGATGGACCACTCCGGCATAAGGATGAAGCAGGAATGGATGTTTATTGAGGGGCGCATGGGACTTATATAGGGTCGGTATGGAGGGTTCTAGAACTAGGGAGGAGAAGTGGGCAGAGTTTGGGCAGAGTGTGACACATAAGGGAAGGGAAGAAGGGGTTGCAATATACAAGGAAAAACTGGGGAGTGGCTAGCCTTATAAGGTGTTGGTGCAATGCCCCACAGGCCAGCCAATTGGGGTTCGAGAATGCAACAACCAATGACAACAATGATACAATACAATGGTAATACAAATGGAATGGCTACTATTCTAATGCAACAGTTTTCTATCTGCACCATATGAACAGTAAAAAAATTTTTGAACAGCAACTCGGGGTCCTCTTCATACACATCGCATCCAGTCCCGGTAAGATTCTTCTTTTGATTGCGCTTTCCCAGGTCCTGGTGCCAATTCTGTATTTTGGTCTTTCCATTTTGCAAAGTCCACTGACGGTTCCCCCACAATTGGTTTACAGGAAATGTATGTTTTGCCCACTTTCACTGACACTCACCAACATGCAACTCAGTTGTGATCTCCTAGCATCAATCTTCTTCAAAGCATCACTGTTTCTGAGCAGTAACAGCTTGGACAAAACTTTTAATTTAACTTTTAATGATTCTCTAGGCAACTCCTTCTCTCAGCCATGAGCACACAGGCAACTGAGCACAGAAAACTTTGATGTTTACAGTTTTCTTTCCAAAATGCTGCTGCATTCATGTGGTGGCTGGTATTACCCTTTAAGGAAATGAGTGCATGGGAACTGTGTTTTGGGATGTAACCAGTGCTGCTACTGTGGAGCAGCAGGCACAAGTGTTTTCTGAAGCATCCTTGCTGCATATGAACTTTACTGTAGAGCAGAGCACATGCAATGGTCCAGGAAGGAGGATAGCAGCTGGGTGCAATGTACAAGGCAGATAAAGAACTAAGCAGGTAACATTTAACTGAGGAAATAAGAGAGCTTGTATTCAGCAAAGCTCTGGGAAAACAAAAAAAACCAAACAAAACCCCAACAAAACCCAAATCAAAACAAAAAAAAACCAAACAAACAAAAGAACCCCAAACAAACAAACAAAAAAAACACTTTAGAAAGAAAGATTCTTTCAGACTTTGTATAGTTGCTGCTTATATTTGCACCCTATGTCCCTTGCTTGCTGGTTTAATGGCACTCCAAAGGACTCTTTGGCCTCTATGTTTTCTTATTTTTCATGGAAATTAAAATTTACAAACCAGGAGAAAAAAATTAGCAGACAACAAAAATGTTTTACAGAAGGAATTTAAGAAAACTGTAAAAATAGAATGGCTTGCTTATATCAAAGTGACTTCATTTATATTAATGAATTATACTAAGGGACTCCCACAGAAATAAAGTGCTTGTATCCAAGCATGTCCTAAAAGATGAGTGGGACAGTCATAGCATATCTATCCCTTTCAAACAACACATGATAAATAACATGTCAAAATAATGTATGACAGTTATACACGGTTTCCTTTAGACTGAATTCTTTTATAAAGAAATCAAAAAAATCCTCTAAAAATTTTCTAATGTTCCAAATCTAAATACTGGGTGTTAGAATCAAATGATTAAACATCTTCAACAGCAAAAAGTGTGTATGTAGATTCAGATGTATAGAGTGAAAAATACCATTCACTGATGTCAGGTGAAAGAGGCGGAAGAGACAAAACATCTGTGTTCCATCCCTGATGGAAAACTTTTTGTTTCTCTATATTCAGCCATGTTATTTTACCTTGGTCAGGATTGGTGACTATAAAAACATGAATAAGAAGAATCTTTATAAGAATTGCCACTGTTGGAAGAAAATTTGTGTGGCCAAAACTCAGCTTGAGTTGAAGCTGGCCAGAAATGTGGAGGACAACAAAAGGAGTTTTTTCAAATACACTAATGGCAATAGGCAGTATAGAAATATCATTGACCTATTACAGAATGAGGATGGTCACATCACAAACAGCAACAGAGACAAGGCAGAGGTATTTAACTCTTTCTTTGCCTCTGTCTTCAACCCAGATGACGGACCAAGGGGGTTTCAGTACCCAGAGCTGGAGGACCATGACTGTGAGAATGATCAGCTCCCAGTCAATCCTGAAACTGTGCGGGCTCTGCTGCTCAGACTGGATCCCTACAAATCTATGGGGCCTGATGGGATTCATCCCAGAATCCTCAAAGATCTGGTTGATGTCATCACAAAACCACTGTCAGTGATTCTTGAGCAGTCTTAGGAATCCAGAGAGGTCCCAGTTGACTGGAAGCCAACAAATATTGTCCTGATTTTCAAGAAGGGCAAGAAGGAGGATCCCGGTAACTACAGGCCTGTCAGTTTCACTTCAGTGCCTCGTAAAGTTGTTGAGAATATTATTCTGGGAAATACTGAAAAACACCTGAAAGACAATGCAGTCATTGGTTACAGCCAGAACAGCTTCATTTGAGGAAAGTCCAGTTTATCCAACCTGATTTCCTTTTATGACAAGGTAACCCACCTGGCGATCAAGGGAAGCCAGTTGATGTCATCTTTCTGGATTTCAGTAAAACTTTCAATACTGCCTTTCACAGAATCCTTCTAGACCAAATGTCCAGCACAACTGGATAAACATACCATCTGCTGGGTGAGCAGTTGCCTTATGGGTCAAGCATAAAGGGTAACAGTGAATGCAGTGACATCAGACTGGTGACCTGTCACTAGTAGGGTTCCACAGGGCTCCATCTCAGAACCTGTGCTCTTCAAGATCTTCAAAAATTACTTGGATATAGGACTGGAAGGGATAATAAGCAAGTTTGCAGACAACACAAAACTGGGAGGAGCTGTTGACTCCCTCAAAAGCAGGGAGGCCCTGCAGAGAGACCTTGACAAATTAGAGGGCTGGGCAATGGCCAACCATAGGAAGTTCAACAGGTGAAGTGATAGATTCTTAACTTGTGTTGGAACAATCCTGAGTGTACGTACAGAGTGGGGAATGAGATTCTGGAAAGCAGTGCTGTGGAAAGGACCTGGGTGGGGTGGATGGCAAGTTGAATATGAATCGTCAGTGCCCTGATAGCCAGGAGGACCAACCGTGTCCTGGGGGGCATCAGGCAAAGCATCGCCAGCCAGTGGAGGGAGGGGATTGTCCCACTCTTCTCTGCACTGGGGCAGCCTCACCTTGAATACTGTGTGCAGTTTTGGGCACTACAATAAAAGAAAACTTTTAGAGACCATCCAAAGAAGGGCAATGAAGATGGTGAAGGGCCTTGAGGGGAAGCCGTATGAGGAGCAGCCGAGGGCACTTGGTCTGTTCATCCTGGAGAAGCAGAGACTGAGGGGAGACCTCATTGCAGTTACAAGTTCCTAGTGAGGGGAAGAGGAGTAGCAGGCACTGATCTCTTCTCTATGGTGACCAGTGACAGGACCTGAGCGAATGGCCTGAAGTTGTGGTAGGGGGAGTTTAGGTTGGATATTAGAAAAAGGTTCTTCCCCCAGAGGGTGGTTGGGCACTGAACAGACTCCCTGGGGAAGTAGGCACAGCCCCAAGGCTGACAAGAGTTCAAGATATGTTTGGATGATACTCTCAGACCCATGATGTGACTCTTTGAGATGGTTCTGTGCAGAGTTAAGAGTTGGACTAGATGATCCTTCTGGGTCCCTTCCATCTCAGCATATTCTGTGATTATTTTCAAAACTACTTGAAGGACAAGAATTGCTGGGTGTTGTGGTGCCTTATGGCAGGAGAGGATTTCAGCAAGTATTAGCATGCACTCCAGCTCTGAGAGTGAAGTGACCAAATTACTTATCTGGAGAGGAAATAAGAAATGGATTCTTAAAGAAGCCTGGAACCCCTTTTTTGTTGCTCAAAAAAATGAGAGTTAAAGCAATATTTGTGTGAGAAATATAGTATGAGGGGTTTTTTTTGCTTCTTGGGGACTCCTTGACATAAGTGCAACATATCTGACAAGGCCAAGCACTCATAAGTATCCTTGTAAGGTATGTACCTCTGCATCACACTACACTTCCAACTTTCAAGACGTTTTGTTTCTCAGTTTGATCTGGATTTTTCATATTTCCTCTCTCTACTTTGATTTCTCTAGACCATTTTATTTTCTTCTTCAGAGAGGTAGGATTATCCATACTCTCTGCTGCTGCAAACTGGCATGCTTTCTTTGAAGTCCATGAATCTGTGCCAATTTACACTACTGCAGACTTATTTGATATTGTGTTATAACTACAGATGGGTCCCAGCTGCAAATCTTAGTTTGAATCCAAGCTCACCCCAAACTAGGGAGTGTTTGGATTCATGATTGTGGTTCAGACCCCTCTCTATGGGTGTGTTATAACAGAAGGAGAAAAATAACTTTCTGAATAGGGTGGAGGACCAGTACCTGTCAGGGAGGCTCCCTCATTATGGTTAATCTTCATGAAACTATAGACCAATTTTTGTGGAAGTCTCCTGCATAGAAGTGCTGTTGAAGAAGAGTAGAGCCAGTCAAAAAGAAAAAAATATACAATAAGCTGAAATTTGTGTCTGATCTAGTGCAATCTTAAGATAAATCTTAATCATCTTCAGTCACTGGCTTACTGAATGAGGTTATATGCTGCATATTCCTGTTCAGTAAAAGAAGCAAAGAAAGAAAATCTCTATTTAAGTCCAGCAGAGCAATGAAAAATGCATAAAAGCTCAGACAAATTAGCATATATTTTTCTACCAAGTGAACACTGTTAAATCCCATATTGTCTTAGTTTTTCTGTTCCTGTTAAGACAGAAATAAGAATTACTTTTCTATTTCATTTAGCAGATGTACAGCTAATTTGAATAAATCCATAATATTTAATTAATATTAGTTGAAGCTTTGTTCTACTTCAGTTTTGACCCTGGAACATGATTAAAGTATGTGGGATGTCATTGTCAGTAAACCAGAGAATTCCTGGAAAGCAACTTTGATTCAAGGGATGAACAAGGTAAAATGGATGTGCTTAAAATGCCGAAACAATTTTGAGGGATTTCAAATATGTTTTCTTTTGACAGTTTAAATCCCCAGCATCTTGATTGATATTGTGTGTGATCAACATTGTCAGAGATCAGACAAAATATTGTAAAAGATCAAATAAAAATTTCAGGCCAGACTTTCAGGAAGGTTGTCCAGCTGACACAGACAGTAGGTCAAAGTCCTCTACAGATCAGAAAGAGAAGCTTGGTAGACTTTGCCACATTATCTTCCCAAAATATTTCTGCCCTGGTGAAAGATGACCAGAAAGATGCCTGGAGCAGTTCATATCCCTCAAGTCCCCATGGGTCTGCTAAAGGTGTTACCACCAAAAATGAAGAAATAACAACTTCCTAACACAGAGGAAATGAAATCGGAGCTCAAACTCCTAAATAAGTTACTGTTATTTAACACATGCTGTCACCTTACCTTAGACTTCTGTTGTTTGTTTGTTTAGTTTAGTTTCAAAAAGAAATACTCTGCTCCTCTTTTTGATCATACTTATATACATATATATAAGGCACTTTTTTCATTACTGTAATTAAAACTAAAATTTTATTAATAAATAAAAAGTGATAATATTGTGAGGTGTTATTTTTCTAAGCTTTCATGATAGTATTCTATTGTAGACAATAAGCATTATTCACTAGAACTGTTACTTTTTCATAAGCAAATAGAATAAACAGTGAGTCTAAGCCACACTGAAAAAATTTGGCTTGGAACAGATGCTTGCAAATTTGTAGGCAAAATAACTTAATATATACTTCATGTTTTATAAAAAATGAATATTTGCAATAATTTGTCTTCCTAAAATGGGAGGTATACCACTGCCTATACTGGCCTTTTCTAAAATGTTGTTTCCATAAGATATTGCAATGCCATTCCTGTCTCTTAATGCATTATTAGTCAACCATCACTCCCTCAACTGAAAGAAAGCAGTTTAAATATTTTACACAATTTTGACTAAAATTTAAATATACTGCAAGGAGGATATTTGGCAAGATGGTAATATTCTTTTTCTTCAGTAATCATTCAAACTTCAAAGCCATTTCTTCTGCATTTTTCATGTCGCATGAGCCTTTCCTCTAAGAGATCATGATATTCATGCCTCAGTTGGAGCCTAAGTTGATCTCTTCTTCCACCTGCCGAGTGGATGGTTTGTACTACCCAGTACAAACCTAAGATTTAGCACCAGAGGCAATCCCCCAACCTTTGTGTATATAAAACAGCCTTAAGTTTTCAGATTGCATTAGGGAAATATATACATGAAAGAATGTTTTGCTAGAAGCTCAAAGACCCTGTTCCTCAGGGTCTAGATCTGAAACCTTAGCTTCAATTGTCCCTTTCATTATTTATGCATTATGTTCACAGCTTTGCCCATAGATGTAATTCCCAAAACACATAGATCTAGTTCCTGGGGATATACCTGACATGACTAAATGTTTGGGCAATCCACTGTGTCCTGAATATCTCTTAGGAGTATGTGTAGATCAGTTCTGTGCTGTATCAGACTTGCTGGCGACAGTATACCATATGCACAAGGGGTCCAGTGAAGCCCTGCTGCACATAGGCTGTGGAAGTCATCTGGGCTGGTTTGCTAAGAAGCTCAGACAAGGCTCTCAAACCCTCAAAAATTGTTAGAAAACATGAAGGAAAACCTGGAAGGTTTTAGATAATTGATAAATTTTTAATTTACTGCCAGAACAGTCACAGTAGAATAGTCTGAGTGTAGGGGAAAGATTTAACCTGATATTAGCCTAATAAATCATGTTACCCAGACAATTTTTAAATTATTCATCAAAGTACTTTTTGTACATTTTTTTCTTCATTTTGATATCTCCATGCCTAGCTTCTTCCTCTAAGTACGCAAATACATTTTATCTTGCATCTGTGGGCCATTTAGTGATAACATAGACAGTTGTAGTCACTTGAGAATAGATTTTCCCATCTCACTGACCTTTGAATCCTGAGATATCTGCAGGTCCTGTCTCAACATTGTGCACAGGAAGAAGTCATATATGCTCAGCACAGCAGAGCTCCTACTCACCTGTGCTGAGTTGGATAGCTGTCAATGTGCTGAAAGATGCAAGTCTGGTCCTGAAAACACTGTTCATGTGAGAAAAATGTATCCACAAGGGGCCTGACATGGCAAGGACCCAAGTAACTCTGGCATCTGTCCAAAAAAGCACTTATGCATATGCTTAGAGCTACAGTTCAGCTGCAAGTATGTGAGCAGTAGCATTGCCTTTGATTGACACTGAATCAACAAGATGTGAAAGGTGATTAACAGATTTATCAAGTGAGGGCAATATTTGGCCCAGGTCTGGACCTCTGTTGTTCAGTTCCTGAATATGGAAGCTGTTTGTAGGGGCTGCATAGAACTTTCCTGACACAGAGATTTTTCAGGCACAGTGACATTAAAGACAAAATAAAGTTTTCCTAATGCCTGAAAAAACCAAAAATACGTTGAATAGGTATGTTAACACTAGTAAATAAATCTAATCACTCTGTTCACTGACTACTATAGAAGAAGTCTTGATGAAGAAGACTAAATACATTCTCTTTACTTGCACAATACCATTCCCCTATATAGATAAATTTGGTTGAGTCTGGTCTTTTCTTAGACAACACCCACTTTATAATGTGCACTGTTATATTACTGATGGATTGAAAGACCAGGACAGATTTTTCCCAAGGAAAAATCCACAGCCTTCTAAGTCTATTCCAATTGACAAGCAAGGAATATCTCTACTAATGGAAGGCTGAAAGATGCTGAACTTGATGGAAATAGACCCATTTATTCAGAAGTTACATTTTTCTGCTGTGGTGTATAAGGTTATTGCACAACTTTGCTCACAGATCTGGAAGCACAAAAGTAATAACTAGGAATGAAGGTGTCAAAAGGGGAATTTTTTTTTTTTTGAGAGGTTGCATGCAGCAAACATTAGCCCACAAGGATTGTTTTCAAAGGCAAAAAGAAAAGTTAGTGTAGTCTAAGGACTTATACCTACCTCTTCCCATTTTGGGGGTTTCTGACCCATCCTGTCGATTTCACATATATTTTTGTGTTCTTGACAGCAATTAGGAGTTTAGGTGTCACTAAAAGTCAGTGAAATATAGTTTTCAAGTGTATTTTTGTAAACCTTTCTTAAGTTAGGATTTAGCAATTTTATTTCAGATTCTTAATTGGGGGGAGGATGAACAACAGTGACACACAGAATTGTCAGGATGGAAACATATTTAAAAGCACTGTTTCTGTTCCAGATAGAAAAGTATGATCCACAAACTTCCAGATTACATGGACTTTCAATAGTTTATACTATCATGATCTTTTTATTTTTTTTTCTTTCCTACCCTCTTTGGTGTTTTTAGCTTTTAAACTGATTTTATTGAGCATGCACTTGAGGTTTCAAAGGAAATTTTTAGGCTATTGGGTAATCAGTTCCTTAGGTTTACATCCAGGCCACAAAATATGTATTTGTGTAAAATTTTGCCTTGCTACATGAAGTTGTTGAAAAAATCTGCTTGAAATGCAGTTGGCCAGTTTTGTAGCTAAATTATATATGTTATACCTCATCTCTTCATTAATAGTTTGGGTTCAGCATTTTCGTTGTGTTGAGCATCAACTTGAACTTTATACACAGCTGTTTGAAGTAGAAGGTACATTTAATTCCACAACCATTGACATCGAGAGCATATTGTTGATACAGGCTTCAATAATAACCTTGTGTTTTAAATTGGTTTTGCCCTAGTTTAACAGCACAGTTTATTGTTAACCAGTTTCCTCTTTTTCCCTTCTAGCTGCAGATTTATTAGCAGAAACATGTTGTGCAAATGATGATTTATAATAGAATCATGTTGCCTGAGAAAATGTATCGATTTAGAATGAAGTTGCAGTCTTTACTACAAAAGCAGGACAAAAGAGATGAGAGAGATCTGCCTTGAGTTGTTAAATTTCTCTGACTGCCCTATACACACATTTTCTTTCTTTTGTAAGACTTTACATGAAAGAAAGGTTTACATTTGACATTTTTTTGGTATTTGGTTCTTGTGATCTGCATTCCTCGACATGCCACAATTACTATGATTGTCTTTGTTCAATTCTTTCGTCAGTTCAAAGCAGTACGGCATTTACCTTAGCAGCATTTAAAATGAACCAATCAATAGCTAGATGTTTGCTATTAAGAATGATGAAGAAAGGTTGAGTGGGAGGCAAACAGGGTTATCTACTTTTAATATATTACCTAATTATTTTCTGTGTTGGAAGGAAGGCTTGCTTTCATTTAATTGATTCTAATACACACACATGCAATTAATGCGGATGACCAAAAGTGGACACTACAAATTCTGTTCATTTTTTTACTTAAACTATGGTTGAAACCAGAATATTAAGATAACTAGTCAGCTTTAATATATAAAAAGGTGGGGGAAATTGTGTACTTATTCCTTGAGCTAAGATATGGGGAAGTTATCCCGTTATTGAAAGAGTTAATTTGCTTTTGATACAGCATTTTTTAGACATCTCTGAAGTTTTTATCTTTTAAGTTCTATTGCAGTTTTTGCATAGGATTCATTTCACTTGATGCTTCTATTGCAATACAAATTTCAAAGAGTGATTTTGCTAAGCTTTCTGAGATTCCAGAAATCATGATTTTTGTTCAAGAAATATTTTGGGCCAGCTCATTTTATTCATTACTTCATTAAAGGATCCCTCTGCTGGTACTTCTTGCTTTCTTTGCTAAGCAATTCCTTTGGTACGAAACCAGAACCACTATGCCTAAGTTTGCTGCAGCACCAAAACTAGAGCACTAGCACTAGCCATGGCTCTGGGTTTTGTCAGACCTCTTTATGAAGGACCATCTCCTGAACTCCATCTGACTGGTTTTCCATCCACAAAACCACATCCTTTGATTGCCTCCAGCTTACCCAGAAACCACGTTCCCTGCCTTCAGGCTTTTTTCTGTTTCTGAACCTCCACAGCTTCCAGAGGCTCCTCCAGCTCCTTAGATGCCAAAATGAAGTCTGAGCATCTCTGAAATGACAGGCTGCATGAAATAACAATAACATCCTGAAACAGCATCTGGGGAGCAAATTAACAGATGGGTGCCCTCAAATTGCAAAGTGACGAGGAAGCATTCAGTATGCTTATGATGGGAGCTGCAAATAAAGGAGGAAATTTTGTGCTAATAGCACCCCAGCCTGATCCAATTTTCATTGGTTTGTGTTATCTTTAATAGAAGTTGGATCAGGATCAGAGGAAGAAAATAACACAGTATACATGTCAAAATGCAACCCAACAATGTTTGAAACAACAAAGGGAGTTAATTTTCCTCTTGCTGTTGATATGACCTTAATGTGAGTTATTTTACATGAAATCAAGACAAACATGTACCTTGAATCTTATGCTGTGCCCCTTTTGTACCCTTTGTCAATGCTTGTGACCACGATAAGAAATATGTTCTACTTCTCGTTCTGAACTTGAGTCTTGTTCTAGACTCTAGCTTCAAGTGAAGCTCTAAAACTCTTCTGATTTTTCTTAAAGAGTATTTTCTTTGCTTCTATCTCTTCTAAATAAGATTTTGATCACCACTATATAATTATTAACATTGCATTTTCAGTGTTTGCTTTGTCTGTACTGACATGCCTGCTGGCACAACTATTACCTGTTTGGTTCAGAAGTAGTTAAAAATCACTTTATATAGAGACAGAAATATCTTCCTGTCCCTAATACGTTGATAAGAGGTAGCTCACTGCTATACTGATCAGTCACTTAGCACATTTTCATTGTTCAATATCAAGGTCACCCTTGACAGAAAGAACAGATTTATTTTTAATATTCCTGCGAAGATGCAATGATTCTGTTGGAACTTTGTTCAATGTTTGTATCACAACAGGAGCTGCTGGGAGTGTTTTGATAAGACTGGAGTTCTAATTCAATCTACATCAATTATAGTAACAAGGGTGGGAAAGAAGGGCATATTTCAAATGGTTACTCCTCTTTGAATTAGATTTCTGAAAAACAAACCTTACTAAATAAAAGAATATGATGGAATTTTCAGCTCATTTATCTAGCAGAACAATATCAACTTCAACTGTGACTTTGGCTGTTATGTGTAAAGATAGTGTTCTAAGATTTGGTATGTGACTCAAGATTGACTGAACCATTTCATGACCTCAGATATTTATAAGTGGATGTATTCATTCTTTGCTGCTAAATTTCTTAGTGATAACTGCACTTCAAATTTCTGCTGCTAGCTTCAACAGTAAAATGCCAGTTCTCATCATTATACATAATTGTAATATTCTTTATCATCTACAGAAAATCCTTATGTTAGTACAGAACAACTGTATTTTGCCAATAATGAAAGAAAGGAACAACCCATTTTAGTCTCAGACATATATTTCTCATTGGATTTGCTTTTGCTCAGTACGACAAAGGATTAGTCATATGCATTGTTGATTTCATTATACTGAGCAACATGCATATTATACACATATATAGATATAGATATTCTTAGCTCTCCTGAAAGGTTCATAGAATTATAGAATGCTAAGTGTTGGAAGGAATCTTAAGGACACCACTCCCTAGACCAGGTTGCTTAAGGCCTTATCCATTATGACTTTGAACTCTTCCAGGCCTGGGACATCCACCACACCTCTGGGGAGCCTGTTCCAGTATCTCACCACCCTCACAGTAAAGAACTTATTCCTAATGTTTTGTCTAAATTTCCACTTTTTCAGTTTGAACCTATCACTCCTTGTCCTACCACTCCAGTTCCTGACAAAGAGTCCCTCTCTGCCTTCCCTTAAGTGCCCTTTAGATACCAGAAGGTATCTACAAGGTCTCCCCACAACTTCACTTCTACAGTCTGAACAGACCCAATTTTCTCGGTCTGTCTTTGTAGGGTAGGTGTTCTAGCCCTCTTATCAACAACGTGGGCCTCCTCTAGACTTGCTTCAGCTGTTCCATGTCCTTATGTTGGGGGCACCAGTACTGTACACAGTACTCCAGGTGGGGTCTCACAAAAGTAGAAGGGGTAGCATCACCTTCTTCAGATGTTGAAACGGTGCATTTTATCCAGAGTAACTGTGGGTGAAATCAGGGACACAAATCTGACAGGATTGTTCTAGAGCTTTTTCTTCAGTTCAGATGAAACTAAACTCCTGGAGTCAACTTAGATGCTAAGTGTTGAAGGCTTTACCACCAAGACTCAATAGAATTCTTGAACATATGTCCTCTCCTAAGCACTTCAGTGCTTAGAACTAATGAGCTTAAAGTTAGGTGAGGACTTAAGCACTCTCCTAAATCTAACACTAAACTTCATAATTCCTACAAAATTGGATCCTAATGCTGATATTTAACAGATGAAGACATAAGGCTTACAATGAAAGCAAAAGCAATTCAGCGATAGTAGATAACATCAGAAAGCATCACTAGCCTGAATGAGGAGCGAACTGCCAGATGTTGGCCTGGGAAAGGGTAGTGGTTTCCCAGTTAAATAGGTTGAAGGCAGCAGTAAAAGGCAGCACACACATGTAAACACTGAAGTAACACCATTTGTTTTGGACTACAAGTTTGAAAAGCAATGCAAGTTATTCAAACAAGAAACTTCTTTGCTGTAGAAGTCTCTTATTGCAAGAGGTTATTTTCAGAATTGTGTTGTCAAGATAACTCTACTGTCACTTTTGAAGATTGCACTGTTTAATATATTTAATAGTCCCTTGCTTTAGTACATTCATTCATTGTCAGATGAATGAGAGATGATGTTCTTTTCCTATGTGTCTCCCCTTTTGAGCTGAAGCCAGTCATGGAAGGATAATTTCAGGCCAAGGGACTTTAGAGTTGGTCAAGTAGTTTAGGCATGTTCTGGAATTAGTGAAAGTATTTGAAGAGTCTCAGGGTGATTGTTAAACTGTTTTGGAAATATGTTAGACCAAAAAGAACTATCACCACAAAATTTTTGATTTTATGCACAAGTGTCCAAAATGGCAAACACGTTCCTCAGGATTTTTCCATAGATGCTTTTGAAGAGTAACTAAAGGCTGAGAAGAGACACTGGTTTGTTATTAGCAGTAATCACTATCCCACAAAGCAATAACCAAGCAGCACAAAAATATAATCCTGAAGCCAGAATCATCTTTTGGGATTTTATTCTTCTTTGGAAAACTGACTGTAATGGCCTCTGAAATGGTAAGCATTATCTTAATTTCCTGATTTGTTTACTCAGAGACAAAATGCTTTTTGCATCAAAACTCAAAGACATGCAAGGGCAAAGATTACTAAGTTTGTATGAACATGTAGGGACTAACATTTCTCATATAGTTCATAAAATTGTAGAACACTTATGCACTAATTCTTTGGAAAATGCTAGCTGAAATATTGAAATTCAGAAAATGAGTGTAGAATTGCTAGTGTATTCAACAGTAAGTTGCATTATATATCAGCACCTCTGAAGACTAAAATACTTCTGTCAGCACACAGAACAGATTGTGCAAGTGCAATAAACAATCAATTCGCTGTCAAACAGTGGTCCTCACTGTTAAAACCTAAGTGGTGGTGTCCAATAAAACTACGCAGAACATTACGGCTATTTAGGATCTTTCTGTCTTGGTCTTGATGGTCACTCAATTATATCTTATAAGACCACTGGAAATAGTTCCCTCTGACTAAAGTGTCTAGAAACATTCGGTATACGAAAGCTACTACTAGGAATAAAGCTTTTTAATGTGATATTTTTGTTAATGGAAAATGTTTCATAATAGAGCATCTCAAGGGCAGACTTTCAGTTGGAGTTGGATAAATAATTGACATTTTCACCTTTGAAAAATCTTCTTCTGGATCCACAAAGAGAACTTTACTTTTATTTTGCCATGGACAAAAGTGATGTCTCCTGGAGTCCCCAAACTAAGTATGAAACTCTGATTGCCAATATGACAAGAGTGTCTCCCCAGTGAGGAACTAACAACCCGGATTTATTTCACCTGGGAGAATTGCCTGTGTCAGAAAGGTTAAGAGAGCTCTTATATGGAGCAAGGATTACTGGGAATTAATACCTTGACATTAAGTTACAGTACTGTGCACCAGGAAGCATCATAGCACTATCACACCCAATATAGGGAGAAGACACTTGAATTCAATACGAGTCAAATTCAGGTAGCTGTTTTAACAACTTGACGGCAGATGCAAACTTTCTCAATTTTTCTGTCTTAGCCCTGACTTTTACATTTCAGATTGCATAATGGGTGAATAATAGGATCAATCATAGAATGGCTTGGATTGGAAGGGACCCTTGAAGGTCATCTCATCCAAACCCTTGCCATGGACAGGAACAACTAGCATTTCATGGCATTCACAAGATAAAAATTATTCCTGCCACACTCTGAACTGAAGGTGCCTAATTGTTGTAGTTCTGGAAAGGGAGCTTGAACAGCATACATCTAGATCAGGCATACACCACACTCAAACATTGTGGGGATGTTCTCCAGCCATTTTATCAGAGGGAATTAATGCTCTGATATATATTAATATAAAAACATATAAATATATATTAATGTTTTATATATATAAGCATATACATACATGTGTGTGTATATGTATATCTCTAAATATTTATTTATAAGCTACTTTTATGTGACATTCCTGATGTTGCTTCAAACCATCAGAATGAAACCATTCACTTGCCCAGTTAAAACAGTCTGCAGAAGCAGGACAGATGGCTTGGGTCATCTCCATGGATTTTCATGATTTTAACCTTCTGCCACTAAAAAAAAAAATATGCAAGAAATACTTGGAAAGCTCCAAGCAACAGGGAAACAGTCTGGTGTCTGTTTGGGTTCAGAGCCTTTGGCAATAGGAAAATAAACCCCATTACTTATGCTCAGCACTGAAAGAAGGAGATGGAATTAGCCCCTCCAGCTACAGTGTTTAAAACACCCACCTGGAGACTCACATTCAAGTCTTCGGTAGAGTCATGATTTTAAGCAATATTTTTTGTTTTCTAAGAGACTGCTGTAATTCCTAGACTATAAGAGAAAATGTGACAGTTCTATTTTGTGCCAAACAATAATTCAAGAAATTTGCTAATAGCTGTAAGGCTTCTCCAGAACTTGCATTTGTTAGGGAGTTTTGGATTATAATTCTAGTTGATAACGACAACAACACTGCCGCTTGCCGAGGGGAAGACAAAGGAGACGGTCCTCAGTCGATGAGGGGGTGAAAGCTGGAACACTTTATTAGGGGTGCATGAGACTCTTATAGGGTTTGGGGGAGAGGCTTGGAAACTGGGACGAGTTAGGGCGGGACGCGGCAGGTATGGGGAAGGAGAGGAGGGAAGGAGAGGAGGGGGGAATACAATTATGGGGAAGACGGGGAGTGGCCAGCCTTACATGATGATGCTGGGGTTGCATCACTGGCTAGCCAATGAAAAAATAGGGAATAAACAACCAATGAGAGTCGGTTACCAGGTAGCCATAGCCAGTGGGAATAAAACATACAGATGAAATGACTATCTATCTAATACAAATAGTCACTGTTTATGCTAAAGAAGATCTTTTAAAACATAAAGTTCTGTAAGTTGAGGTAGTTGTCAGTCTCTGGTATGGATCACTTGATTGCTAGCTCCATCCATTCCTGGAACTGTTCATCCTGGTTGTTTTGGCAGTCCTTGAGGCAGGGTTCCCCTACACAACACAGTAATAATCCCCACAACAATAATTGCAACTGCTCTGCTAAAGAGCAGGTCTGTATGAATGGACTGCTTGGATGATCTAACAGTAGTCACCAGGAAACAAAATAAACACTGATCATTTAATCTTCAAATGACCGTGTTTTTTTTGTTGTTTTTTTTTTTGTTTTGTTTTGTTTTGTTTTGTTTTGTTTTGTTTTGTTTGTTGTTGTTGACTTTGAGTTTGTATCCTTAGTTTATCTTTCTTGAAACCACGTGTAGTTCAGGAAGTGTCTTTGAACTGAAAACAGTTCTCGTATTAAAAGGATGTGGAATCTATACTTGCCCTGTTCTTCCTCTCCATCAACATATGTCATACATCAACATAGCTGGAGGCTAGGAAGCCTGGTAGAGCTGTTCTTGTGTCATAATAGCCTCCTCTAGATATGCCTTAAGGCTAGATGTTTTCATTTCCTTCGTAAACCGAAACCACCCCTGGCTTTGAACATTTGCTTGATTTACAGACTAAGACAATTAAGTGTGAGTTTATAAAAGAATTCCAATCCTAATGCAATATTTGGTGATTTTTTTTTTTTGACCTTCAAGGTAGTTTACAGTCTTAGCATTATGATAACATATTTCCTAATCTCACTGGGTATTTATGGTGTCATTCAGTTACTCACATTTTGTTGTGCTAATTATCTTTTTAACCGAATATGAAATGTGTGTTCAAGATACCTCGGAGCTATGATGGCATTTTCATTGTAAAAGCTGTCAGCTGCCACAGGTAAAAAACTAAATGCTTAAGAAACAGCCAGGAGAGAGATTCGGGAAGATACAGACTTCATGAAGAAACACAGCCCTCTGCTGGAAGAAAAGCTGAATCTAGAGCGCGAAGCTGTGAAGGATGTGTTACCGGCATATGAGAAGGTAAATACAAACATATGAAGATGTTTCTTTTAGAACCTTTCCACGACGTAGGTGCATACCCTTTCAGAGGACAGCAGTGTTTGGGAAGTACCAATCTATTCTAAATTTCGGATGCAGAATAACTGTGAACGGTGTGCCTGTACCACTACATACAGACACTCAGTGTAGACAGAATCTGGGGAGGATAATGCTGTTGGCCTTTAATAAATGTCTCTTAAGCATACTTCTAACTTTGTCAGTTGATTTCATGTGGGATTTTTCACAGGAAAGGTAGAAGGCACATATCTAATATTTGCATAGATTCTGCTCACATTTCTCACAGACATGTGTTTCAGAATATGGAGATGTCAGAAGCTGTCAAAAAAAGTTTGTAACATTCAATTATTTTTAAATGCTGGTGTACATTTTTCCTAATTTATTTATGTTATTTATTGATTGTAATATTGATAACAATAAATGCCTGATGTGATAATGCTGGTCTAAATAATCAAAAGAAAGCAGCTGATACTTAGTCTTCTTTGCAATGGAAACAATTATTTAATTTTGAATCTCCAGTTTTTAATACCCAGAGAACTAGCTTAAACAGGGAAATGTTAGTTTAAAGTAAAGATTTTACATCATGTTATTTGTTTATATTTGTAATATTTTTAAAAAAGCAGAGACACCAGACATGCATATCTCTATTTGAGAGTTGTTACAAACTGAGTATCCCAATACTATTTATACTGTTGAAAATGGTGGTCATTGTCTGCCTTGTGTCGGACTCCTTCTTTACCAAAGTGACTACCAGGCTTGCACAGTCTCTGTGAGATGTTTCAGTTATGATTTTGTCAGATTATTGAGTGAAAACTCTGTTGGTTCTTTGCACATTATTTCTTTCTTTCTGCTCCAGAGGTCACTATTTTCCCATGAAAGTAGCCACCTTTTCAAAATAACTCCAAAGTTTTGTAGCAGAATCAAAGCCCTTTTGCTAGCATTTTGTTATATTATGCATTTTTACAACACATTCTTTTGTCTTTTGCTGGGATTTAATCTTTAAGCATCAATTTTTAAACTGCTAAGAATCAGTCAAATCCTGAAATTATATTTTATTTTAAACATGATGTATGATTTTTATATAGCATCTTTCAGAAAACTTGTTTTATTTTCTTAGCCATCAAAAATACACTGTGGTGTTCATTGTGAACTCATGGAAATACAATGAAAAGAATTCACCATCGGATTATCAAGTAGAGCTATAGCAACAACAACACACCAGTAATGGCCAGTCAGTGACAGGTATTCTCTCCTTTCTGTGGCTGGATATACAAAGAGTCAGCACCAAGAATAACTATGCCAAACAACAAAAATATTGATATTTGGTAGGAGCTTGCACTCAGCTTTGCTGCATATGCTTATGGCTCATTGCCAGGTTTTATTTGGCAAAGTAGCAAGTGACACAGTGGCTCTTTTTCGTTTGAGAGGAGGAAAACTTACAGTCATCGGTAAATTTTCAGAATAACCTGAGTGACTGTAGCAGATATTTCTCTACTGCAGCCATGTGACAGCAACTGTTGTTCAAATATCAGGTATTTCAAAAACTCTGCACGGTAATTATGGAGTACATAAATTTCATAGTAAATCATGAAATTTGGTCCATCTTAGTAATTCAGAACTACTGGGGTTCTCTAGGAATTTATATGCCAGCTCCGTAATTCAAATTGTGCTGCACAATGCCTGAGCTGGGTCAGCATGCACTGTTCTGATGTTCCAGGGAGTTAATATTATAAAGTGCCTCATGTGCAGCAGTGGCTGAAAACCTGTCCTGCTCACTGATGCTTCATTCAAGTCAGTAAGAATAATGCTGATGGTTGAGTTGTATGTGCAAACTCGTGTCCTTCGTAACCTCATTTCAGTAAATGTTAATTTCCCATCCCAGCAAAATCATTTCAAGGGACTGTCCCGCCTGACTCCCATTCCCCGTTCCTTCGAAAGGATCATTTTCCTTCAAATTCACTATAGAGTTGGCCTCATTAGTTTACCTTAGAGCTATAAAGGAGCAATTACAGCGCTGAAGAAAAGTTTCTTGTTACTGAATTTCTTATTTTTTAAAGAAATGAGGACTTTAGACGGGTGTCTGGTATCTGAAGATCCATTTATCATCCCAAGTTAGTGCCATGTGTCTTCAAAATGAAGATACTGCAGTTCTCTTACTGCAGGATGTCTGTTTCCATACACTGATCCTCTCAGCTTACGGGAAGTATTGTGAACACAACATACTCTTTGATCATTTCTAGAGGAGGATTATGTTTATTGGAGAAAGAGTGGATTTCCAAAAATTTCCTAGCAGCAGTATTATATTCCTTGAAGACATGGGTGCTCTGTGTCTGCTAGACAACATGGTGATTCTAGAATGCTGTGACACCCTTTATGCTTCCAAATATGACTGTGAACTACAAGAGCTACTCTTACCACCAGCACAGGTGGAGTATCTGTAAAAGCTGTTATTCACTTCTGCTCACTGAATGCTTGTTTGCCAAAGATGATTCTCATCTGTATGTATCTAAGAATCTTATGCCACATGTCAACCTATCTTTGCCAAGAAAACATCAAACTCTAGAAGCTGTTACTAGCAGAAATAAATGTGGTCATTTTCATTGTTTACAGGCTTGCCAGACTTTCTAAAAAGAGAGAAAGTAAGCAGTATGAATAACTTATTGTTGTGGTTTAACCCCAGTAGGCAGCTGAGCCCTACACTGCTGCTTGCTTGCTTCCCCTGAGCCAGGATGGTGTGGAGAAGCAGAAGGGTAAAAATGAGAAAACTCATGGGTTGAAATAAACACAGCTTAATAGAAAAAAACAAATGCACACAAGCAAAGCAAACCAAGGAATTCATTCACCGCTGCCCGTGGACAGGCAGGTGTTCAGTCACCTCCACGAAAGGCAAGCTCCATCACATCTGACAGTCGCTCAAGAAGACAAACACCATTATTCTGAATGAACAACCCCCTTCCTCCTTCCTCTCTGTAGCTTTATATGCTGATCATATATGATCATATATGCTATGGAACGCTCTTTCAGTCAGTTTGGTGTTAGCTGTCTGAGCTCTGTCCCCTCCCAATTCTTTGTAAACACCCAGCTTGCTCTGGTGGGGTGAAGTGCAGAAAAGGCCTTTACCCTGTGTAAATGCTGCTAAAATTCCTGTATTATCAACACTTTTTCCAGCACAAACCCAAAAAATAGCATCATAAAAGTTACTATGAAGAAAATTAATTGTATCCCAAACAAAACCAGTATACTTAGGCACAGCCCATTGTAATTCCTGCATTCAGTCAGGGAAATATCTTTTTTAGCTTTGTCTACCAGGAAGGTCAAACCCAAATCATCAAATAACTGAGTAGCTGAGAGAGCTTAGGGTACTGTGAGTGACCTTTTTATTTGATGTACCAAATTAAAAGAATTGTTATACTATTTAACCTGTATGTCAACTGCTTCAGTAATATATGGCAGAATAAAACAAGGCACACGATAGAATTTGGGGGTAAGGTATCTTGGTCCCCTTCGTGAAAGGACCCACTCTCAAAGGGACATAAAGAAGAGGTCAAAGTGGCTGTACAAATTTTCTCCTGGTTTTAAATTTTCTTTTAAATTCTTTCTTCAAGAAATAATTGGAATTACTAAATGTGATTGTTTTGCTTGCCATTTATGGTACTCAATATGCCATAGTAAAGAGCTGATTAAAATAGAGGGGGTAGGTTGTATCATTTCCAGTTTCTTTAGATCACAACATGTTGGCAACTTCATTTCAAAAACTATTTAGTTGCTCAGGATCTTCAAACACCTATTTCAGTCCCACAGAAGGAATACTTGCTGCCTGTCTCAGCATCTTACAAATTATTAAGCCTGGAAACAAAAGTAACACTGACTTTTGCAAAACAGAGCACTCTCACGGTGTATTTTGTGGTAGGTGTCAACATCAGGAAATCATTACTTCGGCTAATAGGACTGGTGCTTTTGAAGTCTGCTATCCAGGGAGATCTGTGCTTGAGAGTCAGCTAGAGCAGAAACCTCACCAACACATTCCTGAACAAAGGAAGGTTGTTTGGGTGCAATAATCCTGTTTCTTTGTCACATCCCTGTGGATCTCTTTGTCATTGGCACTAAATAGCAGAACTAAAGATGGAGTGTAGCTCTTTCTGTAATATGTTCCTACCTTAATATGGGAGCAGGAGGCATCCTGCGTAACACGTATTTACTCAAATGATGCTGCTGCTCGAGAACTTCCACTCTTGCACTTATAAAGTGTCTATGCACTTGTAATATGAATCAAACTGTCCATGTCTCAGGAAGGATGAGTCAGTATGGGATAAAAAATTGTATTTTCCTCTAAGATGGATGGCCAAGCAATACTAGGCATCTTTGTGTCTCTCTGATTATTTCTTTTGTCCTCATTTCTGAATTTTTCCTTTTTTTGATTCTAAACTTGACAGTGAATTCCTTGGTCTTGTTTTTATTGAGTTCTGGATAATTTTAACATTATATTAGAGGTATTTGTGCTAATTATATTTCATTACCTCTCAGGTAGATTCACAGTCAACACATTTATTTTTAGTTAAATAAAGCTTAACTTTTTAATTTCAGAGACTAGTTTGGACTCTGAAAAGAATATTAATATATGAAAAATTAGAATTGTAGTCAGACATATAGTTAAATTGGAAGTATTTTATTATACAAAACCTGAAACCAGAATTTTGTCATAACACGTGCCAAAGCTGAAGTGACTTCTGAAAATAATTCTCCAATTAATGTCACTATGTATGTCTAAACAAAAAGAAGAGGTGTATGAAATAATATTTGTTTTTGATGTATATGAGGCTGTGAATGCAAGCTTCACAATGACTCCACAATGACAATGTTTGGAATTTTAATTATAACTTAAATATGTATATAGAGATGATCTGATCAAATACTCATTATCTCCTCTGTGGGTTACAGCTGAGAGAAATCAGACAGCATGGACCCCGATTCTGTAACTTGTTAAGTTCATTGCAAACCTCATGTTGATTTTAATTACGGGAAAGATCAGGTACTGAGTAGAAGTATTACCAAAAGTGTTGTGTGATTTATTGCTATGTATTTGGGTACTCTGCAAGTCAGTTTAGTGTTTTACTGGCATATTCAGTGTTCTGTCAATTCTCCTGAGTTAGTAGCTGCTGGCAAAAGTTGTTAGCAATGGTTACAGCGGCCACTGTTGGAGGTGATTTTATTTTGTAATACCAGAATAAAAACTGTGAAAAAACATACTTTCTTTTTTTTTTCTGTTTTACTATTCCATCATATACCTACTATTAAACTTCTTTCCTTATCAATTCACATTTACAGAGTGCATTCAGCAGCTGTTTATTTTTGTCCTGTTGTAAGCAAATTGCTGTAATTTGGGAGTGTAAGCCTTAAGATGCGTGCAATGGTAAATATTGCTGTGTATTGCCAACCTTCTTCACTAGGCTGTATTCCCTGTGGTTTAAGGCTTTTACTTTGTTCATTCTTCCTTTCTTTTTTCTAAAGCAAGTTTCATTTACAATGTACTTTGACAAGACTTCGGTATTTTATGATCTTTCCCAGATGTCCTCTGATTCCTTTTCATTTCTACAATATACTTTTGTGAAATGGTTTGAAAGGTATTACAAACCATATTCCAAATTAAGCCATGGCACTGGCTTTAAGAGGGATGTATTACTCTCTTCCCCCAGCCCCCCCTCCGCCAAATTTTTTCATCTCATTTCTTAGTTAATTTAACCCTTTTAGCTACTTTAACTTGGCTAAATATTGAGTAGACTTTCTGGCTGTTTGTGGAAATATGTGCATGTTTTTCTCAATTAGAAACATTAATTTAGAATTTTTAGGTGACTTAATTTCTCTGATCTTCTCCTTGGTTTTGAATTTAGACACTAACTGGAAATGTATTGTTTTGTTTCCCAGTTACTTAGTTTGTCATGAAAATTTTCTTTAATTTTTTAGTTTGTTTTGGCCTTGCCTATTTTAATCACATTATATGTAGACTTTTAATTTCATTAGTCCTCGCCCTTTCACATAATTTGTAAATATATCAAAGCAACAGATATGGAATTTTGAGATACTATGCTTTGACTTATTCTTTCACTGAAAATTGATTGTTTAATCTTAACTTCTGCATTTTTATTAGTCTTAGAATACTTCATCTTTCTTTCTGACTACTCCACTTTTTGAAAGTCTTTTATGCAAGATTTTTTCAGTTCCCTCTAGAATTCTGTCACTGTGTCACAGCTGTCAGCTTGTTTAGCACTTATAGAGCAGTGTTTGCTGTTTTGTTTTGGTAGTCTTGGTGCAAATCACAGCTCTAAAGACTGTTTCATTTGCAAGAAATTAAGTGTGGTGTTTTCCTGTAGCAATCCTTTGTTCTGAGGTACATTAAAATGTCTTTGTTTTTTTGTTCTTTTGAAAGAAGTCATAATGCAAGTAAAATACTCATGATAATGGCCATAGGGAAATAATACCAGAAATTAATCACCTATACTGACAGAAATATGCCAGGTATGTTTTCTGTTTCACCTAGTTATGTGACTTCTTATTCAAACCATATGACAGTGATGTAGACTGCACCTTGCAACCTATTTTTTGTGACTGCAAATTAAACTAAACATGCTAATGATACCAATGTTTTTAGGAATATCAGCATTTTCGGGAAAAACTCAGGTAGAAAACGGTTCTTTCTATCCCTTAGTGAAGAATTTTTATTTATTTTTCTTACCCTGTCTTTCAGTTTATTTTTTCCACAGCTATTTGCTAGACTGGTAGTTACAGTCCTGCTTACATTACAGAGGAAGCAGATCTTTCAGCTGCCATCTGAGGAGAACTAGAATAACATGTGGTATTGATAGGTTCTGAGAAAGACAGATTCATGGCAGCACAGATTTGAAAGACTGTTCTGCAATTCATACTCTTTTCTTTATGTTCAGTGCCATCACTGAGAAAATGATAGGATTGCACAAAACTGAAAATACTGAGGCTGTTGTACATCATATGGCACAGCCTGTTACTTTTACACATACACGTTGTGGCTGATAGTGCTGTAATTTTTCACGAGACAACCAAAACTCACAAAATTGCTAAATATATATTCTGTGACACTTGGCAAGGTAAGTCTGGAAGGAAGTAAAGGAAGAAGGTCTATCAAATAATCTTGTAGGAATGGCTCTTGAATTAGTGATGACGCCACTTTATGATTGGTTTCTGTTGTTTTACTGCATTTAAGTATGCAACATTTATTCGGGATGTTTTTAGGTTGTAATGCAATAGATGTCTGTAAAACTCAGCTAATGTTGGTCTTAGTTCCGTGGTGGTGGATTTATCTTGCCATTTAAGGCACACTTTTGGATATGTTGTTGACCAGGATAGTTCTCTGGAGGGCATGGAGAGAACCTTTTTTCTGCCTGCTGAAACAATAGCAGAAGTAAGGTACAAACACCAGCAGCCATAGTAAAATTTCAACATGATGTGCCTCTATTTCTTTTGCCTTTTGCCAAATCCATTCTCATACACAGATATAACAAAAAGCTTTTTTTCAGCCTATAGTAAGGTCTAAATGCGTCATGTGGGAGTATTTTCCTGACAATTGTTGTAGTTATCATTATGTTGTTCTGTAATTATGGCAAACTTTCCATTTTATAATGCTGTTAAATAAGCTATTCAGATTGAAAGTAAATCCCCTCCTTTGACCTTGCTTACAAGTTCCTTTTAACATGAAAAATTGATGTCAGTAAAAAAATTACTTCACAAATTACTTTTGTCCACAAAATTACAGTGAAGTGTGTTGACTAAGTGAAGATGGCTCTGAAGTAGATTGAACCACTAACTCAGTTGACTTCTATTTTGTTTTGTAAATATGTGAGGTATGAAACAAAGCCTTGTGTTTAATGACACCAATAATGCACAGAGATCCAGTGTTGGCAGGCTGTTTAAGTGCAAGGGAAATGGTAGCATGAGTAGTTTTGATATCTGGCTGAAATTGTGTGAACCTGCCGGGGTTTTGAATTTTGAAATTCTCTCATGCTTGCCTGTTCAAGAAATGTAGTAGAGAATCAAAATAAATCTTTACTAATTCATATCTGATTTACATTTTCCTTTATGGAGAGGGACTACCTTGGAATGTTTCCAAATAAATGGATTCACTTTCTGTGTGTTTCTATTAGGAATGAGTTAAAGCATTCTGAATTTATTTGGACCAAATACTGTATGAAGTTAAAAGAAACAGACGAGAAGATTATAAAGGATGAAAAACACCTTGAGGAGTTAGTGAAGCAAAAAGCAGAAATCCAGGAAGATGCAAAATGTTGGAACAGCAAAGTGAGTCTTGAATATTTATAACAAACAAGTAAATGAGTATCTTTTATTGCAAAGTACATGAATGCCTGAATATTTTGTATCTTTAAGAGTTAAGGTCCTCTGCAAAAGTAAAAATACAAATATGGATTTTAAACCAAGAAGTAATAGATTCAACAGGACTCTCTTGTTAATTATTTTATTTTAGTATTATTTTTCAGCTTTAATTTAAAAATATAACCATCTTACATTCTTGTTAAGTGACCTGGAATGTTTTTAGTCATTGGAGGCATCTTCTTAACATTGCTTATCTTCTTAAATCATCTGGAAGAATGTGCATTTAATGGGACAGTGTAAGTGCCCTCTGGAATTATCAGATTTTTTGATCTGAGATGGCATGTGATACATTTTTACAGTATACATAATGATACCTTATTTTAGTTAAAATTCCTGTGTTTTCTGCTATATTTGTCTAGAATTCATTTTGAATTTTTTGCTTCCCTGTCTAAAATCTGAACTGGAGTTTCTTACACTGCTTGACTGTGAGTTTTCAGTTAATTGACAGCTCCAAAAGTGGAACCAATAGAAAAGGCCTAGAACAGGATTTAGGTGCCCACAACAGAACCTGCTATTTTTTCTACATGTATGCATAGGTATGTAAACAAGTGTAAATAAAGTATGAAGTTCATTCTCTTGTACATGCCCAATACCATTGTGGCTTGTGCTAGGTCTTGCTAAGGGTCTAGTGGAATCCAGAATATAGTTAGAGGATTTCTGAGAAGCTGAATGTACCAGACATGCCCAGAACTTAAAACAAACAAAAACCCCAAGGCACTCCCCTGCAAAAGTAAAGATACAGTCATATTACAGCCACCAATGGGCATGTTCTTGCCTTTTTTGTCCAGCTACATATTACAGTTCTCCTCCCGTTACTGATGCCAGCAATTTCTACCAAGTGATATCTAGAACACAACTATATTCAAACAGAACCAATACTTATTAGTAAACCTTTTTTCCCCCTTTTATTTTTCTTTCTGCATATGTTTCCAGCTGGGTTTGATGCCCTGATAGGTACTAACAGGTACTAACTGGGTATAAGACTAACACAAGAGAAGAGAGACATGCACAACAGGTATAAGGTGGAGCCTGAACTGTTCAATTAGATGACCACCTAAGTTTATGTGAAAGGTAAGCCAGAGTTAAGTTTAGCATAAAGATAATTTGTTATTGTCAATTTTCTTCAAAAACATGGCTAAAGCAACAAACTGAATAAATATTTATAAATAATAGTGGCTATTCAGACAGCTCAAAGTGATTCTTCTGTTTGTCACAGAAAATTTGCTGCAGTAATGGAGTTTGTTTTGGAATCAGGAAAATATTGGGATTATTTTCAATGACTTTAGTGGGGTTTGAATTGGATTCAAATTATAATATGACAATTGTCACATACAGCAATGAGTTTGAAGAATGAGTGATGTGAACTAATGTTTTTCAACACTGTTTTTCCTCGATGTTCTTTCTTGGTTTAGTTCATGCCATTTTTAAAATTTTATATGTGACCTATTAGGAGTGTTTCAACTTTTGACACTGTAAGGACAACTCTGATTTTTCTTTTTATCATGTTACTCAAATTTACATTACAAAAGATATCTGTATGCATTAAATCTATTTTCTGTATCTACATGGGCTTTGCTTTTCAAAGATTAGAAGAAACCCTTCTTATAAAATTGATCTCATGCTTAAGTATTACTCTTTTATTCTTTTGTCTTCATTAATTACCTGCACAGTGTGCCATTGTTTCAAGTCATTCCTGTCAAAATGTTTGCTCTAAAAACATTGAAAGAGGGAAAAACATTTTTGAATAATGTTTTTTCTATGTGCTAGCAATTTAAAAACTGGGACATTTTGCTCATACTTAATCAGTTGGGATTTTTTTTCCTCTGTAGATGTAGCAAATTTCTCTCTGTCTTTCTCACACTTCCCTGAAGTATATTTAGAATCATAGAATTGCAGGGTGGGTTGGGTTGGAAGAGACCTTTAAGATCATCTAGTTCCAGCCCCGTGGGCAGGGACACCTTTCACTAGCCCAGGTTTCTCAGAGCCCCATCGAACCTGGCCTTGAACACTGCTGAGTTTAGAGCATTACATTTCTTAGAGTATTTAACATATTGAGAGCCTTAATAATTGGCTTTTTTATCTCCTTTTTCTAGATTAGTAAAAGTGTTTCCTTGCATCATGTTTTCTAATCCCTAACCATTCAGGTTAGGATTTCAGTCTCCAGTTAGTTAGGAAGGGAGAGCCATAGAGGGACAGTGGGCACAATCTTGGAGGAGTACAACAGAGCTGTGACATTCTGGTCAAGATAACAAGACAAAGCTGGTATTGTTTTCCTCCTTAGCTGGTGGGACTTAGTCACAAATGTTCCTATATAAATCTGGTCTTTGTCATATGCTTGAGGTAACAGTAGGAAATGGCATAACACTTAAAGTACTTATGTCCTAATTCTCTCCTGATCTTCTCCTCTGTAGTCTTTAAGACCCTTGTCAACCTTGCTACTGATACACCAAAAAAATATTTGCTGTCTGGGCATATTCCAGTTAGAAGCTTATCACTATGTGAATGTGAATTGTATAGGTAAGTCCTGCTGGGATAGTGATGTTTTTTCATCCTCTGCAGAGGAAGGAGAGGCGAAGAAAACAAAGTGCTGAATGTGAGCAGCTCTGCCTTTATCTAAACCCACTTAGATGGTTTCCTTGCCTTGTGGATGGTTCCTTCCCTAACATCATTATTTTACCTTAAGCTCCAGTGACTGATCCAGCCTTGATTTGCCCAGAGAAGTTGTGGATTCTCCATCCCTGGAAACGTTCAAGGATGTTGGATGGAGCCCTGAGAAACCTGGTCTAGTAGAAGGTGTCCAAAGGGGTTGGAACTAGATGATTATTAAGGTCCCTTCCAACCCAAACCATTCTATGAATCTCTGTAGGATTCTATGCAGTAACAGAGATATTAAAAATTTTATGGCTGAGAGAAACTTAAAGTATGCTTAATTATATCACATATGTCATGTACGAATTAGCAGGCTGTGTGTACTTTTATTTATGAAATATTTTCTAGATAGAGTATTTGAATAATAAAATAGCAGTCCAAGGAGATGACAGTGTAAAAATATCAAAAGCTACTTCTGAAATTAGGAAAGCTGTAGAAGAATTAATAAGGTTTTTTCATTGTTTTTATATAAATGAAGTAAAAGTGCTTCTATATTTGAATCTTCTGTGTTGGCCTAAAATAACTTCAACTTATGCTAAAGATGTCTAATATTTTAATGTTCATTAGAAATCCACCAAGGAAAGTGATCTACTGAATATAAAGCAAAAGGTTCTGAATATTAATGAAGCATTGGAGAGTTTTGAAATGGAAAAGTTACAAACTTGAGGGAGAAAATGAAGAATTTTTGCAAAAAATCAGAAATAAATGATGCCTGCAATATAAATATAGGAAACAAGCTTGATTTTTTCACTGAAGACATGCCTATAAAAGTGAACCATAATTTTAAGTTTGTCCATGATATTAGATTTCAATAATTTCAGATTGTTTCAGGCTAAAATTTATCATCTAACTGTTTTGTTCTTTACTTGAAAGAAAAATAGCTAAAATTATGCAAAAAACCAAATACATGCAAAGGAAGATTCTGAAATTCTTTTTTTTGTTAAGAGAAATCTCAGTCCTAGAAACATTTTGGTAAAAGCTTTTATGATTCTTTTTCATATGTTTATAAACATAGTCTCTGAAATACCACTTTTCTCTATTTTCTTTGAAAATAATAAGATATTATTCACACATACGTTGTAACTCTTCAGTATATTGATTCCAAATAGCCATACTTTAAACTATATTGTACGTAATATTCTCAGTGCATTTCTAATATAACAGAAAAAAAACAACACATTTTTTAGTTTCTTTTTCCTTTGGTCAATATGTGTATGCTGATTTTATGTATCTGGCAAGTTTTCTTCTTTATCCTCCTAGAAACTTTGGATTTTATTGTCTGGTTTCAGCAGGGTAATCTGAAAAGAAAATTTCTTGCAGATAATTAAGTTCTTACAACTTTGTAGAAATCGATGACTGAGTTGAATAAATGCATCGTGTTGACATGAAAACATTCCTTACTAGATCCCAAAAATGCCATACAAGAAGGTGTGGGAAAAGGGAGGGGATAAAAAGATGAAAGAAAGGAGGAGCCATGTCCCTACCTCTTATTAATAGTCCAAGTCAGAACTCACACCTTAACTTACCCAAGTAAATCAATGATGGGACACAAATGGGTAATAAACCAGGCTTCATTACTTCTGATGTTGATGGAGCTACTTAAGGGATTATTAGAACAGTTTAAAATTAGTGACGGAGCTTTCCAAATTTATTATTTTCAATTTCATTGATATCTTTCTTGAAGGATAAAATTTTTATTTCATCATACCTGTCACAATGGAGAGAGATCTTACCCGTTTTTGAGATATTAACTGATAAGCTGAAAGAGGAAACTCAGTTTTGTAAGAACATATACAGGCAAATATGGAGAATCAGAATTGAGAGGGGAGTTCTGGGAAAACAGATTTGAGAAACATTACTTGAGATCGTCTTGTGCACTGAAACTTTCCAGGAATCCTAGAAAGGCTGGGCTCATTCACAAGAGAAGTCCTTAGAGCCCTGTCTATTTAATATATAATTTATATTGTTGTGAGTCTGTCCTGATCATTGTTCTTCTGCATGTTCAGGAATTCAAGAAATGCATGTGAGAGTTCAGATTCAAGACCCAGAGAGTGGTTATGAGAAGTTCCCAGTAAGGAAGAATTCCAGGAGTTAAGTCTATTTATGTCTTCAAAAGATGATCTAAACCTATCCTTTGAAGAGGAAATATCTTTTCAGACTGCTATTTATTCCCAGGAAATGATGAGCGAATATAGAATTCAATTCAGAAGTACTCCCTTTTAAATCTTGCTTTAGTGGAAAACCAGGATTCTTGGTCAGCCTGGTACAATCCCAGATTTCCATTTATTACTTTCTTATGATAATTTAAGTCTTAGAAGGATTTCCTTGTATGCTATTTTATGGGACCCTTACACTCTTGCAATTCTACTTTCAAGACCACTGATCTAGTATGTAACATATTAGATCTTAAGGGAGAAAGAAATTGCTAATCCCTCCCAGAAATTAGAAGTTGTGTGCATTCCTCTTGTGTGTTACAGAGTGTAAGGACAAAGGAAAAGGATTGCTTGTAGGTTTACAAACACAAAAATGTGTTCTACGTTCTCCATTTTTTAAAATTAATATCATATTTTCTCAGTGAGAAAATATGGGCCTATTGAAATGGGCTTGCTTTTTATAATCAAAAGTGTACTTTGAATTATAGCGATGGCGTTGATGAACTCATCACACACACTGATACTGAGTGTTGTGCAGAGGAATACAGAAATAGGGTTGCCTTTGGGAAAATGGTCATGAATTTACTTTTTTCACAAAGTATTCCAAGACTGATCTCCATGTAACTGGTGATTGATCTTAGAAGGATCTAAAATACAAAGTTTTGCAAATTTGTGTGGGGTAAAAAATTCCAGTTACTGGAATACTCTGGGATTTGTTATTCATATGGACATTCTCTTCCCATCTGTGTTACCTTTCCTTCATATTATGTTAAACATCTTGGATGAAAGAAACAGAGGAAAACCAGTGCATTTGACCTGATATTAACTTGTTTCCCAGGAAGATTGTGTATATCTTACAGATCCTATTAGATCAGAAAATCTCAGGTCTGCATGCTATGAGCAGTTGCTAAATGTATGAAAGCTTGAGAAAAGAAAAATCAAACACTTAGTATGCTTCTCAAATGGGCACAGAGTTCCTGAGTAACCTGCAGAAGCTCTGATAAATGTTTCAACACCTGTATATAGAGTGATGTATGGAACACATTACATCAAAGAACTTCCTTCAGCTGCAGTCCACTTGCTTTTCTGCTTGGAATATTTAAGCTCCTCTTGCATCCATGCTTAAAGTGTTTTGACTTCCGGAGTTGTGGGTAGCCTTGTATGCATCAAAACAATTTTGCTGCATGTGAAAGGTATAGGAAATCAGAATGGAACAGTTATAGTTTGGTTCCTTTAATTTCTTTACAGCTTCAGCACACATCTGCTTACTCTGCACTGTAGAGATGAAATACTCTCTTGGCTTTAGTGTTTTGAAATTTAAGTCTTTTTATAACCATAGATATTTTGGAAGGAATCTGTGAAGCCATTTAATCATTGTCTTCCCGAAAAGAAAATTTGCTCTATCTATACACATTTTAAGAAACTGAGAGGTTAAATTTTTAGGGTTTTTCATGTTGGCTGTTTCAAAACTTCCCTAGGCAAGTTGAGTAGTTAATTGTCCAGTGACCTTTTTTCAGTATGTTTTTCAGGTAATTTGTTTCTGGTAGAGAATTCTTTTTCCTACGTAGTCCTTTTTATGACCTACCTCTGACACAGGGTAACAGCTTCCTGTTAATCAATCCCTTGGGGTAGATTAGAGTGAAATTACATTGAATGACTTGTCATTTGATTGTCTGGAGGCTGTAGGGAAGCACCAGTGGTGTAGTGGTATCATGCAAGATTCCCATTCTTGCGACCTGGGTTCGATTCCCAGCTGGTGCATGGAAAATCTCCAGCTCCCACCCTTTGCAGCACCTGTATGTTAGGTGTAGTCAGTCAAGAGGCATATAGGCAATGTGTTTTGTTCTCTTCTTTTGGCCTTTTGTTACTTGAATTTTCGGAAGGGTAGTTAAGTTGCTGTGGACTTGAGCTCTCTTACAGGTGTTTCAAGGACTATTTAAACTGCAAAGCTGTTTATTTAGTAACCAGCAGTTCACGTGGACTGAAAGTGAAATGTGCAGTGTGTGTATGTGCATGTATGGAATAATCCATGATGCTGAGTCCTTGACCAGTTAGAAATCTTTGGGTTTTGTAAGGTAAATTACATTTCCTTTCTTTTATTAAGCTAATGACACCCTGTATCAAAGAAGCTGATCTTTGATGGAAATACTCTGACCACTAATTCAGCTAAGGGAATGTGTGCAAGTGCCAGTCTGTTCTGGGTTTGCAGATTAAGTATCCGAAACAATGTTCCATATCCCGTGAAGGTTCTTAATACCGTTTAGGTTTGTCATTCTGATTCAACAGATAATCAGTGGTAGTAGCAGTTTATTTTTCAGTGATCCCATTCTTCTTCAAAGAAACATTCAATTGTAAAATATTAAATTCTAAAATTATAGAGATTTTATTCTGTCAGTTAAAGCAATATCACTTTTTATCTGTGGGGTTTTTGTAGTTGATTCAGTTTGGATTTTGCTGTATAATCCAGCATTTTAATTGCGTGGTATTTTAAGTTCGCTTCTGTAAAACAGTTAACTTCTACTGAAGGTTTGTTTGTATGCAAATAAACTAAAATTGTTTTATGTGACCTAAGAATTCTGCAAATAGCAAATACTTGTAATTTGAACTCATCAGCTGTATGACTAATCTGCACCACTACACTGGTAAGAAGCATCCTGTACAAGGCCATTTATCATGAGAAAGATGAACTGAGACTCTGTGACAAATTTTAACACTTTCAGATTAAAGGGCTATTCTTACCACTTTCTTCTCGTCCTATATTGTTAGTTTTTTATTATCTTTGGGAAGAGGATCCCCCAAAAGCTGTTTGATATTCAAATACCATCTCCTTCAAACACAAGAGCAGTCCATTCCAATGAGTAGGAAGTCAGGCAAAAATGCCAGGAGGTTTGCTTGGATGAACAAAGGGCTCCAGGCAAAATTCAGACTCAAAAAGGAAGAATGTAGAAGGTGGAAGCAGGGACAGGTAACCTGGGAGAAATATAGCAGCATTGTTTGAGCATGAAGAGATGCAGTTAGAAAAGTTGAAGCCCAAATGGAATTGAATCTGGCAAGAGATATCAAAGGCAACAAGAAAGACTTCTGTACGTGCACAGATCACAAAAGAAAGACGACAGAAAATGTGAACCCATGTCGGAGAACAGTGTCTCAAAGACTGCCAGAAAAACCAGGATGAACAGTTAATCAACACCAGAAAACAGACAACTACCTCAGACCTCAGAAGTTTACATTTTAAAAGGTTCTCTGTAGCATAGATAGTGACTTATTGTATTAGACAGATAGTTACTTCT
>JAWWMO010000121.1:98568229-98580329 GCA_035047845.1 Dendrocincla fuliginosa
TTTGTTTGTTTGCTGGGGGGGGGGGGTGTTTGTTTTGTGTGTGTGGGGGGTTTTTGTTTTTGTTTTTATTTTTGTTTGGGTTTGGGGCTGGGGGGAGTGGTGGGGTTTTTGTGTTTTATTTTTCCCATGGGTCCAGTATCCTCCATGGTTGCAAACTAAAATACTCCTCAAAGTCATATTACAATGGTTGCACTTCCTAAAAATCGCTTTGTCAGAATGTAATAACACTCCACCACCCAGAGCATCTGTAGGCAAAGATAAACCAGTCAAATAATGAAACCATTTCCTAGAGAACAGCCAAGCAGCCCAGGATATATATGAACACTGCAAACATTTTGTGCAGCTAGAAATGCTAGCCAAATTTTTCACTTAAAAGCAGATTTCAAATTTCAGCCCTTAAATCTGACGATTAGAAAAAGAGTAGCTTCTGGAAATAATAAAATGAAATCACAGTGTTTTTATTAAAGGGTGAAACTTTTCTGATAATGATGAAAACAAAATGTAATGAAATCCACTTGTCCACCTTGATGTAGTTAAAGTCACTGATTTCCTTCTTAGATACCATGAAGATATTTGACCAGGGCAAATAGACCTTCCTGTCCTATATATTGTGAAAGCCTAGATTTTTTTTATTCTTTTTTTCCCCACTAAAGGTATGTGGTTTCATCAATGATGGGTTATCATAACAATTTTTTTCTTCAGAGGATCACTGGACAAGAAAATCAAGCTTATCTTGCTCTTCAATTTCATGCATTTTTCAGTGGATTCCACTAATAGGAAAATGTTCAAATTTAAAGTAACGATGCTAACAGAAAGAAATCAGTCATGTACACAGGCACTTTTATCTTATTTTTGACCTCTGGTTCGTACCTCCTAATTTTATTTTTATGCCCAGGGAATTTCAATGCAATCTTCATACACTAAAGCTTTGTATAAATACCAGTGTTATTAAAACTGATTAAAACCATTCTTTCTCATTAGGTGGATTCCTCTGAAGTTAGAAAGGATTCAACAGAAAAAAAAAATATCATTTTAAGACATTAAATTTTAAATATAAAGTTGCAAATGACAACTTTCTATTAATGTCTTGCCAGACAGTTTTAAAAAATGTAATACAGCCTCATGTGTACAAGGAAGAAGACTAAAGAATAAAGTTTTGTAGAATAAAACAAAATTCTGAGAGACGACTTCAGTATTTTTACATTTTGTTTGTTTTTGGGTTTTTGTGATTTATGTGCTATTAATAAGGCCAAGATGATACCTTTGGATGCACTGTTCATGCCATTCCTGTCCTTTTGTATTCCCCTGATCACATCTTGTCCACTCCAGGCAAGAAGTGTACAGGTGCAGTAGGGGTGTGTGTTGAAAATCTTCATTTCATAAAATGTAAACTGATTGAGTAATTATATTTTAGCCTTGGAAAAATTCTCCTTTTGGCCTTTGCTCCATCCCTTTCTCCCATCAAAAGAATAGCTGATGGTTGAGGCAGGTACTATTTTTAACTAGTAACTGAAATATTCCTCTATCACCTTTTCACTTTGAATGATCTTGCTTTTGCATCTCATTGAATGGGTGTTTGCAATTTCAGAATTCATTAGATTAATCCAAAGACATAAGTTAGGTGGATTTCTGTGGAAATGCCTATAGTCAGTCACAGGATTCAGTTTATTTTTCAATCTTCCCAGACTGCCTTAATTTAGGAAGAAAAAACCACTGTGTTTAATAGACTCTGGCATGCATGACCCGACACTTAACACAATTGGGTTAGATACGGAATCAAACACGAGCTACTTTGCACAATTTAATGTATGTCAGGTGGAATGTAAAGAACAGGAAGTCTTGTTTGAATGAATTTTTGGCCCTGTTTCTGTGTGAATACCTGTGGGAACTGAGAGAAAGAAAAGAAATTATAAAAATATTTGAATATTCTTGTCTGCCGAAGTTCATTATGAAAACTATGAGAAAAGAAAGGACAACAGTTTACTTTACATTTCAGACATTTCCTGACACCTATCAGGAAATTCATCTAACCAAAAGGAACAAGATTTTGGTTTCATTTTTCATGTTCAGTAACCGTTCAGAGGTGAGGAGCCTGATGGAGGTCAGCTTCCTGTAGTGGCAGCTTTCCAGGCAGCCAGCCCTGGAGAACACGAGCCTCTGTGGAGCACAGCTGGTCCAGCTGCCTCACACTGGAACCTTCAAAGTTATAGATTTTCACATCATCTTCTTTCAAGTAGAGAAAGGAAAAAATGAACAATGTTAAAACTGTGTGGCCCCTCTATAATTTAAAGTGAAGTGGTGCTCCTATAGTGGGAGAGATCTTACACACTGTCAGTCATCTGAAAGTCAGATCTTTTAGTCCAAACCTGTTATTGTGAGCCAGTAACTAAAGGAAGATTAACATCTTCACACTTATCTCCCTCCAAAAATACATGCTTTTTAACTCTCTGCTCACCTGAAACGCTATATGCACCACAGTGCTTCTCTTGGTCTTCTGTGGAGCAGCAGGCAAATGTGTTCTTTCTGGGGCTCATCTGCTGTGGACTGCCACTCTTTCACCCTCCCCTCTGGGCTTGAAATAAAGAATTACATTTCTGGTTTCTGTGATAACTTCTGAAAGACCTAAATTGGGTAGGTAGGCTAGCAATTTTTAGCCCACAATGTATGGCTTATCTTCATTGGCTTTGTAATCATACCAACAGTTTCATTCTTGGCCTCCTTTACCAATATTAACTGAAACATATAAAAAACACCCAGGAAATTATTCCATGTGGAATGACCACCCTTGGATATCCTATGGTGTCTAAAATGGCACAAAGCACCTATGAGCATCTGAATTGCTCCCAGAGGTTTTTAGCACCACCTGTTGTAAGAAACTACTGTTAGCTTATGGTACTTTTACATGAGCATCCAGATTGCATAATCAGTGCAAAGCTGTTTGTTTAGATCTCTACCTTGCTAGAAGTTTCAGCCATTCAAGGCATCCTCCCAGTGCTTTTTTCATTCATGTTCTGTGAAGGGTAGAGCTCATAGCATGGCTCTGTCCTAATGGATAAAGGATGCAGGTCTCCTAGACTCAGCAGGCCCCCCTGACACAAGGAAGTCACCTCTCCAACTCTTCCTTGACCGCTACTGAACCCCCCAGAGGCTGTCATTTCCATCATCTCAACCTCCTCAGTTTAAAATTCACTCTGAAGCCTGAAGCTTACCTCATATTACAACTCTCTTAAATTCCTATGTTATAGCTATGGCTGCTTATCCCTCAGCACAACCATGTGATCTCTGACTCTCTTCCCTCTCCATCTTCACCTGAAGCACTTACAGTAACCACTCACAGGCTGGCCAGGATACTTGGAAAGAGAGAGTGAGATTATACCATAAATAAGAGGGTTAAATACAAAATACCATTGAAGGAGCTCATTGCTTTGGTTTAATTGTATTCATTGTGTCTTTAATTGACATTTATGTGTCTCTGATTACCACAGCAGGATTAAGAAGGTTGGAGAGAATGCAGATGCAAGCACAGAGCCAGTAATATACTGTTCTTTTGTACTAATGGTGGTCTATTTATGATCATATGAAACTTAAATTACATTCCATTAAAATAAACAGAAATCTTCATTTTACTTTGTTATGTCAGAAACCAAGTGTAAGATCTATATAGACATAACCTAATTGAGCTCAAGGACTTGAGCCAAACCTTACTGGTATGCACCCTCATGCTCTGTCCCCTTTGTCTCCCATCCCTTGTGTTCTGTGGCTCTGCTAAAGCCTCTCCTGATTTGCAGCAGGATGAGAGAAGAGTTTACATCCTACATATTTTTTCGAGCCATGCACAGGAACCGTAATGTAGCAGTGCAGAGGCACTCCAGCTAATATACTAATTGGATGCAGATGTGTTTTGCCTCTTGGAAAAATAAGACCAACTGGATGATCAACAAGAGCCAAATGGGTAATTTCTTTTTAAACAAATTGGTTTTATTAACTTAAAAATGCCCATAATCCAACTAGTCCAGTAGACTTTGGATACTATGAAACCACAAGCAGTATGCAATACCTGTTATTATCTCATACTGCTTTTGGCTGTGATCTTGCCATTCTGAATAAAGAACTAACATGTACAGCTGAAGTGTCTCTTAAATAAAGGGTAGCATGTGTGAGCACTGCCCCAGGAGATGGCCAGGAAATGAACTGCGATTCAGGCTAAATTCTTTCCTTGCTCCCTACTTTCTTCAGCAGGAATGCATTTGTACACTCTGCCCACACAAAGCCCAGCTCTCAGCCACCCTCTCTAAGCCAAGAAGGGTGCTGTCAGGGGGAAGGAAACCATGCCAGTCTTGCTCTTAGTGGAGAGGAAAGGTTTTAGTGATAGCATTCAATGTTACTCATAATCCTATCAGCCACCAAGGCACAGAGGCTAGCAAGACTGACATATTAAAGGTTCACATGGAGTCCTTTCATCTAAGAGATACTTCTGTCAGAATATAAATTCTTATTTAATTCACACCTTTGATAGTGATGGGAGGAGTGTGATGCCATTGCAAATGGATATGTTGAAAAGTCAAAAGGATCCAAATGAACATGAACCCTATGCTGTCACTTGACAACTTCAACTTTCCTGAGTGACAGAGGATGGAATGAAGGGCCAAGAGTTGCACATTTTTTGGAATATTTTTCTTCCTTTGTCAGAATATTTTTGTTCCCTTCTGCCACTTTTATTTCTGTGGAAAGTGATTGTTGTAACTTTACTAGAGACAGGAGGAAAAACAATGGGTATTGTCAATATTCTTTGGAAACACAATAGTTGGAAGAACCAACACTGCCAGTATCTGTACAGCTTGGGCTACCAGGGCTCACAGCACAGCATTGATCTTCTCAAACCCTCTGGCATCACTTGGCTTATGAATCCCACTCTTTGGGTGATAACTAGTGGTCTGGGAGGGCAGCCAAAGATTTTAAATTCAGAATGAGGGATTATAGGCTAGGGATTCCTGTGGGAGATCTCTATTTTTCTGGTCTCTTAGAGAAAGTCTCTTTTATAAAGATATATGTAATTCAACAAATAAATACAAGTATAATTTGAAGCCTAGCTATAATATCAGTGAAATGTAGGTGTGTGTTTTAGCCTTGGAGAGTAACGAAAAATAGCAACAACAGCAATATTCTTGCTGTGAAAACAGTAAAATTACAAGAAAAGGGGACATAAGTTACCATCAAATAGAGAAACCATAGAGATCAGCTGAAACCTGCAGAAAAGAAAAAAAAAAACAAACAAACAAACTTTATTTTTTACCTAGAAACACCTTTCTTAAAAGAATAGCCTTGCCCCAGAACAGTGGGGTATGAACAGAAGATTTGAATAATTACCTTTGAGATGATTACCAGTTCAGACTACTCAAGACTGCAATCACTTCAGATGTAACTTCTTTTATTTTTAATTTTAGCATGATAAATGAAAACTACAAGAGGAGTAAATAAGGATCTAGAGAGAATTATCTGAAAGATGTTTGCTTGATCCAACTGAAGAGCAGGAGTTAAATATTGAAGAAAGAAAGATTTGCAAGGTCGCACGTATGCTGGTATAACTGACACAACACTTCAGTTTTTAACAGAACTTGAATAAGTAGCAACCAGAGCCAGATTGGGATGCTCAAGTCACATGAGATTCAGGAGCAGATATTTTAAGAAGAATTTAAGAAGAATCTCATCTAAGAAGAATTGCACATCACAGACTGCAGCTATGTTATGAATCAGATATGAATCTGTGCCAGGGGGTACTGGTAGAGACCTAGACCTACCATTCAGGTAAATCCACTTGTGTTAAGAATGAACTTTTCAAGGGTTTTCACTAGAAACTGACCAGTCCCTCAAAGCCACATCTAATGATTGATTGCAACATCCAAATACAAATGTCTTCAAGGTCATGCTAGAAAATATGACCTGCAAACAAAGACAGCTCCAATGAAGATCTGCAAGTTTGAAAATGACCACCAAGAAAAGCAAAAATATTCCAGTTAATAAATTTTGATAAATATATTTATGTCAGTCCTTTTCAAGTTTCTCAATTAATGAAAAGAAAATTTATATAAAATGATCTAGTTAGTATTTCACAGATGGTGTCAGGTTCTGCAAAGAACCATTTTTAGCCTCCTGCAACTGTGTGCAGGTGCTGAGGCTTTTTTGTTTTGGGTCAGAGCAGGGTCCCTGACTGTGACCAGGAAAGAGCAGGAATGCTTGGATTCATACACTTGGCTAGGAAAGGTTTATGGTTTTATTTTTTTAATGGTAGACATACCTTGGAAACAGCTGCAGAATTCCTATTCTAGGTTTCATTTTCTAAAGCTGTGCAGCAGTTATTTTGGCATCTAACACATCTGGCCCTTAATCACATTCTCACAGCTCTACAGTGTTTGACAGACTATGTGGTAGAGCCCTTGTATTCACAGGATCATGCACAGTATCAAACCACAGAAATATTTCATTTGGAACGGACTTCTGGCAATCATCTCAACCGGCTGTCTTCTCTAAGCCAAGCTAACTTCAGGACTAAAAGTGTCATTAAACTTTTATCTTTTAGAAAAGGTGATTTTTTTAGTCTGGCAGTTTTACACCCCATATGGAGGTTACCAGATTTTCTGTTCTCAAGAAGTATTGTCTACCTGCATCATCACTCTACTAAATATAGTTATCTATGTAAAACGACTTTTTCAAATCAGTGTGAGAAACATCTACAGTTCACCTACCATGGCTCTGCAGACAGCCAATGATGTGGGGATGAAAATCTGGCTTTTTTGTGTGTTTTAAAATGTATAGAATTGATCATAGTTGCATATATGACTTTAGCCTAGCTAAAGTTCTACTGTCATCTGGCATCATAATAATAATTACATTATATAGATTCTTTCTAAGATTATTATGATAAATTCAAATTAGACCTACATACAGTTATAGAATCCATGTCAAATGAGACATGCTAAGATCTTCAGGAGAAACATTTCAAAGTTGTAAGGCAGGATTTGCTTTTGTAGTGTTTGTCCTGTAATCAAAATCAAAAGACTGACATGATTAAGTACCAGTCTTGTTGGAGGACTTCACTTCTCAGCTGGGAATATCTTACATATCTGATTCTCCATTTACTTAAAAACAGAATTGGTTAATTTTGCCACTCTTTTTATTCACTACTTTATGCAATTTCTGTTTATCTTTCAGAAGTCTGCTCTGGCAGTACTTCATGAACTGTTATACAGTTCTGACACTCTGGGCTCCAGCTAGTCAATGTTTCTGTCCTGGCTATATTTGTCTGTAGCTCAGAGGTATAATCACTAACAATGTGGTGGAATGATTTGCAATCACGTAGTTATTGTTCCAGATTTGGATAAACTTTCAGAAAATCTGGTCTGTAAAGTATCACAATGAGATATGTGAATAGCCCGTATCTTAATTTCATAGAAAATATCAGGATAGCTTTCTATAATAGGATGAGTTGTTCAGCAAAACAGGCAACTGGTGTGTATAAACCCATAAGCTGCTGCTCTGCTGGGCTCTGAGAAGCCAGATGGTTTTATTAGTCTTGCCACTCACTGAAGAAGCTGCTGATTCTGCCAGTGTTTGGGTAATAACGCTGCCCAGGGATCTGTTGGAGCTATGGCACATCCATCTGGCAAAAGGTTTAGCACTGCACGAGAGCTTCAGTCTCATTAACAAACACAGAGCAGCGTGCTCTGATGCCAAAGACAGACCCTGTCAGAGCTGCCTTCCCAGCAGTTGATCTGAGCACACATTTCATCTCTGACCTAGCCCCCCACGCACCGTGATCCCACATAACACTGTGCATGTCCATTCATCCTCTCTGGAGGTGAATGGCTGCTGATCCTGAAAACTGCTAAGACAGCAGTCTTAAATGTACACAAAAAGACTAAGCCCCTGAATTTAGAGACGGCAGCTACCAATTTGTTTCATTTGGAGGAGTGTTCACTTAGCTTCTTCATGTGCAATTTGTATTAAAGCAGCCACCTCGAAATACAAATACTAGGCTAGCTTAAGGATTCTTGGAAAAGAAAAGTCAGTTCTGAAGAGTTTCTAATATTCTTTACTTTGTAGGGTCTACAGAGTAGAATGTGTTGGTGGGAAGTTAACTTAAAAGTTAGCCGCAAAAAAATGGGGGGATGGCGGAAGGAATGGAATGACTAAGTCAATGTACTTTTATAGATAGATAAAATATCTTAACCCATTTCCCTACAAGTAATAATGGAATTTAAAACCTGTTACCACACTGTAGTAAGATGAAACAATAGCAGTTGTTATAAAGTTATTAATTTTCTGTAAGATCAGAAGTTAGAAATCAGAGCAGGATAAGTTACCCAGAGTTTATTTGTTGGAGGAGACACAAACAAAATACAGTATGGATGATGATCAAGTATCTCTGAGGGGGACTCTCAGCAGTGTCATTGTGACTGTAAGCTTTCTGAGCTTTCTTAAAAGCTTCAAAAACATCTGTACAGGGCCCAGTTTGAAGGACCTCACCTCTAACAGAAATCTTTGAGTATGTGGCTCAAAAAGAAATAGTCATGTATTCAGTAAGCTCATCACTGTGTGAGGCTTTTTTAATCTAGCCTGTGCCATTTGACTGGTGGCAGAATATGAGTAGTTTTTATCAACAGGTAATTTAATTAGTTGTGTCATACAGTCATCTTTTCAAAATCTCTGGAGAACTGTAGAGATATAAATCAATCTGCCTTATGACAAAGACTAAGCCACAACTCCCTATCACTGTATGAAAGCACTTTATTAAAAACAAACAAACAAACAAGCAAACAAACAAAACCCCAAAAAACTAAACCCTGAGGTAATGCAACAATCTGAATTAAAATAAGTGGCCTAGAATCACTGTGGTTTTGCTTGAGAATGGGAAATGGGAAATATAGCCAGTTAGTAGTCTTCTTTTTAAATATTTCTCAGGCATTGAGAAAGTATCAGGAAAGGCATCCTGTATGAAGCTAATGATCTCCACCCTCTCTTTAAATTTCCACTTAATTTAAAATAAAAATTAAAAAAAAAAAAAAGAGACAAAAGAGTAGTCAAACACTTTAGTTTCTTTTGGTGCTCCAAGTCATATACAGTACTGCGACTGACACTACCAGAGGCAGTTATTTAATGACTGACAGCCACTGTCTTCTCAATGTAGATACTTTCTGCTTTACTGTTACTCTTCTTTATAGAATTGAAAAAAGTGCATGCCAATGGTCGGGGTTTTTCACAAATGTAAACTTTCCTGCTTTATATTCTTTTCAGAGGATGATGCACTTGGCTGCTCCTGGAAAATTCATGAATCATGGTTTCCAAGGTCTTTGTCACGGTTCCTGTTGTGACAAAAGCTAGATGGACAATTGGCAGTAATGTATGCAAAAGATTTAACCACGTTTTCAATTTTAGAAGTTAACCTCAAGACAATTGTGAGAATTATGAATTTACTAGCTCTCCACTGCTGCTTCATTCTTGAGGTATGGGAACAGTAGTCTGAGCGTGGTTCATGATCTGTGTGGTGCAAATGTTTGTTCTTTATTGTAGGCTTTGTCCCCCAGTTGCTCTATCTAAGGAGGTATTGAAAACCTGAGTGTGCACCACTGTGTGCATGTGAGCAGGCTGTCCCAGCTGGTTACTTCACAATTTGCATGAATGAATAGATGTTGTGAATTTGTGAATTTTAATCCAAGTTTTAGAGGTTACAAAAGTTCCTAGATGGCCCTTCATTCTTCCAGGAAAAGACTGAGTAATCACAATGGGAAAAGAAAACTGTTAGAAATAAGGAGAGTATGCTGAAAAATTAAGTATTCCCTTTGCACAAGGAATATCCTTACATTTGGTCATATGCATATCCAGGCTTAAAAATAACTGAAGCTCCTGACAAGGAGGGAGAAGGTTATAAACCATATGCATTGGCTGTCCTATAGACTTACATGTGAATATACTTGTGTGGTCCTGGCTGTGGCTGATGTCATCATGTGTCTGTACAGATTCCTGCCAGGTACATTGGAAACAAATCCACTCCCTGCTGTACTTATAGCACTACCCTTCCTGCACAGAGCCCTAGCTAGCTTTGAGGAGCTTGGAAGAGGTTTTTAAGGCAAGTCTAATTATGATTTCAGTGAATAAGTGATGTGAACATTGCAAAGCTATTTATTTATGAATAATGTACATAATGTCCTTTTCACCCTTATAATAGGAACAGTATTTGAAAGCTCTTGCCTTTCTTCTGAGACTCCTTTCCAGTTACTTCACTGCTGAAAAGTTTCCTTCCCTGATTTTCTCTCAAGAACACATCACAAGTGTTTTCTAACTTGTTTGTTTGTTTTTTTTTATTATTCCACCTACTTGGCCTCTGGATGCTGTCACACCATTATTCTGCCATGTGTTTCTGGAGACAACCTATAGAAAGTTAATCTAGTCATGGAGCTGTGGGTTGTTTGGCCAGTCTTCTGCATGCTCCATGACCATGTTTAGGGTATGGACTTCTGTATTTTATTCCATTTTCTTCCAAAGGTAAGCTTAATTGCATCTTTTTTTTTTTTTTTTCTGCATGAAGTTCTGTTCCCTTCAATTAGAAGATTTCATCAAGTTTGTGCCATAACAAGCAAGAACAGGAGATAACAAAGGCTGAAGGACTTTCCTAAGCATGAATTTTGTCTCCAGAAGGATGAAGAGAAACAGTTTTCATGGGAATAATGCTAACATGTATAAGCTGTACCAACACTGGCATAGCGATGCTGGAAAACTATATCAAACCTCTAAACACATTTGGGATTGTTAGACAAGATGGCAAAGAAGCTAAGATGGCAGTGACTGAAAGAAGATAATTAAATACAGGGGATTTTGCAGTTCCAGAAAATTCGAGAGAAGGACTGCTTACCTGCAGAAGGACATCTTCAGGTTTTATTCAATACGGTTTTTTTGTCTATTTTTAGGGTATGACATGACGTTGCTGCTGATAGAACTGCTGCCAAAATGCTAGTTTTTCTACCACCTGTTTCAGATTAAGCAAGAAGGATGTTTGGTTTTTTAAGTAATGAAGATAGAAAATAGTGGAAATTTTACACATAAGATGAGCAGCATTTCTACAGTTGGGTACTTCCATTTTGGAATATTTTTCCAGACTAAAATTTTCGTACACAAAGTTGGGATATTTAATTCATTTCAGAAGATATCTCTTTTCCCCGGATTCATTCATCCGTCTATCTATCTATCTATCTATCTATCTATCTATCTATCTATCTATCTATCATCCATCTATCTATTATCCAAGACTTTTCCATCCCAGAGAAAATAAAAGTCTAGAATTATTCATGAAAACTTGTGCTTGTTTCTATCTTTGGATAAAAAATGATACTTTTAAGAAAGTTTTCCTAATCTCCACATCAAAAGGGTGTATGTAGCTACTGTTCATATATATCTTTCCCAAATGCATTGTCTTTTTTTCCTTCCAAGTTCTTTCTCACATATTTTTAATAAGTTTTGTCTACACAATTTCATGTTCTACACTTGCCATCCCCATTTTCTCACAAGATTTTTAATATATATATTTTGAATTCCACTCTGTAAGACAGACCAATCAATTAGAGGGTAATAAAAAATCCTTGGAAATTAACCAAAATATACATCCTTTACAAATGAAGAGCCTCAGACAAGCTGAGGGTAAAGGGATTTAATATGGTCCATCAAATAGACCATAGCTCTGTAAGAAATCAGATTAGACAGGAAATGCACACAAATATATAAATAGGTCCTGAAATTCTAGAAAAAAAACACTGTCTGAAGCCATCTTCTAGACCTTCCATCCCACCTCTGCCCTTTTGTTCTGCTGGACTAGTTGCAATCCCTGGTAAAGGAACTCAATCAGGATTGACACTTTTCTGCACTTACTCTGCTAATACCTACTGCAGTGTGAAGAGTGCATTTTATCTCACAGCTCAAATCAGGAAATATAATGTTTCTGTTTATAAGTAAGGTAGTGGAGTTTCTCGGGTTTTATCTTTCTTTCTTTCTTTCTTTCTTTCTTTCTTTCTTTCTTTCTTTCTTTCTTTCTTTCTTTCTTTCTTTCTTTCTT
>JAWWMO010000121.1:98580429-98620572 GCA_035047845.1 Dendrocincla fuliginosa
CTTTCTTTCTTTCTTTCTTTCTTTCTTTCTTTCTTTCTTTCTTTCTTTCTTTCTTTCTTTTCTTTCTTTTCTTTCTTCCTTTTCTTTCTTTCTTTCTTTCTTTCTTTTCTTTCTTTTCTTTCTTTCTTTTCTTTCTTTCTTTTCTTTCTTTTTTTTTTTTTCTTAGAACACATTAAGGGAGGAAAGTTTTGGCAGGTTAGATGATTGAGTGCAGTTTGGTCTGCACTTATTCTGTGTTAAAATCAAGACTTCATAAGACAAAGGGATCGAGTCCACACTCAGCAAGTCAGCAAGTTTGCAGATGACACCAACCTGAGTGGTGTGACTTACACACCTGAAGAATGGGATGTCATCCAGAGGGACCTGGACAAGATGGAGATGTGGGCCTATGGGAATCCCATGAGGTTTAATAAGACCAAGTGCAAAGTGCTGCTCCTGGGTCAGGGCAACCACTGGTTACCATTACAGGCTGGGGAATGAACAGATCAAGAGCAGCGCTGCCGAGAAGGACTTTCCTTAAGAGGAAAGGCTGAGAGAATTGGAATTGGTCAACCTGGAAAAGAGAATGCTCAAGGGTGACCTAATTGTGGCCTTCAAGTACCTGAAGGGAGCTTCCAACAAAGATAAACTTTTTAGAAAGGCTTGTAGTGAGAGGATAAGGGATAATGGCTTCAAACTGAAAGTAGGTTTAGATTAGATATTAGGAAAGAATTCTTTACTGTCAAGGTGGAGAGGCACTGGAACAGGTTGCCCATGGAAGCTGTGGTGCTCCATCCCTGGAAGTATTCAAGATCAGGTTTGATGGGGCTTTGAGTAACCTGGTCTAGTGAAAGATGACCCTGCCTAAAGGAAGGGGATGGAACTAAAGGATCTTTAAGGTCCCTTTCAATCCAAATCATTCTATGATTCTACAATTCTAAGACTTTGCACTGTTGTGGACAGCCTTTGTAAACTGCTTTGATGCTTAGTAGGCTTCTGACTCAGAGTTTAAAAAAACAAGCAAAAACCAACAAAAAAACCCAAACCAAACAAAAAAAAACAAACCAAACCAAACCAAACAAATAACAAAAAACCAACCAAACCAAAAAAAACCCCAAAACAACAACAACAACAGCAACAAAAAACCACAACACCAAATACAAACAAACCAAAAAAACCCACCAAAAACATGAAGAAGTGAAAAAAAGACAATCTGCTGAGACAGGTTAGAAAAGAAGAGAGAAGGCCCACATGGTAACAAGCAACTTAAACTTTTCTTATGTAGTCTATACACTCAATCTATTTCTTTGGAAGGCCAGGGTAGCTGTAATACTTAGTATCGTAACATTTAGGGTTGGAATAAGTCCATATGGCTCATCTAGATTCATTCATTTTTCTGTCTATCTTTCATATCATGTAATATTTTTATCCACTAAGTAGTTGCATATCTACTTTTTCCCCCCAGTATGTTCCTGAATAAAGCATATACTGCTACTTTTGGTATTAAGAGATTACTCAGTTAAGAAAAAAGTGGACTCCCTTGGCAAATGCTTGTTTCATTTGCCTAATTTTGTTTCTTCTATAAATTATTCAAAGAAGTGACATTAGTGGTTCAACAGTAGCTCTGGTTCATCAGGTCATATTAACAATTTTTGACTATTAGGTTGGTGGGGGGCCAAAGTACAACACTGAGAATGAATTTGCAATCTGTCTTTCAGAATAATCCCTGTATGCATAGTGTCAAAGTCCATTTGTGAGGTATTCCTACAAAATATAATTGTCAGTGCAACCCCGTCCCTGGAGTCAGGGGTGAAAATCGAGACCTATTTTTAAATGTACGATTTTCCTGTCATCCTTCTCCTTACTGCTCTGAAGATGATTGCAATCAGGAGCTACACACAGGCTGCCATTTTGTCTATTATCTGTTCACTTTCCCCATGCTTTCAAAGTGCTCCAGGAGGATTTTTGCTGAAGATTTTCCAATCACCTTTTTCTTCCTTTTACTGGTCTGTGTAGAAAATATCTATAATGGGGTGCAATTGAGAGATTCTGATTGTCCCTCCATTCAGTTGCCTAGGAAACAGACTTGTGGATATCCAGCTTTCTCCTTCATTACTGAAGATGTCATTTACAGTTGATTTCCTCCTATGTCTCCTTTGCTGTGTACACTGCTTAAAAGGAAAGGATAGAATAAAGCTTGCTCTATTGTTTGATTTGCTGTTTTAAGGTGTTATCTGTTTGGAGAATATTTGTGTTATAAAGTCTGAATACATTGTTCATGATAGATAGACATGCCATGGGCAATACAGACAGCTGAAAATACCACATAATTAATTTCTTTCCTTTTTCTTTCTTTCCCATTTATTTATATTTTTTTATCCCCTTCTGCTTACTGGGAAAGACTCAATTGTAAAACTGATTAGATTCCCTCAAATTCTTAAATCTATTTATACTTGTGAAACATTATCGTGATATTAATTATTCTACAATTCGAATTGGAAAATAGAAGTATAACTGAGAGCAGATTTGCTTCCTTCCATTCACTTACTGTCTTCCTATGTACACTGAAGTGGAGGAAAGTATTATTTTTGCAGTTGGGACATGCTTGTTGAGAAAGGATCTTAATCAGTCTGAGGACTTTAACCCTAAAGAGTTCAAATTTGACATCTTTCTCTGAAAAGGTGTAAATGGTGATTCAGTCTACTATTTAAGTGCAGTATAAATTTATTCTCAGTAAAATAAAATACATTAATCATGAAGACCTCCAGGTATCCATTTGAACGTGTAGTTTTTTTCTCTCTGTTTCCTTCTCTTTGTTCTTTTCCTTTGTTCTCATTCTTATTATTTTGGCTCCTTCTATTTCCTTTCTTCCTCTCATCCATCACTTTTATCTTTTTCATCTTTTCCCCTTTATCTTTATCTGTCCCTCTTAGTATTTACTCTTTCTCTGTTGTAACTGTTTTTCTTTTACAGAGTCTTCCCAGCTCCACCTCCCTTTTCTTCACCTCTCAGAAAGCATTCCTCTTTTTAGAAGTATACCATATTTAGTTTCAAAGTCATCTCCTGTCCATTCTGGTTTGAAAATTATTTATACCAGTAATAAAGAGAACTGAAGGGCTGGGTAGCAATAGAGAAGGCTGTCTATAGGCTGGAGAGGAACAGAAAAGCAATAGGCATTTCCTCACTGTACCTTTTCTTTTTTCATGTGCATCCTTCCCTTTGCCTCCCCCAGGTTTGGGTAGATCATCTGAAGACCACCATGCTTTTTTCCCCCTCCTCTCCCCCTCCTCCTATGCTTCCCTCAGTTCCTCAGGTGCACACTTCCTTGCCTGCCTAATTTTCTTTTCTGCCCACTCTTCCTTCCCCTCACAACCCTCTCAGTGCAGTTTATGCTGCCTCTCTTTGCCTTGCCTCCATTTTCCATAGATTGTTCCTTCCTCTGATTACATCTCTGTCTTTCTGACCCCAGGATGACCACAAAATCGCCCTTGCTCTGGTCTTTTTCTGTTTCATTTGGGGCGGGGGGAGGGGGGGGGAAGGGAAGGACGGGGAGGTTTGTTTTTCTTTTTGTTTGTTTGAAGGTATTTGTCTCAGTGGTGTTTCTCCTTTTCTTTTCCTCTCCTCAGTCACCTTTTCCCCTGTTCCTCATGTCTAAGCAACTTGACCTGCCTCATGTTAGCATAATCAGCTACCCAAGCTGGAGCAAAGCAGGTAGAATTGGACAGAAGTTGAACACTAGGAAAAGAAAAAAGATAAGAGAGGAAAAAAATCCCCAAAACCAAACCAAACCAAACCAAGCCAAAAAAACCCAAACAAAAATGACAAAACCTGCCATTTGTATCAAGAGGACTGGCCCACAATTCAGAGAGCGGAAAAAAAGAAAGAGCAGTGCCTTTTTTGTGTGAGTCAGTGCTGGCAGAGGAAGGATGACAGTGACAATGATCTTTAGGGCCTTTCTTTTTAATTCTCCAGCCTTGGGTCTGCAGTTCCTGCTATAGTTCTCTCTCCACAAAGAAGCGGTGCCTCAGGTATTAGTCCATCCTTACTGCTGCCTGAGCAAGCTCAGACAACAGATTTGAGAGTAGAATGAAATGATGATCAGAAATTATGGTATCTTTCTGGATACACTAATGGAAGTGGGAGAGGACCTGAGTGTATTTTGTGTTCTAACACTTCATCTGGAGGCAGTGTTTTGCTCTGCAGGCATGGAGGTGGTAGAGAGGGATGAACATTAATTTACTGATGTTAATTATCAGATGAAGCTGACAGAATTTATTGTTTTTTTTATTAAATGTTTTCCTGTTTCATCATAAAATGCTAATGAGTGGGAACAAAACCAGAAGTTTTCATAGGAATATATCCATTTCTAACACATTTCTATTGGGAAAGCTTTTCCAGTCTAGTTGGGGAGTTCTGTCCAAACCTTTCAAAATGTACATCCTATCCCAGTATAATCATTATTTTGGTTAGAGACTTCGAGGAAATTTTTTCATCTCCTTTTTTTCCTAATTGAGACATTGATTTAAATCTGTATATTCTATAACTTGGGTGAATGCCTCTGTCATAACAGTACTGACTTGTCTTAAGTGAGGTGGCAGTTCTCGTTTCAATAGTGGGCCTTGATTTCATGTCAGGATTTAATATTAACTTTTTATCCTGAAAAGTTTCAGGGTATGGGGAAAGCTACATTATTAGACAGATACATCCTGAAAGACAAATTTCAGAAACCTGATGCATATCTGTCCCCTCTTCCTCCTCCACCCACAACAACCTGAATGATCTTTTGGCTCTGAATACCTTGGGCTCTTCAGGACCTCCACAGATTTCCTGAGGGGGACAAGGAAAAGAGACACCAAATACATAGCATGAAAAGCAGCCTGAAGGGCCAGTTTTTAAGAAAGGTTCATCTGAAATGTGCAAGGACCAAGTAAAAAAGAAGTACTTTTAGTAATAAAATTAAATACCTTATTATAGTTGTGTTATAATGAGAATAATTAGAGAAGCTCTCTGCTTTCTTCAGTGGTGCTTTTTATCTTGCTTTGGGATGAATCAAAGAGCCAAATTGAAAGTACAGTGCCTGACTTGTAACCTGTGACATCCTTCTTCTTGCTGGAGTGGCCATGAACAGAATAGACATAATAAATCTCTGCCCTCTTGAGAAATCCAGTGGGACTGACATTTTAAGAGGCAACTGCTTCCTTCAGCAAAGGCTTCTGCAAGTTATTGTCTGAATGAAACTCAACCTGCAAAGGAACCTAACAGCATGTAAAAATGCTAACAATAACCAAACCTTCTGGTTTGGGACATATGAGGGCCTTTCCCAAAAGATTTGTGAGGGAGGAAAAAAGGAAATCCCCTGTCCCTTCCTCCCTATTTCCCTCCATTAGGGGTATTTCTGGAGGATGACTAGCTTTATTGCAGTGCTTGGACAACAGGGAACGAGTTACAGCCTGACCTGCACACACGAGCATCCATGTCTGTGGCTCACAGTCCAGCAATACGTGTGCTCCTGAATAAGCTTGTGCCAGCCACCAGCACTACAACTGGAAGAAGTTGGAAGAAAAGCCTCCTTCCACTTTCTAAGAAGCTCATCACGTGAGTTTGTTCAAGGTCACAGTCAAGTGCCACATTATTTTGCTGAATTAGGCTGTGGGATTATTATTTACAAAAGAGAAATAAATTGAGAACAGGATGGAAAAGAGCTTGCAGTAGGGAGATTTATGACTTACATGTCTTGTGTGAACCCTGTCTGCAGTCATGACCTAAGTTCTCACCAAACAAAAAAAAAGTTAAGAAGAAATTATTCTAGTAAAGGAGATACAGTTAAAAGCTAATACAAAACATACTAGGTAACATTGCTTTTCTCTTTGATGAGTACATTAGGGACCAATTTCGTTGAAAATTCTGGAGATCTGGGTCTGCTTATTGAATGAGCCTAGTACATTAATATTTTGTTTTTGTTGTTCTTGCACTTGATGGATTTTATGTTAAACCTTGAGAGAATTCCATAAATCCAGATATATCCTTCCTCAACAGAATTCAGTAAATTGGGTACTTCAAAAAAGATTTGTACAGTTTTTCTGTCATTCTGTGAAGAGTGAGAATGTTTTAGGTTTCCTCAAAAATGCCATACGTTGCCCTATAAAGCCTTGAATTGGGAAAGCCTCCATTTAAGAAAACATTTAAACATATGCTTGACTTTAACTTTAGGCATATGCTTAAAATCTAGCATGTGCTGAAATTCTTTCCTGAAAAGGAATGGATTTAAGCACTTGCTTATGCTCTTTCCTGGACCAGAGCCCTATATGTTATCCATAAGATTCTGCTGCCCACACCTACAGAGTTATTCAACTACTCATATTCTGGTCAGTATTTTTAAAGAAATTGCAATGAATAGTATGGTACTTCATCACTGGGGAAATGATAAGAATAGGAGACCCAAATTTTCTAAATATTATTGAAACTTTTAACTCTCAGCAGATATTAGTTCTTGTTGCCTACAGTGTTTCTCTATTGCTCCAATATCTTTTTGAGGAACCTTGTTAATGACTTATACAATTTTTGACTTTTTTTACCTTTGGATTTTTTGATCAATATGTAGGCATTTTAGAAGCTGATGGCCTAGTTTAAGATCTTTAAAATGTGTTTAAGTTAGTTTGCAATTTTGAAAAAAATTGACTTCTCTTATTTCAGACAGAGGGAATCACAGAATCATTAAGACTGGAAAAGACCTCCAAGATCATCCAGTGCTACCTTTGACCAACCACTACCTTGCCAAAAAGCCCACATCATTAAGTGTCATGTCCAGTCATTTCTTGAACACTTCCAGGGACAATGATTCCACCACTTCCCTGGGCAGACTGTTCCAATGTTGGACCACCCTTTCAGTGAAGAAATTCTTTCTGATGTCCACCCTGAGCCTCCCCTAGCAGGAAGGCATTTCCTCTTGTCCTGTCATGAGTTGCCTGTGAGATGAGGCCAACATCCACCTTGTTACAATCTCCAAAATGTGAATTGGTGAGAATTCTTCCACCAATTTAGATGCATTAAAAAAAACACCTTCTTTTTCCCAGTCCATTCTCATATCCATTAAGAATGACATTATTAACAATGAGTAAAATCCTCCCTGAAATGATGTATCACTTTTATCCTTGGGTAATTACCAGAGTTTAACAATTTCCTTTCATGTTTGCTAAACTTAAAAGAGTAGTTTGAGAAAGGGGTATCTGCAGCAGAGGGGGGAGGGAAGAAGACTGGCACACAAATCCTTTTATTTATGAATAGGATTTGCTCAAGCACTTCTTGCACCAGCCCAAGTAGGTATAATGATCAGAACTATGGAGAAAAACTCTTTCTTGGGAAGTTAAAACCCTGCTATTTCCTAGAGGTCTGACATTCCAACACTGAATTTATGCTTCATTATAATTAGAGCTGCTTGCACTCTATTAACAAAATACTTTGTAATTTGTATATACTTTGCTTTAGATGATTGTGGTTATTTCACACACCCTCTTTTCCTTGTTTCCTAGGAGATTATTAAAACACACAGTTGAGCACTAATAATAACATAGTATGTATTCCAGACATTGAAACACACATGCCAGAACCACTACGGGAAATAAATCACATCTAGTATTCGATCTCAAGTAGCCTACGGGTCTGTCACTGCAGGCATATCTGCAAACACCATAGTGTTCTGCTTAGAGTCTTTTTGGCAGAGAAACTCCAGCTGAAAAACTTAGAAATACAGCTGACACTCTGCATATGCTGGCTGTATATGTGAATGGGAAAATGAGGCTATTGTGCTCTGCACAGAGGTAGTTATGGGGAGCTGGTGGCAGCTCACCTAAGGGGCTTGCTAACCAGCCCTGAACATGCCTCCTGACAGGGAGTCAACACCAGCCTTTTGCACAAATTCATAAATTCTCTGCTGGGTGTTCATAGGAGCCCTTTGGCTGCTGACAGTTGCTGGGAAGCCTCTCAGGCCACATATCTTAATTTGAATCTCACATAAGAATAATGTAAGAATAATGTTGTGTCTTCTCCAGGCACATTTCAATGCAGTGACATGGATGTTCTGTTCATCTTGTTTATTAGAAAGTGGTATGACCTTCAGGGAGGAGGTGAGCTGAATTTTCACCGGATTCATCTGGGCTCCATCTAGGACTGGTGACCTTCCTGCTTGGAAGCTCCCCACTGGGACCATCTGAATAAAGGGAAGAGGGAATCTGTGCTTGGAAGCTCCTCTGAACTCTCTCTGAACTAACTCTGAACTCAATCCTGAACTAACTGGAGGTTATTTCAACTATCCATATCTGATTTCCTTTGAATTTTTTGTACATTTGAGTTTTCATATGAATCCAGCTTTAAAAATAGAGGACTGGATCTATTTCCTTTTTATTTATTATATAAGCTCTCTAATCTTTGTCTCCTCATAGTTTGCATACACTGTATATGACATGACCTGTGTAGAACACTTACTATTTCCAGTCTTGACTCAGTTCTTCAGTCATTGGCTATTATTAATCTGTCTTTATCTTCTATTAGACATAACAATATAACACTGCAGAAAGTCAATGAGAGGTCAGTGAGAGACCCTTAAATCAGCAGACCCTTTGAGAAAGCATAAGTTTAAATTAATCTCATTTTGGTCTGTTTGAAAATATTACTGAAGTTTTTAATTTCCTGAAGGAAAAAAGTATAGTAAAAATAACTAATGTGAAAGCAAAACTATTAATTAAACATTCATTTAATTACTCAGGTAAGTAACCTAATTCCCTTAAATCAAAGGAATTAGGTGAATATTTAGTTTTAGTCTGCAATGCATTTCTTCACACTGCAGCCTGAGTCCGTGGTAGGGGCACAGAACAATTCATGTAAGTGATGAAAACTCCCCAGAACAGCCCAGGAAGACAACTCCACAACTGCTGCTCATTTGCAGTTAAAGAGTGTGAGTGAAGAGTAGCAAATGAGATTTCCAGCACAAGTTAACAAAATAAAATATTTCACTTTGTTTTATGAAACAATATAGAAATCACTAGAGATCTAGATTTTATCTCATAAAAGGTGTATTCAAAGCTAATGCATGCCTGTGAGCATAGAATAAAAATGTATTTGTTCATGCTTGGCTAAGCTATGCACCTGTGTAAATTAAATGCTGGCCGCTTCATCATATCTCAGTATGACACAGAGATTTACCAGCATAAAAATCTGTTTAAGATGCCTACTTCTAGGACTTCATCTTCTTGACAAAAGTGCTAAAGCATTTTACTAGAAAGAATCTTAATAAGATCGAAAGATGCAGAATTGTCAGACAGATGGAGGAATCATGCAGAGGAGCAGACAACCAGTGATGGATAAGAACCTATACAGGAGGGTGAAAAGCTAATTTTAATCGGGTTTTTATTCTTCTTGCTTTGCGGTTTTGTTTTTTTTCTTATTTTTTTTTTTTTTTTTTTTAGAAATGTTTTGTGTTATCAAAAGTGCAACTGGCAATTACACTCCCTGTTCCTGCTAGAAATAGCTGGAATGGTTATTGTTGTTGATATTATTCACAAAACAGTAGGGCTTGGAGTCAGTCAGGGACTCCCACTGTGCAAGATACTATAAATGCGTAATGAAAAGATAGTTCTGTCTTCAAGCATCATCCTATTTCATTGTGTTGAGAGTGAATCTGTGTTCATACAATATCCCTCCCACCCTTTAATATTGGGTTGGAAAATCACTCTGTGCTGATTTTTCCATAACAAGTAAGGGTAAGTAACTGGAAGTTTTGTTGAAACAATGAGAGTCTTTGGCCCTGCCCTGCCCTGCTCTGTATATTTCAGCACAGGCTCTTTGACTCCTGAATTGGACTGTGGGTCACATTTTAGGTTTTCCCAATTTAGTACTTTTTAAAACTAGATATGCATGAATAGCTAGTGGGCAGAGAGTTATGCAGGGCCAATATTTCAAGGCAGTTGCCCCTCAGTCTCAGGATTGCACCCGGGCTGGAGGGGAATTCCTGCAAGCTCAAGCTGCTTCCTCTGGCATGCACTAAAAAAGACACTCTCTGTACCTATATTGGGCAAGTGTTTTTTACCGGATTTTATGTCACAGGAAAACATAATCAGTGACAATGAGCCCTTCCATAAACTCGTGCTAATTTTGTTAATTTGGTAAAGGGAAGAGAAGAAAAAAACTCTCATTAGCTTACTTCTGTAGGGTTTAGTTAAAACTATAAACTACACATTTTCCAGAAAACCATTTCACTTGACTCAAAGTGACTATAGTTTAAAATATTTTGACATCACGACTAGGCCAAAGAATCTACTGTTTGTGCACCTGAGATTTCAATGTGTTGTTGATAACCAAATTTGCTTAGAATAAAAATTGATTGAGTCTTTACATGCTGGGCATTTTCTTCAAATAGATAATTTAAATTTGAAATTCTTATATTGTTCTTCAACCTCAAAATCTTAACTTTTCTGAGAGAAAATGCAAAGAAAAAAAGTAGTTTTTAACTGATAACAAAAATTCTGAATACAAAAGTCTTCAAACAATATTCGGGCTTTCTATCTTTGGACAAGAGAGCAGAATTAACCAAAACGTGCCATTTTCCATACAGCTTGGCTTTTGCCTCTTTATAGGATCCCAACAAAATGTGGAATATCACATCTTTGAGATAATATATTTTTTATCATCTACTGAGGTCTCATCCCCAGTAACAATGAATTATGAATAACTCATACTTTCTAATAACCCCTGAATCTCCATATTTTGCACCTACAGAGAAGCTGAGTTCTGCTCTTTCACCATCTGTGTTTCTTTTATTTCCTAACCCAGCAGTGCTGTACTCAGAGGGTCTGGCATGACACTACCCATATACCCAGCAACCTCTATGGATTACTCTGCCTTCCTCAAAGCCTTTCTTGGTCATCCCCAGCTGTGCCTGAGAACTATCGGACAATGTTCTAATGCTAAATAAAGGGACAGAGCTGGGGCACAGCTGACAGAGCATGTCCTAACAGTTGGAGGAAGTGCACTTGCAACTGCATTGCCAGATTATACTTTGGAGATAGCTGCCACTCCAAGCACAGTGGAGTCTTGAGGAAAGTAAGTAGCTTAACATTGCCCGGCTGTCTTATGCTTTGTTAGAAATGTGAAAGAATCCAACAAGCCTTCTTTATTTTCAGGAAGTGAGTGTGACCATGTCACTTCAGCTGATGCAGCTGTTGGACATGCCCTCACCAGCCTGCCCACACCACAGTGTGCTGTGCTTTGGGTAGCCCTGCCCCACAGTGTATATGGGTGCTGTGCTTAGCCTGCTGCAGGGAGAGGGATCGGAAGTCGAGGAAGAGACATTTTACCCACAGGCTTCTTGAATTTTTTTTTTCTACATACTCCCAGAAATCAAAGGAACCCAAAGTGGCCCCTGAATACTATCAGAAGTGCCAAACCTCCAGCTGTGTTTGCTTTTTATATAGTTGTTTAAAAGTAAATAATTACTATGTGAGAAAACCACAACAGCATTTGATTTTTGTCTGACTCCCCTAACATACTCCTGTCCCTCCTCCCTCACTTTCTTCTCCTGCTCAACCTGCAGTCCCATAGGCACACATGGTCTAATTTGTTTTGTGCAACAAAAATGCTCAAAACTCAGCAAGAAAAAGCTTACACCGGCAAACATGACCCCACAAGGTCACAAAGCTTCTGGTTATTGTGCTTTGTAGGTTTCTGTTCCACAAGTGTCTGAAGAAGGACCTGTGCAGATGCCAAGGGACCTGCACTACTCAGCCAGGTAGCACCAGCAGCCAAGCAAAGGCTTTTCCCGGGCAGCAGCTATTGCTGCCTCTTGGATCTGATTCCCAGAGCATGCTTCACAGCTCCAGTGTCCTTCAGACTGAAGAATGAAGAAAACTGTATGCCACAGTGCAGTGTTTCTTGGTGGGTTTTCATTTTATTGGTTTTGACTAGTGAGCTTAGAGCCATAAGCCATTTAGCTGCACCAGCAGGAGCAAAAGATGAACTAATTTAGCCCACTTCTCAATGGTGATGCTGTTTAGTAAAGGCATTCCCTAAAAATGTCATCTGACCATGTTAAATGAAAAAAACTTAGACTTGGCCATTCAGCCAGGCTTCCAGTACTGCAGCATATTGGGAACTTAGCTCCTACTGAGGCAAAGAGCCACAACTGCAGTTTTGCCTTATAAGCTTCACAAACAGTAAACTTCTGTTTGAGTAGTGACTAGGATACTTCTTCGTATTCTTATTCTGCTAGTGACGGTATCTTCTGGGAAGTACAGAGCATCCAATCCCTCGAGGTCAGCATCTCCCAGCAGGTTACTCAGCCAGCTACCATAATCACCTATAGTACTTACTGCATTTGTTAATGGAATTTGACACCTTTGCCTTCTGGCTTCAACTGCAGCCTACACTTATACTCTGAAAACACTAATTAAAATACTCACCTAGTAATTTTCAGGATCAGGATGACATTTTGAAAAACACTCATTGCAATTCGATCTTGTAGTATATAAACTTATTTGAAAACCTGATTCAGCATATAATTTTAGCCCTTGCTGAAGTACCACTGAGTGATATCACAAAGAAATATTTTTTTTGCATATATTTGCTTTATGGCATTATCATGTAGCTTTCTGAAAGGAAAGTGGATTAACTTCAATTGTTACGATTTATTATTTTTTGAGTACTGACAGTACACTTCAATGGAACTTGAGGAAGTGCTTAAAGTTAAGCACATTTTCAAGTACATTGCTGATCTAGGGCCAAAAATGAATCTGAGACCTTTCTTGTTGGAAAGCATAGACATGACACCAAGGAAGAGCATTCTTTAATATTCCCTTAAGCAGGAAACACTGGTTAGTCTTGTGGGTCTATTTTACACATAAAAGAGTTTACTGTCAACCATTTATCATTTTGATATTCCAGCACCAAAGAAAAAGTATATCTGCTGTTCATATAATACATTAAATACAAATTTAGGAAAGTGTCCAAGGGGACACGCTTATCTTCCCAGAGACAGATGAAAGCATAGAGTGTAAATACAGCACCTGGGGCTTGCAAACCCCATATCAACCTGATGTCATGTCCTCCTGGAGGGCTTTGCATGCTCTCAGAATTTTTCCTCTGGACAACAATAAGGATATTGTCATCTTCCAGTAAATAATACACCAAAGAACAATTTCTGAAAGTAACAGACTTTTCTCTTGCAACACTGCTTGTTAGTAGTGTAAACACCCATGCCAGACACCATCAGCACAGGAGAGCACCGGGTAACTCTAAACTGCTGTAAGTTGCATGTGTCTTTGTCATTGCTGTGTAAGGTGGTTCCTAATGCTCCATCTAGCTAGTGTGCTCAGCTAGCTAGCAGTAGCTCAGCACCTGCTAGGAGTAGCCCCTAAATTAATTAGTCTGGGATTGTATACTTGTCTTTTTTATTACACACAAAACCAGAGTCTAACACAATAGAACCTTGTCCCTAACTGTAGCCAAAAGGCTCTATAGGAATAACAACAACAATAATAATTTTACTTACATGTTGCCTAAACACAATTCTGAAACATCTGTGGCTGTCACTATTATAGTACAGAAGCTATAGCCTAACTGAGGGGTTTTTTTTGGAGGCAATACAAGGAAACTCAGTATGCCTCCTGAAAACTCTCTTGGAATGTAATATAATATAAATGAGGAAGAAATATTCTATAGGGAAAAAAAGTGCTTAAGGCAACAGTAATTGTATTGCCAAATATAGCATATAGAATTTGCAGAGTGAGAGTTTCATATAACAGGGGAAATGTAAAATCATACTTGGGGTGTAACTAAATTGTAATAGAATGGCTGGTGGGAGCGTTATTTGAGGGAGTTAATATTTAATCTCTGACTAGCCATGGAAGCACAGGAGAGAGGCTGTTTGCAAAGTTCTATTTTTTTTTATTTGTGCAGGAAACTATCATTATGTGTTTGTGTGTTGAAAAATCATAAATAATTATCTATTGAAGCCCCCACTGAATATACTTAGAATAATACAATCCCTATCTCCATCTTCCCATTTTTCTGACATTCTTAAAGTGGTAATATGGAATCGAAAGCTCTGGTTTTAGGAGCTTTTCTAGGTAAAACTGAGCAGGGCTTTCTATTTGTTGGAAGGTCAGTCCTGTCTGCACTATAGAGTGCTGTAAGAGGAAAGCATTTGTAAGAGTCCTCTCCTCTACCAGCCAGCTGAGCATGACTCTTTTCTCCCTGTTGATCTCATCCAGTCTAAGTGTTGAACCATTGCAGCAAGCACACACCCAAACACCTTACCACTCCAACACAAAATTTTCATCTTTTTCATCTCTCTGACTGCTCCTTCTGCCCTTGATACCTTGCTTTTATCTTTTGCATTTTCTCATTAAAAATGCATTTATTCTAACTCTGGCTCTTCTCAGAGAAGAAGCCCTCAAGTCCTTTCTTCTCAGGTATTTATCCTTCTCTAAGCATTATGTATTTGTGAACATGCTTCAGACTCACTTCACTATTCATCTGCAGTCTCCATAGTGTCTACAGCACCCCAGGAATAGTCCCTTTCCCATCAGGGGTCAAAATGGGGACAAGTAGCATGAACATGTGCTTTCATAAGCAAGACATGGCACTGAGCCAAGGCCCGGTGAAGTTATGAGGGCTTCTCCAATGCCTCTAACATTTTTGAATCATAAAACATACATGAATGTTTTCAAACACAGATAAACATAAACGATGTTTACTGTTTCTCTACATTTTGTAAGGGGGTTTTTTGTCCATTTTACAAAAAAAAAAAAAAAAAGTTATAGAAGACAAAGAAGATTATGACCTTGCAAACCAGGGAAAGCAACATTTTTCTCTGTGTCAAGAATCCAAAAACCTTTTCTGACGCAATCAGATATTGTCAGAAACACCATAATAGAAAGAACTGAAGAATTTGTGATCAGAAACTTTTAGTAATTAGAACTATTCTAAATGTCTGTTTCTTTCCTCAAAGTTTTACTTTGAGAACTGTTGTGAAACATACATTTCATATCATATGAAAATTTTCAAGTTTTGATGGACATATGGAGACAGAAAACTTTTGCTTCCTTTGGCAAAGTGTATGTCTTACCTAGCAGAGAAGCAGATGTACAACAGCAAACAAAAATACTTTTTTGTTTGATAATTAATTTTGATCTTTTAGTTCCTAAGGTGTTTTGACAGGTAATATGACAGAGGCTGAAAATCTCCCTCCACTTAAGGATCTGGACAAACTGGTACTTCTTCAAGCAAGTGATTGAGTCATTATCCCTGAAGGTATTTAAAAGAGGAGTAGATGTGGCACTTAGAGACATGGTGTGGCCTTGGTGGACTTGGCAGTGTTAGGTTAATGGTTGGATTCAATGATCTTAGAGCTCTTTTAAAATGTGATTCCATGATACAATGATCCATAAGTACATAAGCAATTGTTTCTTGGTCTGACATTGCAGCCACCAACTGCAGCAGCACAAACAGGTTGTTTTAGCTCCATCAGTTGAATGGCAAAGGTTACCAAACCAAGGTGGTTGGCATTGCCAAAAAATGTTTTTACACAGGTGCTCAGTACTGTGAGAGCATGAATGGAAGGGGCAATTCAAACACATTTTAGATAATGCAACAAGCTAGTCCTTCTATGCCATTTTGCCTTTTCAAAGGTAACTATTTTTTAATGGAAATAATGTAAAAGAAAATTATTCCATATAATTGCAACATATAACATGAATAGGAGCATCCACAAAGTGAAATCAACTTTCAATTCAAAATAGAAGTTTTTGGTTAAGGAGGAATTCAAAATCAGATTTAAAAACAACAAAAAAAAAACCAAAAACAAACAAACAAACAAAAAAAAAACAAACAAACAAAAAAAAGACCCCAAAGAAATAAAGACCCAAGAAGTACTTATAGAGTGGAAATGACTTTATTGCACGTGCTGGTATTGAAGAAAAGTGAAAGCTAAACCAGATCAGAAACAGAAACAATTATTACAGGTTGGCTGATTGGCTAAGAAATTCTTCTCAAGCCACGGAGCAGAAATGAATTGTGAGAATAAATCTGTCAATCCATCAATTTTCAGGTTGTGCCTTTAGTAGCTATCTGGCAGGAAAAAAAATAATATTTCAGAAGAATTCAAATTTATGTTCTTTCTTTCAAACTCAGTGAAAATAAACACATTTTTGTACTGTCAGTTCATTACTAATGAAGGGAAAGGCTCTTACAGCAGAGCTGGACCCTGTGGCCCCCACTGCTGGTATTTCTGCAGCCAGTTACATCAGAAACTCTTTGCGCTGGATCTAAAAGCTCTTCTGCTTCAGGTGCCACCACAAAAATCTAGTGTGCAGGAACAGCATATATGTGGACCTCATCTTCTCTCATTTTCAGCAGAGATCTCTAACATTTAACCTATAGAAAACAGAATTCAGGGTATTTTTTTATTATTTATAGCTGGAGGTTCTTTAATGAACATTTTTAACCTGAAGCCCAAGGTAATCCATTCAGTCCAATTGGTTCTCAGCAGAAGGTTTTTAAAATGCCTTATTGCCACTTCTCTATGTTGTTCCAGGGTCACCATATTTTCTTAACAAAGCACTACTCATTGAAAGCAGTAGACTGTACAGTATAAATCCTTAGAGGCACATAATTCCACCTTGTATATGGTGTTTACCATAGAATAACTCACAGAAACCAAGGAGAGAGAAGTATATCATTTTAATCCTACAAATTCTTCATCTCTTTTCCTTCACTTTCTAATATTTCTTCTCTGAAATCTCCCTGAGATTAGTTTCTGGACCTCATTTCTTCATCTTTCCCTCTGTGTGTTGTGCCTCCTACATAAGCCATTTTTCTCTTTCTCTAACTTTTGAAACTGCTTAGGTTTCACAATATCTCTACTGTTACTCTCACACAAAAATACTGTTATTTTCCCCACAAAAGTAAATGACAAGGGATCAGGGATCACTGTGTCCAGACAAGGTTTTGGGAATGATCACCAAGCCCTGGCAGCCTCTGAAATAATCCTGCGCATCGCTTGGGTAACACAGGTCAAAACTGACAACTGAACAGGAATGACCTTGGTGATTGCCTGAATGCTTTGGGCTTATTTTTCTGTTTGGCTGTTTGGCTCTCAGGCACGTGGTGTGATTCTTGGGGCTGCCCTGTGCAGGACCAGGAGTTGGACTTTGATGATCCTAGTGAGTCCCAACTCAGAATGTTCTATGATTTGATTGCAATAGACCCAGTGCCATGCTCCTCACTCAGCTAACTACATCACCCTTGCACGACTTTTGTCATAGTTAAGTTCAGAAGACAAGAAGGAAATGCTTTGTTTTGTTTTACTGGGAAATGCAAAACATTTCTAACATTCTTTTGCACCTTTATTTAACTTATGTTGTTAAGGTCCAACGTCTAGTTTTGTGGTACACATATGATCCACTTTCTTCTCAACTCATAGTTGAGAAACTGTTCTGCAAAAGACCTCTCTCTCTTAGCTAATCTACAATATCATTGCTATTTTTTCTCTACATTCTAAAAATGTCTTTCAGAAACACGATGGTTTAATTCTTGTTTTATTACCAAATGTTTATGGGAAGTATTCTTTTTCTAAATTAATTCATGTCAAATAATTTATGTTGTTTCTCATCTAGGCAGAGACTTTCAAATTAGTCATCTTTTTATCATTCACATCATCCAAATTAACTTCACAGTTTTATTGAATCCAATGTTAGGCTCTGGGGGCTATGAAGCTTTTAATGTTCTAAAATTTTTTTCTACAACTTTTTACTGTTCTGAATAGCATGTCAGAACAACTAAGGAAGCTGGAAAAGAAAATTAATGTGCTTAACTTGGACAGTAAGTAGGAGTTTATATTTCACTGATCATTAAAAAAAGCTCTTTGCTTTATACACTTATTTATTGCTGCCACAAACACATTTGCTAACTAAATCAGTCTTCTTGAACTGAGATGGGATTATTTGCCTATAAAAATTAGTCTCTTCTAAATTCTAAGACCTATGCATTTTAGTTTTTAAGTTAGAAAGATCAAAGGAAAAACTGAATCAGTAAAATAAAAATAAGTTGGTAATTACTATTATGTCAAATTCTTGATGGCAATAATAATTATTGAATTCCAGGTTTCACAGCTCTGTCAGACTACAGCCAGATTAATTGTATTAACTTTTTTTAGGAACACAAATAAATGGCTGTAGCTTCAACTGGGCATCTACTAAACAGTTTCCACTCCTGTGCAGAGAGGGATGATCGTGCACAAGCCTTGTGCTTTCTGCATGCACAAATAAAAATATACCAGTTTGTGATACTTTAATAGATCTCACACTTTTATATTTTCTCTGTGGAAGAAAAAGTATTAACAGTTTTGCAACTGAGATGTAAATGTAAGGTTTTGGTCTGGCACAAAAATTCTAAGGGGTTTCAGTGAACGATTTAAAAACAAATCAACTTTAGTTTACACATAAGGAAAGAGGACAGTTTGCTCTTCTCATATTGTGCTACTTTCATAGTTCACCACACTTTTTGAATAAGGTGCGCCTGTATGTCCAGTACCTAGCACAGGGGGACATTGGACATAGTTAGGCTTGACAGTAATGGTTAGTAGTAGCAGCCTTGTATCTGTGATTGTTGCTGGGCATGGAAAATGCATAATGCCTATATAATCCATGAGGAGGCTTCTATGTTAATAAAACATTTAATGGGACAAAGCAAAAAAAAAAAATTCCTTTTACATTCTTATTTCTTGCCAAAGACCCCAAAATGCAGGAATTAAATGTTGTGCAGGTATTTAATAATTTTGATTACTTCCTTTAGCATTTCAAAGTATGATATTTGTTGTAAATGTTTGGGGATGTCACTTATATACTATAAATGCATGATATTTGAATATTCAAACCAAAACTAAGCAGCATTATCAAAAAATATCTTGTTACTATACTGAAATTAACTGTTTCCACACTGATCCAGTATTTTCAACAGTTGGGTTTTGTTTGGTTGGTTGTTTTTTTTTTAGTATCTTTTAGAATGAAGAGAAACTTCATTTCAATATCTTTAGAGTTAGGTATATAAATTTCAGACTACTTTGTAATTACATGTTGCTATTTTGTGTACATTTAAAAATCTTACATACATCAGATGAAATATTCTAATTTTTCACTCCTTGTGCTTTGTTTCCATCTCTAGTCTTGAGGTTTAAAGGTGCCATTGGGTCCATTTTTCTCTAGGTTATATTTTAACAAATATAATTACATGTGGTTTATTCCCAGAGCTTTACAAACATTAGATAATATGTCATTCCATATTGTTTGTCTAGTGGGTGAATAAAATTTTAGAGCTATAATTTGGAAGATTATAACACAGAAGAAATATCAAGCTCACTTAAACAGAGTCTCAAGTTTATGATGAGCTATGACTTCTGTTTCCATCTCCTACTAATAGGCAATCTTGGCTTTCTTTTCTCTGTGTTTTTTTTGTTTGGTTGGTTGGTTCTGGTTGGTTTTTTTTTTTTTGTTTTTTTTTTTTTTTTTGGTAGTAACTAGACCAGAAATAGTTAACAAAGTACCAGACAACTAAACACTATGCCCTTTTTTTTACAGTTGGTTGGAATTTGGGACTACCCTCAAAGGCATAATTTTTTGCTTGGATTGATGCAAAATCCAAGACTGACTGCAATATCTCATTTTAACACTTCACAGTCATTAATCAATGTCACATCAACAGCCACTTCGTGTTCCCCAACATGCTGAAGCACTCTTATATTTTACAATAGCATCATTTGGCACTTCTCTCACACTGTTCAGAAACAAAAGCACTGACAAGCTGCTGCACTGTTGTAAAACATCAGAATGGTTCATATTTGTTGGAGGCACTCCAGAGGGTAGGGTAAAATAGATTTGAAGCTCTACCAGTTATATTGATGAATACACCAGGACCTTGCCTGATAAACAGAGGTTAAACTGCAAAAGGCAATAGTTTAGCTGAATGTTCATCTTAATCACTTAGTACATTTGAATGAAAAAAAATAATAGTTTGGGGTTCTTCATGATGTTATCTTGCATGCTCTTTCCAGGGCTTTTGCTGTTGACACACCTGCTTATTTTCGACAGTAAATACATTCTAGTATAGTATGGTTTACTAGCACGTACAAGATGCATTATCTTATTACCACTTTCATGCGAGGCAGGTGCATTTCCATTGTGGAGGTCACTCAGAAAAGCAATAAAACAAGTTCCTCTCCTACATATTCAGAAGCACTACGAGGAAAACTATGCCTGCAAACTGTGCTCAGCCTCTGATTCATCCAGATGTGGCTTCTCTGAGGTATGGCAGAGAACTGCTGGCTTTCAAGGCAGATTTCCCCATCCTGTTAAATGGGGCTCCTCTTGATTTCTCTACAGGTACATATAACAAAACTGAAAATGATTTCTGGCACTGCATGGTGGCAGCCAGTCCCTCTGGGTGAGCAATAGACTGATGACACAAATCTAAAATAAAGTTAAAGAAGTTGAATTCTCATCTGCTGTGGTGATATACGTATATTTACTGCTTTCGGCTTTTATGTTAGAGATGAAATAGCACTTTATGAATGTCATTATAGTAGATGTTTATACAGAAGCTTGTCCAATTTGTCAGCTCTTTATTTCAATAATTTAATTCAATCATTTGATTCTATATCATCTTCAGAAAGATCTGTTTATGTCCAACTTATTAAAAATTGTAAGAATCATCTCTCTTTCTCAAATTCATACAGGTCAAAAAATTCCATTTGTGCAGTTATTCAGAATGAGTTTCCTTTTCATTTATTAGAGGCACCTGGAAAATGAGTCTGTCGATTTAATATAGGAAAGGAAGGAAGAAAGGAAGAAAGAAAAAGAGAGAGAGAGAGAACGGAAGGAAAGGAAAAAAGAAAAAAGAGAGGAAGGAAGGGGAGGGAAGGGGAGGGTAGGGGAGAGTAGGGGAGGGTAGGGGAGAGTAGGGGAGGGTAGGGGAGGAAGGGGGAAGGGAGGAAGGGGGGAAGGGGGGAATTCGGAAGGAATTCGGAAGGAAGGAATTTAGAAGGAATTTGGAAGGAATTTGGAAGGAACTTGGAAGGAAGGAAAGAAGGAAAGAAGAAGGAAAGAAGGAATTAGGAAGGAAGGAGGGAAGGAGGGAAGAGAAAGAAAGCCACAGAGAAAAAATAAATGATGTATGATAAGAATATAATATGCAGTGGTGCCAATATTTCTATTTGCAAACATGAGGATGCTCGGGGATCCGATGGCTAGCTCACATGGAAGAGAATGAAAGATTTTGGTTTTCTAGTATGGCATGCAAGTGTCCTTTGGACCTGTTGCTATAAGGCCTTTCTCTAAATGTCTTAGAGTTCTGGAGGAAAACAAGCAGGTTAAAATCATATTATATAATTATGAACACGGTGAAGTTCTTCATGTTTACAATTTATAGCTTAGAATTTCACAGTAGAATAAGGACATAAATTTACCTGATTTAAAAATGCATTTTCTCTAAATGTGATTTTTTTTTTTTTTTATGTGTTGATTCTCTCTATTGGTATGCATTCCCCTGAAGAACCTGATACTAGTAGACTTTGAGAAACAACAGTAGATCAAATGGGTCACTGCCTTGATCTACTGCAACAAATTTTATATTCTTAGTTTAAGTTCAAAAGCCGCTTATATTCCTCTTTTTGTCATCACTGAGGGGTTAAAACCCAATACATTCTTACACAAAAATGCATGTGATATAATTTCAAATGCCATATGTGTTTAAATAGATTTCACACTTTAAGTGCAGTAGAATAACATTCAGAGAGGAACAGGGATTCTTTTTTTTTTTAAGGATTCTGTTTCCAGAGAGGTCTGTTTGTAAGATCCTAATCCAGAAGAGCCTGGAAAGCAGTTTTGCATAGTTTATGTACTGCACGTGAATGTATCTGCTAAGATTGAATGCCTATATAAATCCTCCAAAGTACGACTCTGAAATTGCCTAGGTGACAAAATAAATCCATCCTGTACCAAAAAGCAAAGCTAACATTTAGCCTCCAGCTGCTTAATCTTAGTTACTTCATCATGGTTACTGTGTGCATTCCTGGGTTTATAACTTTTTTCCTAGATAGGAAGATATCTTCAATTTATTTTTATTGGCCATCAATTTTCTCACAGGATCAAAATATCACAAGTTGATTAGGTATTAATGAGAGTTCATTAATATTAAGTTTCTGGCTCCAGAACCCTGAACATCTGTGATCTTGTAACTTAGCGAATTTTGAGTACCGATAAAATCTTTCTTTGCAATGAAGCTTATTAATAAATGTTTGAACAATGTAATTTATCATTGGCTGTATTACTATTTCTTAGGGCTAAGGTTGCATTATAAATTGATTCTTCAGAAAAAGGTAAACTGATTCACGTACTTCAGGTCCTGCCTTGCATTCTAACATATGGTTCTGCTTAAACGTGCCCATGTTTGCAACCTACAGTTGACATTTTTGGCACTCAGAAGAGTGTCTTGTAATTATGCTAAGTCTAGAAACTAGGATTAGCTTTTATAGCAGAATTCATAAAATTAAAAAAAAAAAAGTTTTAGTCAAATTTATTGGCTGCAATGAGCCCTCCAGAATGCAGACGTCTGGTCTGGTGGAACTCAATAGATTTCTGTTTGCTGCATGTGGGTGCGCATGCGCACACACACACACACAAATGACTGTTTTGTGGAAGCATTTGTGTGCAATAAAATGTTAAATATTTTCACCCTTAAAAATCAGCTTCCCCACCTGCAGTGATTATTATCAAACAAGCTTGATTTGATATGTTTTGAAAGCATTTTTTTTCCTCTTTCCTTCCCCACCCCTTTCTTGCTCTCTTAAAATACACTGTATTGGTTGTATTGGCTGCTTGGCAAAGCCAGTTTTTTGAACACTCTCCAGGTTTTTCCATAATTCTCACCCTGGTGCAGAGTTGAAAGAGTGTGAGCTAAACTGTCCTGAAGTATGCTGTGTGTAGAAACCATCACTTATCAGTCATGAAAGGTGCATTCCTGATAGCTGAGTGTTGGTATGAAACTCTGACTTTTATCTCTGCACCAAAAGGGAAAGGTTTCATTTTGGTTAGCAAATACCAGGCATCTATTTCCTTTGCAACAGCCTGCCTCAAAGTGCACTTTAATTCCTGATGATTCCACTGGAAGATCAAGCTCACACACACATCTATCAAACAAATCTCCTCATCCTCAAAGATCCTCACCCTTTTTTGAACTCTCTTAGGAATGAAAAAGCCAGTAGCAACCTAGCTGCCATGCCTTGTACATTTTGAATACAAGCATCTGCAACAAGTCATGTTCTGTGCTATTATTGATTTTTTATGGTTTTGTCAGTTTACTCTTCCAAATGTCCCTATTAGACACTGTAGGGCAAAGCAGGATGATTACCTTCAGTTATCATAGTCAAGCATGAAATACCATCTCTCCCTCCGGGAAATAATTAATCCACTATTTATGACACAGTTTAGAGGAAAAGGTCTAGTTCTTTCAAGATTAAAAGCCTTCTTTCATTGCTTCCCTGCATTAGAGTAGACCTTTAAAGGATGATGAATTCAGGTTGTTATGAGCAGCTGCCACATACAGTCATATTTTCCTATTTAACCCCAAAAAGATGCAAGAAGCACCCAAGCTAGGAACCTCCTCACTCTGGGATCCCCTGTAGCCTGTCAAGCAAGGCTGGCACATTCCAGCTGCCCTCTACTTGGGAACCTCTGCCTTTTCCATGGCCTGCACAGGAAGCAAGGCCAACCAATCTCCTCATTTAGATAATTCACTTAACTATCTGTAACAAGATGGGCTTAATCTAGGTCATGGTTTCTAGCTGGAAATGAGGTACCACTCCAGTGTCTCACTCCTGACAGGGGAATCCTGCTCTCTGCTGCAATTGTGCAATATCTGGCAATCATCCTGGGCAATGTTATAAAAGGAGATGGGATTGTTTAGATTACACCTAAATTTAGCCTCTAAAAGGTGGGTGTCCAATCCAATTTAAAGACAGTCTCTGTCAGTAATCAAGGAGGAGTTACCAACACCTTCACAAGGTGATTTTTCTCATTTGAAGGTAGGTGTTTCAGAGAGGGCAGGCAAGGAAACTTCTGAGAGATAACTCTGTTGACACTGGAGAGAGAAAGTTATCTCATGCAACTACTTCAGGCTACTCAGTTAAACCTTAGATTGTCAAAGTTAAACAAGTTAATTTGTTCCAAGTCTGTGGATCCTGTATCTCTAGAGGTACAGGAAACTTAGCACAGGTCTGTTCAGCCTAAAACTGTATCCTGTCACTGTGACTATTTTTAACATTAGTTTTGCATTAGAAGCTAATAAATGTTGCCAGCACCTTTTAAACTCTTAACTGTATACTACATGTGTTGAGTTTTTGGGTTTTTTTCTCTGCCTTGTAAAACTGCTAAACATATGCTGAACCATCTGTCAAGAAACAATCAAAACCAAACAAATACGGTGTTTGAAAGTTCAAACAGACAATCAGTCACACTTCTTCACAGATTTTATATACAGGCCTGAATAACAGCATAGTAATGTAGAATGAAACAACAATGTAAAAATTAATTAACATGCCACACTAGGTAGTGTAATGCTCTCATTCAAAATAAAGGGAGAGTTTCTTTACACTTCCTGTCCTGCTCTTATTATATTCTAGCTGAACTGTATTTTTTCTATTAGGCTAATAGTATTACTAGTCATATATTACCTGTGTCTTCTCTGTCCTTCCTTTCTCTACCATCTCCTGATTTTCAAGAACACTCATTTTCAAGGTTCACTCTTTCAAGGTTCCAACTCGTCTTTCATCACTGCTGTTGTGCCAGCTTCCCTGGTACTCTGTCCTGAACCTCCTTATAGCCCTTGCTCATTTTCAAAGCTCTCAATCAAACACCTTTAAGTCCTTCTTGCACTTTTTCTTAGACACAGAAGAATCATTCCACAGATGTCTGTGTAAGCATGAACTTGTCCTTTGAGTCAGCATTTTCTATTGCAAGAAAAAAAATAAATAATAAAAAAAAAATAAAGGAAGTTTGTTGGACTCCTGCTCTGTGGCCCAGGCACTGTACAGACAGATAACCAGCAAAAATAAGGGGAATTAAAAAAATATTCGTTGGTGTCTTCCATTTCTCCACATATTCCATTACAAACAAAAAAGATATTAGAGCAGGTAATTTCATCAAACTCTCACTGGCTCTGCTTCTCCTAGTCTAAGATCCTGGTAAACTCTGATAGGGTAATATATTCCTATTCAAGTAGTTGGAAAAAAAAATCAAAACTGCTTTTACTTTTCTTTTGAGGAATTGGGACATGCAATGTTAGGGGTGGTCAGAGCTTGGAAAGAATAAGGAAACTAGTACAGGAAGGTGTGTAGTGTGTGACATATAGCCACTGCTGGCTCACAAGAATGGCAGATTTAGTTTAAGGGCATGCAGTAAAAAAACATAGACTTTGAATGAAGAGCATTAAACCTGAAACAGAGCCAGGCATCCTAGAGTCATTTAAATGCAACTTAGCTTTAGGAAAGTTTTATTCCTGTTGTTGAGAATGAAATGGACACCAATAATTTCACACCCTTCCCTGAAAATGCAGAGCCCAGATATTTTTTCTCCTCGAGCAGTCCTCCTCTGTTGCATTTGACCCTCCTCATTTATCAATGTAAGCAAAACAAATGTAAGTAAGTCTTTTACAGGAGGAGATCTGCACTCAGTTTCTGTCACTGAGAAATCAGAAAAGCAGAAAGAACAAAAGTAGATTTATTTGGGGTCTGGTTGGTTTTTGAGACTATGGCCTTAGGGTGGGCAACCTATCTATGCCTTATGATTTGAATCCCTATCTCTACCTGAGTGTCTGAATTTCATTGTCCTTTACTGTTCCCTTGACATGTGTTGCCTGCCCCAGAGCTGGCACTTTAGTCTGTATCCTCAATCTATTTCTTCCTTGAAGGCTCATTACTAATCCTGACCTTTTCCATGCCTATTGTGCCAGTGGGCTGGGGAGGACGCAGCAACAGGCCAGCATCTGAGAATACAGCTATCAAAATGAGGCATTGGGTGAAAGATAAGTATTGACAGTCACAAACTCCATTCTGTTGTCAGCCAGGATGCTACAGTCTTTCTTGACTGAGGGAGTGTCCATCAACCGGTCTCCATTGATGGAGTTACAACCTGAGGAAATCTCTGCTGCAGATCTTCAGGAGGGGTAAAACAGAGTCTGTGCTGTTGTGATTTCCTGTTTGTCACTTGCTATTCCTATCAGAGTGAATTTGTCTTACACAAGTGCTGCACATGTATCTGCATAACTACAAGCTAGGTTGAAGCTGGTGGGGATCAATATTTCTCAAGCTGTGGCTCGGTCTCAGTTTACCCAGAAAGGGCTCCACGTGCATGCAGACCAGGGGGTTGGTTAGATATAGCTCAGCACAACAGGCTAGGATGGGCAACTAGTTGATTTTTGAAGTCCAAGACACAAAGTAACCCATTGAAAATTCACTCTAATAAGCTATTTTTGTTCTCCACCAGCACTTTACAAAGATATGACCATGATAAAGTTGAGTACCATGATTTCTACCAATCAGTTCCTGGTGTGCTGCAAGAACTTTTCTTTTTTCCACTTTACACCATTGAAAAATATGTTAAAGATATACTATTCATCTCTGAATTCAATTTTCACATTAGAAAGTATTTTAGTGTTTGTTTGGTTGGTTTTGAGGTTGAAGGTCAGTGCCAGTACACCTAACAGATTCTTTAAGCAAAAAATCAAAAACCTGAAAACAACAGCAACAGGATTTAAAGGAGCCTGGTCTTCCAACTAGCATGAGATTAAATGAAACATTATTTATTTATTAACTTTTCTGGTTCACTTACCATGATTTGCATATAATCTCTTTGAGACCCCAGTAGAGTTCTTCCTTTTGCTAGATGTATGATCTCTCCCCCAAAATGTTTCTCTAAGTAGACTCTGAATACTTCTCCTCACAGCCGCCCTGATAGAAAGTTATTGCTTGATTTACCTGTGGGAAAATAAGATTAAATATTTGGCTCCAAGTCAAGAGGAAGCCTGTGGCTGAGCTGGGACTAGCACCCAGATATCCTGAGTCACAGACCAGTGCATTAACCACAAGCCAGTTTTGTTGCTGACAGACTTTTCTTGGTAGCAAGCCCACATTTCTGGAATGTATTCCCTGCAGATATGCAATTAAGTATGTACTTGGCTACTTTTAAAAGAGCTGCAAGTCCCACCTCTCTACCCAGCGCTTCCACTTACTAAATCCCTGCTTCTTAGTTTACTAGTAAAGCTGCAGGAGGCCAAAAGGCCAGTCTGGAGTTATTTTTATGGTGATTATGTCTTGCTATAGACCTGAAAACAAACTCATTTTACAAATAAACAAATATTACAATAAAAAAATAAAGTCAATTAAAAGAAATGAATTTTGATGTCAGAGGATCCTGTCACTGTTGTTGGTGTCAGCCTGTGGTGGGTGTTGACAAGACACAGGATCAGCAGCCCACCTGAATTCACACAGGATATGTCAGAGTCTAATAGACAGCTTCTATCAGCTTAAAAAGAAATATATCCTTGTACTTTCATAGGTGTTAAAGCAACTGTCATGATAACTTTACTTAATTTTTAGAGGATTTGTTTTCATGGAGGATAATTTTTGCACCATTTTGATATTTGATGATAGGTCAATCCTCTGGAAATAGGAATATTCACAAGACTGAATTCTTGCTCATCATAATCTGTTTGGTTTATATGAGAGAATAAACTTGCTAAATCAAATGTGTATGTCCCTATAAGAGCTAAAGTGTTAATTTTTACTTCTGTGCACAAGGAACTAAATACACTCCTGCAGTTGTTGTCCAGTCAAGTTTTCCTATCTGCATGGAAAATAATAACATCTTGAAAAGAAAATCTATTGTTACTAAACCCCTTTAGACATGGAAGGTAATGTAATATCTTTTGAGTGACTGTTGTTCAAAATATCTGAGACTAGTTGTCACACAACTCACAGAACATCAGGGTGCCAATCTAAGCAACATTTGGTTTTAATTAACCCTGTGCTTTCTATTTGCTGTACTTGAAAAGAAATTCTCATGCACATTTCACAAAAATTAAATCTACAGTCTGAATAGTTTTATTCTAACTTATATTCACAAATATAAATGATTTTTGGGATCTGCCAGGTCCTTCAGCCATTCTTACCCCAAAGTACTTTTTTCGAGTACCCAATTTTATAGACACAAGAAAAGATAAGACTTTGTTAAAAAAGACAAGTGCATATATGCTTATTGCAGGCCTCCTGTATGCACTGTTGTATTTGTAAGCAAACATGTGCATGCTTACAGCTTACACACAACACATCTGTCTTCTGCAAAGATCACATAGAAGAAAATATATTTAGCAAGTAACGAGTAGCCTTCCTCTGCAGCTAACATAGCAGCTTCCATCTGTGGTGAATTAGAGGTTATTCCAAGAAAAGATCTTTTTGTCAGAAGAAATTAGTTTGGTGTGCTGTAAAATCAAAACCAGAATGAAATGTGATTGTTGCCAAGTGGCTGGGTCACTCCTAATGTTGCCTTGATTCCTATAAACATGAAAAGGAACTTTGAAAAAAGAGACATCACAGCTCTGTGCAACTGTGGTGCTTTCACTGTCATAAACTGGTATTAATCAGAGTTAGCCCAAGACAGCCTAACTCAGGTCAAGGGATGCTGGAATGGCACAGCCAAACAGGCACGTTATTTGTTGACAGTGAAGTTCTGGACCCAGGGAAGCCAACAGCCAAGGATACTGCTTCATGATGTCAAAATACAATAAATTTTGAGGGAGTAAAGTTTTACATGAGATGCCTAATTTTAAAATCTGCCATTAGACATTGTAGCCAATAATATTGGTAGATCTTTAAATTCTGTACAAACTGCATAACACTACTCAGGTTAAATTTCTGTGATTCTGTATATATACAAAAGCATTTGCCCAATGACCACTTGTTCTACAGTCTAGAATCAAACAGCTTTTAGATAACAAAAAATATGAATGTTGTTAATGTTACTCATATCCACAGCTGATGTAATGTACGGTTGCAGCACTTCCTGTAGGTTCCAGATTTAGCCATTTTGAAAATATGTCATCTCCTTTTGCCAGGGTGGAAAGATCTGGCTGAGTGTACAGACAGCCCAGGAAGAGTTTCCTGAGAAGCAGACCCTCTACAGTCTCTTCAGGCATTTTTTAGGCCCTGTGCTTACCCCACAAGCCTAATGCCTTTCTTCTGTCTCTTTGTCTAATAATTTGCAAAATCCCTCACTGGAGCCTACGAGTTCTTATTTTGATCCCTGCAAACCTGCATGGGGCAGCTGAGAGGTACATTAAGTGTGTGTGTGTGAATGTGAAAGACTACACAAAATATTTTTCCTTCAATATTAAATTTAACTGTGAAACAGTGTTCACTATTAATATGAAGTGTATTGTTCATTTTTATGTTGAATTCAAATAGATTTCCATGAACAGAGCAGCTGCAAGCCCAGGTCCACTGAGAATATCAAATTCAAATATTTTAAATGGAAGAGATGCATTGCATAGCATTAAGGGAGGGATTGTCACAAGGGAAGGTGTATGGACTTGTGGTTAAAACTGGCCTTATTCTAGGAGCTGTGTTGAACTTTGAGACCAGACACAGAAATTTGGTGTGACCTTGTCTGTGCCACTGCGTCTCCCTGTTCACTGTTTTGTCATCTGCAATGTGAGCATCTCCCTCACCCTTTCTAGCACATCAGCTGTTTAGGGAGAGTCATAGTCGTGTAGATATTATTGGTCTTTGGTTGTTTGATGTTATCTTTTCCAAACTGAAACAAAAATAACAATTAAAATATGAATATTTTAAATGAAATAGCAATTTTGAGTTTTGTTTTTAAAATACAGATTTGCCCCTTGCTTATCTTTTTAGTTTGTTTGTTTTGCATGAAATTACAGAGTTAGTTGGATGGTTCCTCTCTGATGGGACTCTCTAAGTCTGCATGTTTTGCCCAATAAAAATTTAAGAGGGAAGGGAAAGGGAAGAGAGGATGAATCTGCAGTTTAAATATATTTGCTAATGTATTTATGCAGCATTTCAGCATGCTAAAATCATAGGGGGTTGCTAATAGCTTATTTGCACATGAGAGGAAATTTTATGGCTTAATTTGGACAGTGGTTTGAAAATACAAAATACATTAGGGAATAGTTTTAAAATCCAGTTTTTGTTGTTGTTGTTTTTTGGGGTTTTTTTTGTTGTTTTGTTTTGGGGTGTTTTTTTGTTTTTGTTGTGTTTTGTTTTGTTTTGTTTTTTGTTAATGCATTAGCTGAACTTCTTGTGGGAATGTTAACTTTCTTAAAGGTGAAGGGAACCATAATATCACTTTTAATATGACAGAAGAATGAAGGTGATAGTTGAACTCCTTAACATTTGGTTCAGCAAGCTCTCTGCAGCAATGCCTCACAGTGCAGCCAGAAGTACAACTGAGGTGAGATAAATAACCCTTGGATAGTTTTCACTGGCTTGTCTGGCTGCAGATTACAGTAAAGCCAAAATGTGGGCTTCTGAGGCATATTCAGGATCCCAAAGGACCTTCAAAATCCCATAGAAAAAAATCCTATTGCTACTGCAATATTAGTGGCTGCAATATTCATATGTAAGTACTTCTAGTGTACTTACATATGAAGAATTCACCTGAACAGATATTTTACTCCCAGGTAAATCTTACCTCACTGTTGGTGAGTTGCTCAGTCCTGTCTCTTAAAAGCCAGAAAAAAAAAAAAAAGTAAAAAGAAAAAATTAATAAAACCACCTTACTTACAAAAGTAAGACATTTCTCAGTGGCCTGTTTGAAGATCTGCATAAGCATGTGGTGAACTTTAAACATGAGCTTGAGTTTCCAACATGTGTTTAAAATTAAAGGCTTTACCCAGCTGTAACCATGTAAGTCAGGAAGGAGAAACCTAGCCTTGAGTAAACAAGTCAGGTTATGTTCCAGCATGATGTCAGGAGGGATAGAGTTAAAATCTGCATGTAAGAGCAACCAGCAACCAAGTACAAGGTACACACTAATGGCGTCAGGTCAGCATTTTGGATTTCAAGTTCAGATGTGGTTTCCCACACCCAGCACTGCCAAGCACCACTTTTTTTTATTTTTTTTTTTTTTTCAAATGGGAAAAACCTAGCCAGAGATCTTTCCTAGACTATTATAGAACTTGCAAAATATGTTTACTAAATATATATGTGTACACATATAATTCTAAATATATAACCTAAGTGTATATATCATTAGCAAACATATACACATAGACATATATGTCTGTACCAGAAGCGGTAAAAAACCTTCTAGTGCCCTGAGTCAGCATCAAATTTATCAGCAGGAAACTCTTTGTAAAACAGACAACTACCAGAAATGAACCTGAGGTTTCTAAAAGCACGTATCTCTAAAGGCTTGTTATCAGGTTGTAGAAAGCATCTAGAAATTACCTCATTTGGCATCTTGCATTTAATCATGAGTTCAGAAACTTCTCACAGTGGTCCAAGGAACTGCTCGTTGTTAGAAAACAAGCAACCACTTATGGTTGTGCAAACAAACACAACAAGAAATTTAAAATATAATAATTGTATTTAAGTCCAAATTCTACTGACTTACACTCCACATAACCCTAAAACTGATTCTGTGGTTGAAGCAGTGGAGTGTTGTTCCAGATATGCCACATATTCCAGTGTGACTTGGGGCAGACAGGTATTCCCCTGCACCTTAGGACAAAATAGCAGAAGAGCCAGGGATCATCTCACACATAATCTATCTGTGTAGGAACTGCCTTCTCCTGTTGTAGGATGCAATATAATGAGACCTTAATCATAACAAAGATTCTAAACCCTGTTGTAAAATACTGAGACACTCTGTTCTAAAATTGGATCTACCCCATTGCAGGAAGTCTGACACTTTGCAATTTCTTTCTGAATTCTGAGCAGCGATGAGAAGTCAATGAGCATAGATTTCTCACCAAAGAAGTATTCTCTAAGTTTCAGATTATAAATGTCAAATAATGTATTTGTAATAAAAATCATCAGACATTCTGAAATAATATTTCAAACACTATTCTTTAGAGTCCAAATAGATTTACTGAAGTACAGAAAGGTCATTCTGAATCAAGGTTTGAAAAAAAGAACAAAAAGCTTCCTTATGAAATTTTGTTATGAAATATTGGCAAGATTTTATTTTCACTCTCCTCATCAGAAAATACGAACTTTTTGCCCACACATACATTTGTCTCCAGGGGAGAAAACACATGGAAGTGTTCTAATGGGAAAAAATGTTCATGAGTTCATTCAGAGCAATGTTAATATAGCAAATCTGTAGTTCCATAAAACATAAAATGATACAAAGCAAGCCTCTTAGAGTGTCTTTGCAATTTGTCAGTTTTAGAAAATCAAATAGCATTCTAGTAAGTATACGAAAATATTTCTCTTTGCTCAACTTTATCTAATCCTTCAGATTTATTTATTTATATTTTGAGTGATTTATTTATATTTGAGAATACTTTTATTAGCTCTTTTCCATCCTCTTCTCTTGGTACCCAAAGTGGTTGAATGTCCATAACATGCACCCTCTTGGCTGGCACAGAAGAACTCCTAGAAATTTTGTTACTAATAGAAAGCTTGCACATGAAACTGGGTCTTGATCACTGAAGCTAGAGTTCCATCCATCCCACCTAACTTTATCTTGTAAAAGTGATATGTCTAGTCTGAATTACTCATTGAGGCTCCGTTGATAATTAATGAGTGGACATAGGTACTTACAAAGGAGTATTTGTCCCATCCAAAGACATATGTCAGAGACAGATGGGATAAACTATGCTCTAGCGATGCTGGTCTCCTTTGACCACAAAGCATGAAATTACATGTCTAATTTCCACACAGTTAAAAGTAGGGTGGATAAAAAATCCCCTTTGGCCCCTAGTCTGTGTAAACACGAAATGTACACCTTGAGGGAAAGAAAGTAAGAAGAGGCTATGCACCACAAGGTTCCTGTGGGACATATTTCCTGTGATGAATTTCTACCAATGGCATCTGATTTTTCTGCTCTCATTGCATCAGTATTTAGGATCTGTTGAAGGGACTGTGCCTTAGGAGTCCTGGAAAGAGGTGCATGTGGCTGCTACTGGGAAGGTAAATGCTGATTCTCTTTGTGTCACACATGACTGTATTACATGGCTTCTGCCATTCAAAAACTCTGCCCTTCAGTATATTTCTCAAACTCCGATAGCAACTGACAACATTTTTGCTCCTTACCTAATGGTTTGATAGATTCTTTGAAAACGAACCCATGACAATTCACTGACAGTTTGGCAAGGTCCACATATGCTGTCTCCATTCATTATAAACAGCTGGAGTGAAATGCTTTCAATAAACTTTGATGTATTTTGATATAACAGTTGTTATATAACAGTTGTTTCTTGCACAGAAAGAATGATTTTCTCTTAATGCTGAACAACTGATGTTCTTCCTACTTAAGAAAACAGCATTCTTTTATAGCCACTAATTAAGATTTTCCAAATTAACTTGGGGGTCAACTTCACAAATTCCATTGTTTTACTTTTTTTTTTAAAAAAAAAAAAAAAAAATGCATGTTAAGAAAGATCTCATATTTGTTATTCTCCTATCCATACCTGTCTCCAGTGTGAGCAACCACTTAGGGGATTCACTTCATCAGATTCCACTTCAATAATAAGTGGAGATACTGTAATCTCTTGCTGCTCATGCTCAGAATGAATCCAGCTCTCCAGGAAGATCTTTAATGTGGCTTTTTCTCAATCAGTTTTCAGATTGATACGCAAAACGTTCCAAGGTCTTGGTCTTAAATGCTTCTTGTCAAGCGGAGAAATGATTCTTTCATCAATTTTGGATATGTCATGTTCAAGTTTTAGTTGAATTACCATTTTCTCCTGTAACAAGGAAAGTAAAATTGCTCTCTCCCTACATTTATTTCCATTATTATTTTTTTTTATTTTTATAGTGTTGTTCAAAATAGTATTAACCGAGTGCTTCCCATTTCCAATTTATTAAAAATAATGGAGCTCCTAAAGGATATCCATAGTTTTTCTATATTCAGGGTTAAATATGTATTTTGAATATACTTTCAGAATTTAAATTTTCCTGTTTCCTTGAACTGAGTTAGATTTTTGAGTGAAAAAAAGCACTGTATTTTTTTCTTGTATTAAAGAAGTAACTAAAAAGAGAAAAATATTGTGACTTCTAGGTAAAACAGAGCTACAAGGTTTTGGATTCAGATGTTTTCTTTTTTATTATTTTTCTTTGTGATGTCTCTCCTTTTCTAGATAATGTTTCCTCAAGCTTTGACTACCTGTTGTCATACCCAAAATTTTTATCCCTGGAAAACATCTTATCCAGGTTTGTAAATACCTTTATACCCATTCCAACTGCTTCTGTTCAGACTTTTTATAATATTTTATCTATTTTCTAGTGCAGGAGGCACCACAGGGAGTAGAAGGAAAAGAGAAGAAGTTAGGGTTTCTTCATCCTCTGCTGAAAAAATTACCAATGGTAAAATGGGTCCTACAGGGCTTCTTAGCAGTGATTGCTACTTCTGAGCAACAGATAGAGCGGAAAGAAGTTTAAGCCAATGGGTTCTTACCATCTTTCCTATGTGGCTGAGAAATGAGTGAAAAAGAGTTTAGATTTCCTTCAGCCATGCGATATTTGGGACAGGTGGAAGAGTAAAGGCAGATTATTTTAATGACAGTAAAAATGGAAAACTAATGGGAAACACACTAAATAAAAGAGTAAAAATGAATCAGAGTTAAATAAATAAATAAAATATAATAATAATAAAATAGTGGCATATACAGCAATGAAAGTGACTATGCTTGGTGGTCAGTGGATAACTGTTTTACTGGCTAAGAACCTGGACCTCTGCATCTGCAACAAATGATGAGTCAGGAATTTGCCTTACACAAAGGGAAAGTTACATGGAAGACAAGGAAAATGTCAGTGAAGTGACACATTATCTAATGACAAAATTAAACACATGCCTACTTGTCAGTGCATCATTCCTGCAAACCTCCAAGAACAGAATTTAGCCTCCAGAAATCCATTTCCTCCTGGAATTTGAGCAAGTGTAGGGGAAGACTGCTCACTGAGTGCCTGATGGTATACTGGCATCTCAGATCACTTACTTGTTGATATGACTGTTGTTTAACAGGCATCAATCCTTTCTTTGAGAATTATAAAGCAGATATGAGGATAAAGTGCTGACATTTTCCAGAGGAGCTGGCCAGTTGCCTACATTTATATCATTCCAGTGTTCCTTCCTATAATTTATGAATTGACTTCACGAGAAATATGTACATAGATTGATTTTTCCCCAAAAATCAAACACAGCATCCATAACAATTTGTGATGGCAGTCAGTCAGGCTGGTTTGTTTCTGCAGTACCACTTTTGCCAGATGCTGCAGCAGGAGAAGCAGCAAAGGCAGCGAGGGATTTAACTGGAAGCAAAGCTTTTTTCCTTCTGAACTCTCAGAGAATAACGTGCAGCTTGCCCTTGATGCTGACTATTCTGACAGGACCCTGAAAATCTCTTTTGCTGCTGCAGTTAATAATCAATTTGTCCAGTCTTTGACTGAAACCTATTGCTGTGAACATCCCAGACTTCTGCAAGGGCTGTAAGTAAAATGGAAAAAGCTGCTTGCCTCTGCCTACGACAGTCCCACTGCCATCTTGAACACAATCCTCTCTCACTTAAAATGGTTATTCCACTTCCAGGAACAGGTATTATTACCATTTTGCAGGTATCTGCACCTCTGGCAGTGAAATATTTGGTTTGAAGGTGATTTTCTTTTTTAACTGTTATTACTAACTGAAAAGCAACTACAGGAAACAAAAACAACTGACAGTAACTTAGAAGTACCTTCTTTAACCTATAGAAACATGTTTGGAAAGCATGTATATGTTGGCACTGATCTCTGACACATATCGCAAGAGCAGATTGGAAAAAACAACTTTGACTCCACGCTAAGAATTCTGCAGACTGTTGGAAAGTTGTTTTCATAGCAGAAGGCTTGAGGAAGCAATGATATCCATCTCCTTTCTCTGTTCCTCTTAATTTTTTCCCCAGCATCTAGCCATTGAAATACAGCTCATGAAATTAAGGGTGTTTATATTCCTAAATATTTTTGAGTATCAGGGTGTAATGACAGAATAGCAAATAAATTGGCATGTGTGTTGCTTGCTACATTAGCTGCCACTGCTTCCAGCTTCGTCTAATGGAGAGACAAATTTATTAAGTCAGATGTAAAATTAGGACTTTATATTGCTAAGGGTTAAAATGAACATGCTAAAGTAAAATTAGCTTGTAAGTTAGTTGCTAGAAGGATGAGATCAGTCACTCAAAAGTCAAAATCTCACAACTGGGGTTTTACCATGAAGCAGTCAAATTCTTAGGAAGAAACAAATAAACAAAAAAGACATTCTTATCATTTGAAAAAAAAAAAAAACCACCTTAATTTGTTGTGTTTATTTATGGTACTACGCTTCTATGTCCCTTTGCAGTTATTTTGGCTATAATAGATGTCTAAAATAATATGATAAATCAAAATGTTTGAATTGTATCACCAAATATCTTCACTAAGTTGTAAAAGGTGATATGTTTGCTTAAGGGTGTTTTCTTTATGTTTTTGTTTTTTGTTTTTTGTTTTTTGTTTTTTGTTTTTTTTAATTTTGGCAATATTTGTCTGGAAATAGTTGAAGTTAAAAATCCCTTCTAATTCTAAAAGAAGAATTTCCACATGGATTTTATCAGCCTAATTAAGCTGGCATCATTTCCAGTTACATGGAAAAGTTGTCAAGTGTGCTTACTTTTCCATGTATGCAAGTTCTTTAAGACGCAGAACATGCTGGAAAATTTTTAAGAGGAAATGGCTCTATCTGACAAAATAAATTCCACAGATCTCTTTTACCAGATAGCCACCAACCCAGCTACTTGTGCTTGCAAAAATTCCATCTTGCAGCTTTAATAGGGATTGAATTAATTAAGTTATATGGGGTAAAATTCATCTCAATTATCTGTTGTCATTTAAGAGTTAGATGTCTAGCCTATCTAGTTGTTTAAGTGCTCTCCATAGTCAATGAAATAAGATGGGCACTATTCCAGATGGTGACTCATCCTGCTATTCTGGGGCACCTGTTTTAAGATGGGCTGAAACATCCTTTGAATGTGCATTTCTCCTCCAACTACAGAGAGAACTTGTTTGCAGGTCTTGAATGTTTGCAGGTCCTGAGCTTGAAGTGACTAAACATGAGTAAGAAAACTGCTACCTTACTTTGAAGTTTAGCTCAGATAGCTGAGTAGGCAGACAGATCCTCCCAAACAGTATAAACTATATCTATTATATATAATATACACAAAGAAAAGTGCAATAACTAATTCCATGACTACGTTCCAAAGAATTGAGGTGGTAACATCTCAAAGTTTGTTGTTTTTCCCAGAAAACAGACTGAAGCCATATTTTTCTGTATTTTAGGTATTTAGAACTTCAAAGCACTGTTTTCTTTTCAGATTCTGCAGGATTACATTCTTAAAGGACACCAGACTTGCTGAAGTATGTCTTTGACTTTTCCATTTATGAGCTACAACAGAGAAGAAAAATCACAGAAGAGAAAAATTCTTCTTGAACACTTGCTTTACATTTTCAGAAATTACATCTGTGATGTGACCTATGACATTCAAAGAATGTGTAAATGATGTGGAAAAGACAGAATATAGGGAGCTAATAAAACTTTAAATTATATAAACTGACTTGGAATGGTCAAACATAAAGCTGATTGTAGTTGCAGTTAAATAACAAAGCAAATAACAAAATAACAGTCAGTTAAATAACAAAATAGGAGATGAATTCATGCATGTATGTGGGAGAAGGGAATAACCCTACATAGAAGTAGGAGTGCTGTAAATTAGCCTGGGACATGGATGCACAAACTCCTGAAAGCATTTTCTGCATATTCAGCTGTAGCCAAAGGGAAAATCCATACATGACCATCACTGCCTTGTCAGTCTTTTACACTGTTCATCTTTCCAGTCATTCTCTTTCAAAAGGATATTGGAGCAGTTAAAAAAGCAACAAAGATGGTCAAAGGTATGCAGTGATTATCATATGAGAAAAGGCCAAAGGTGCAGAAAAGAGGTGACCAGAACACATAATATTGCTAAATAAAATCCTAAAGGTATGAAGAATGTGACTGGAGAACAGTGGTAAAAGAAACTAAGAGGTTCTCAAGTGGCAGGCTGAAAACAAAGGAAAAAAAAAACAAATGCACTGTTATGGAACTCACCATGGCATAATGTTGCAGGTTCAAAAGTACAAACAGAGGGGAAAAGGCAAGAAAATGTCACAGAAGACAGTTCTTGCATAGACTTTTAAAATGAAGATAGAACTAGATAAATGAACTAGATATAGTTTCTAGTTCAAAAATTTGTGAACACACTGACTCTCAAAATCTAATACATTAAGAATCAGTCTACAACTCTTTTTAAAATGCTCTTTCTTTTAGACTTCTGTATGGAACATATTGGTTTAATTGGACCTTTCCCTGACCTATGTTGCAGTTCTTAACAGTTCATGTTTCTGCAAGTTGTATAAATACAAACCCCTCCTTCTGCAGGTCATTAGACATAGCTGATTTATATGGTTACATATAGACTCATTGAAACAACTACCTTTATTGAAAAGTATTACACAGCACTTTGAATGTTTTCCTGAATTTCAAAACCTAAGATCCAGAGTAGTGATATTCTTTCCCTGGTGGCATTCCTACACATGCAAGGAGGATCCCAGAGAAAACCCAAAGAAAAGGAAGTGCCTCTTTTACAGATATGTCTCCATTTAAAAAAATTAGCTCATCTTATACCATTTCTTTCTCATACATAAATAATAATTAACCTACATTTTATATGTTTTGGGGGTTTTTTTAGCTTAAATGTCATGCACTTTATCACATTTGTAACTTTTAGAAGCTTCATCTGGCATTCTTGGGCAAGATCTGTAGACACCACATGGGGGAAAATAACTTTCAGGGCTTATATTTTTTATCTCCTGTCAGAAGGGATTATTCTGAGTCAATACAGCACAAACACAAGTACACACTCTCAGTGGACAAAAATCTGATATCTTTTTGACTAAAGCCATTATATTCTAAAGAGTAGCTATAATACCTGTTGTATTATGAGTTCTTGAGTAAGAGTTATTACAGTTCTGAGTCTGATGTAGGAGCTATGTGCAGAATATCTTGTCACCTTTAATGCAAATGAATTCATGTTTCTTACTGCTACTGATATTTGTCAGAGGTATTCCTAACACTAGGAACTGTGTAGGCCTAGAGGAAAGTTAGTCCATTCTAAAGGTAGAAAATATGGTTGAATTTCAGTGTTATCGAAACCAAATACATTTCTATGGAAAGGTGATTTTTTATGGAAGATTGTGATCTCTTGGGCAAGCTTGTACCCAAACATGCAATAAGGATTTTTGTCAGATCTATACTCAGTTTGAATACTTTGGTATATTCAATAAGAGTATTATACAAAAATAGTGCTCTTCTAATGGGTTCAAAATCTTCAGGGCAAAGTTGCATTATGTCTAGAGCTACATTTTACAAGGGCTGCATCATACCAAAGTAGTCAAACAGAATTATATACTGGTATTTCATTTAAATGTTAAGAAATCCTTTAGGCTAACTATATAAACACAGGGCACTGTTCATGTAGTTTTCATCTGTATGCACAATTCAAGTATAAACATCTCCCTTCAAAATATAGGGGATATATATGACAAAAATGTTCTGGGTTTATGTCAAGTTACTGACTCCTGAACAAGTCCCAGTGTGTCTTCTTGGAGATTTTAAAGAGAAAAAGGGAGGGGAGGAGGGAGTGAGGGAGGAAGGAAGGAATTCGGAAGGAAGGGATTAGGAAGGAATTCGGAATTCGGAAGGAATTAGGAATTTGGAAGGAAGGAAGGAAGGAAGGAAGGAAGGAAGGAAGGAAGGAAGGAAGGAAGGAAGGAAGGAAGGAAGG
>JAWWMO010000121.1:98621921-98670956 GCA_035047845.1 Dendrocincla fuliginosa
GAAGGAAGGAAGGAAGGAAGGAAGGAAGGAAGGAAGGAAGGAAGGAAGGAAGGAAGGAAGGAAGGAAGGAAGGAAGGGTCTTCTGAAGATTTACAAATTTTTCTAGCTTGCAGTAAGCTAGAAATAAAAGTTAGGGACATAAATAAGGATTCAGATCCACAGATTAGAAATAGTTGGACGAAAACTTAGAGATTTATACTATGGAGTGTAGAATGAGACAGGGCAAAAAACGTTCTACCAACATTAATTTTCAGAGGCAGATTTTCTGAAGGTGAAAAAAGGCACACAGTGAGAAAATTTCCTCTCCCTGCACTAGTGGAGGCTGATCAGGTGGCATAGCCACAAAAATGTACAGCCTCTCCAGCCAGAATGAGGCCAGGTCTGCATGGAGTTCTTCACAGTTCCCCCTTCCTAAGACTCTAATGTTCCGAAGTATCTGCAGGTCACTGGCTTGGTTCTTGTAATTGCTTTAAGAATTGCAGCCATATCTTTTCACACATCTGGTAGATAAAGAGCCCTCCTTCTCTTATGGCTGAGGCTGCAGCTTAGGTCAGACTAATACACTTGCACATAGTACTTTTGCTTCCACTGGCCTTCAGTTTATTTTGTTTCCACTAAGTACTTCCGTTGGTTGAATTATGTGAATAAGGATATAATCCTTCTATAAAACATATATATCTCATCTGATAATAAATCATTTCTATTTAAAGGAGTCAAAATCCCACAAGAACCAGTGTGATGGTATTGATCTATATATCCACATCTATCTTGACATCTATTTATCTCCACATACAATAGTGCACAATCTTAAATATATATATATATTCTCTATATATATAGACATGTATATGTGTGAGTACATACAAATAAGTTCCGAGTGTCTAATGTGATTGCAGTGCATAAGTACAATACACAATTTTTCAAAATCTCATAATGTTATCTCAAAATGAAATTTCCTTCCCACGCTGAAAGATGACTGTTTTATTATGGTAAAGGCAATTTATTATGAGCTACTTTAATTAAAGACTGGCTTATTCAAGAAAAGGTTAGAAAGACAGTATTCATAAAAACAGAGTGGAACATCCTTTATTCAAACTTTTCCAAAAAGTCAGTGCCCAATAAAATTTCAGTCTAGAAAAATAATTAAAAATGTCAAAAATATATTGGTGACTGGGGTAACCATAATACCTACTCCAGCCTGAATTGTAATTATTATTTATGCAGGTTGTTTGTAAAACATCAAAGCATTTTCTAGAGATACAGACTAAAGGTACTATTGAAATGCTGCCAAGTCTGTGGTGGAACATAGCACCTGCTGTAACAATGTGTTGTATAGTGTTATATGGAGATGGGTTTGTGGAGGATGCATATGTATGTATGTACATATACACAGAAAAGCAAAAATTAATTTTGTTATTAATATTGTGTTCACATTTTCTGTATGTATGCAGCATAATTAAAATTGAAAGCCCCAATTACACTGAAGTGAAAGCCTGCTTATTAATTGACAATAGGCCTCAGCTAAGTAGCACCAAAAAAAGTGCTTTGTTTGGCAACCTTTGTTTAAAAGGTCTTTTGAAAACTCTGTAAGAATACTATGAATAGAGATTGAGCAAACCTTTAATCCTCTTCAGGTCACACATGTGCTAAAGTGTATAATACTGTGAGGTCTTTTTCACCTTCTGAGTTCTTTTAAGCCAGTAACCTAATTTGAAATAAGATAAATAAAATGCCTAAGAAAGCTTGAAAAACTCTAACTTGTACACTACTGGCTTATTTATTCTGCTGCAGTAAGCCAAAAGATGCATTTCTTGTTGGAGACATGTATAAACATTCAATATTTATAATTCCATTCATAATTTGCTTGGTCCCTGACAGTTATTTCCCTTTTATTCTCTTCAAATGCACTGAGAACCTTAGAACATTTTTTTTCGTTTAATGCTCCTGTTCTTTTGTGAGTATCAGTGTGAAAATCTTTCCTTCGTGCTACAGTCCCTTTTTCCTATTCAACACTAGACTGCACACGATAATTAAACCTCGGGGGCTTGGAGATTTTGGACTAAAGCTTAAAGAAATGCAGTAGTGAGGCCTCTTCTCCCTCAGTCTTCCACCACTTGCTGGGGGGATTTTCTTTAGTTACACATGGCTTCACAGGTAAACAACCTTGAAAAAAAAAAATCACAGGCAGGAATTGAATTAACACCTTAATGTTTCTTATAATGAACCAGTTTGCTTAATTAGATGATAGAAAAAAATATGTTCTAAAACATGACAAGGCAGAGACTGAAGGCTCTGTTCAGGCAAACACCCATGCATGGAGTCACATCAGGGTGTTTGCAAAGCGAATAGCATCCCAGGCAAGACTAAAGTTACAATGTGAAAATGCTAAGTTCCAGCCCAGATCAAGGTGCTTTTTAAAAGCAAACATAAAGAAAATTATAGAGCTTTTCTTATACTTTTTTTTTTTTTAATGCATTAAGCTCTTCAAGTGTCTCTGTGACTTTGAAACAAGTGTGTGAGCACATTGCCTAAGGTATAGGTCTGCAAACACTGAGCAATGTATTTGCCTAGTCCAGAAACTAGGTGAAAACGCCCACAAAGTAATTCAACAACCAAAGGACAAAACCCAGTACCCCAGCCAAAGGCTAGCCCATGGTGAGAGCTCCCCAGGCAGTTCTAGCCACGCTGCCAGGGCGGGGAGAAGCTGGTTGCACCCAGGAATACTCCCAGCATCAGATTCTGGTTATATCCTGCAGGAAGAACTGGAGAAAAGTGGAATGGAAAAGGCTTTTGAGACTCTGGAGTAGCTGGAGATGGCAGGAAGCAAGGCAGTGGGCAGGATGAAGCAGCGTTTGAAACCAGTTGGTTTCTCAAGGCTTAAGTCGTTTCTAAGTGAAAGTAAGTGTGCATAAATGCCTTGCGTTGTTCCTGGGATCCTACCTTAGTCTTCCTGCCAGCCCCATGTGTAAGAAGGCACTTCAGACCAGGGAGAAAGGGCAGTGTCCAAAGAAAAATCCTATCTGACACAAATACTTGCAATTCTCCTGGCTTTTGCTTTTCTTGTACTGTGTATGAAGACATATAATATGAAGGGCTTTTTAAGCATGCATGAGGCTGCAGAGTGAACTACGCTAACATCAATCATAAATTGTTTTCTTTCTCAACATTGAAATCAGTATAATAGTAAAACAACAGCTGCCTCCAAAGAAGAATACACTGTTTAAATCAGAACAAATTATTTACAAATAGGTTTCAATAATCAGGGTCTGAATTCTGCAGCATGTGAGCAAAATGTTTCTGTGCAGATCTATCAGCTGCAACATGCACTTGATCACTTACACTGAGCAATCTGGGAAGTCAGTAATTGGCATTTCTCTGAGCTACCCTTCTGATCATCTTTAATGATTTCTGGAGCTCCATAAGAAAATCCTGCATATTTTTAGCTCCACAGTACAAGCAGGTTTTTGCATATATTAATTCTTTTTTTTTCTTTTTTCTTCCTTTTTTCTGTTTCAGTATCCAGTGCTTCACAGGAGGACTGCATTCTTCTGCAGATGTTTATCTTTTAAAGTGTTTGTATATACCACTGCCTGCCATCCTCTCTGCAGAGCCAACCACCAGAACCATAAATATTATCTCCAGTAAACAGAAAAGTTGTCTGCTGCCTTAACTGTGAGCATTTAGATTTAAAAGGGACAGCTGCTTAGCTGGGCTCTTCTCTTAAGGAAATTAACTTTTTATCTCAAAGACAGCTAATTTAGCTATCACCACCTTTGCTTCCACTCCCAAGTACCTTCTTATCTTGGGTAATCAGGATGCAGGGATTCCCTATTTATCCCTCTTTACAGCTCTTTTAGCAGTGTTACTGTTTGAACTTCATACCCTGGATAAAAGGGCCACCACACCAGCTCAGGAAGCAGTTCTAAGTACGAGGTAAATACGCAAGTTACTTAACAGCCCATATATGAACTCAATTACATCCTTCATCTTTTAAGATATGAATAAAAAGGTTTGACTTTGATCTTGAATTAGGCAATCCCTACTTATAAATCAAGGTAGCATGAGATTTTATTAGTAGCAATGATTAGTGGTTAACATTGCAATAAATACATGGCTGGAAAGTTTTAAAAACTGTGCCAGGCTGGGATGTATTTCTGAGATATATTACCTGAATTACCTGAATGGAGGAAGCTTGGATTTTTAATCTGGGAGGTACAGTTGGAATATGCAAAAGCTGTTTCATTAAGTAAGATACATGAAAGGATTTAGCAAATAAAAGCATATACGTGGGTCTTTTTTCATTACTCCACCCATTTACTTTAGTCTAATTTCAAAACTAAATCTAGAATAAAAATTATTGTATTTGTGTACTAAAACCTAGAGGCATATGTGTAGATTTAAAAAGTAGTACAAGTAGGCACCAGAAGTTATTTTTTACCGTAAACACTCTTCATATGTTCCCATATAGAATGTAATGTCTGCATAACAACTTCTCAAATGTCCAAATTCCCTCCTATTCCCACAGTGCAGAACAGATGTTGTCCTGCTTTTTATTATGCTAATTTATCAATCATATTTAGACTGAATTATGAAATCAAAGTGATAGAAAATGTTACTTAAGCTTGGATTCTTCTTCTGTGTCTTTAAAACCTTTTCTGACTTCTTTTGGAGGGATCATTTGGGTTATTTTTCCCTGAATTGCAAGGTCAGAGTTCCCATTTGCAGGTTACAATGTGTCAAATCAAAAAAAGTTCAAATTCATAAAAGAACCATCTTAGAGCTCTACATACTTACAGAAACTTGAGATCCATAAATTCAACCATGCTGGGAAGAGCTTTTTGTTTAAAACATTGAGCTAAACAAAATGCAATTAAGGCTAACAGGACAAAAAGCATCCCTCTTGAGATTCATAAATACACTCATGGGAGACTGGAAATAAAGAGAAAAGGCCACCATAATTCTAATTGTTTCTTGCCTAAGATGACCATTTAAACAGATAACTTTTCCCATGGTAAATTAGTTTGTCTAGTTTATGCTTTTTCTACTCTTACTTAACCAAGTGAAGTAAATGAGAATTTTCTATGAGTAAATCAAGGCATTGGGTGCAGATTTTTTATTCTGCTTTGATGACAAATTGTGATCTGGGTTCTTAACTGTATTAAGAAATACTTCAACCTCTAAATAAGTCTTATAAAGTCATGGCAGTGCTTTAGGAGACCATGGTTTCTTGCCTTGCTCTAACAAGATTGGAGAAATTTGAAAGATTTTAACACAGTATATCTACAAAACTATGGACATAATTACTATGTCTTTGTATCTTTTATGTTTTTAAATTTATACATGTGGAATCCTTTGGAAAATTTGTGTGCTTTGCTATTTATATCTTGTCTAGTTGCCACCTAGATTATTTCACTTTATCATATTATGTTTGTGTTTATCATATGTATGTTGTTTGATTTTTTTTTTTTAAAGTGCTTTAATAATAACCCTAAAAATCTCACACCCATATGAACTAAATCCATCCTGACTTTAAAATGTTAGCACCATCATGGGCCATAACAGTGGCTCTTAGCAGTGAAATAATCACCAGGAGAGGAACTGGAAATTACAGGATTTGAACTCTGCTTCCCTCAAGCTCAGATGGGAAGATGGAAGGAATCAGCTATGAACCAGGGACATGCTGGTTCAAACCAGAGCTGGTGTGCCTGATGAAGAGCAGTTCCACTCAAATGGAGCTGGCTGGGGGCTTCCACTGAAATGCTCTTTGATCAGGGTGGGCTAGCTTAAAAAAAAACAAAAACTTACCAATTCTAGTTTTCTCTGGCAAAGGTTCTGGCTCAAGGATGTTCTCAAAAATACTACTTTTTTGGAATGGGAGGATTTCTTCTTAAACAGAAATAATGTACTAGTTATTGGTTTCATCCAATACAGTCTGAGAATAAACTACATTTTCTATAAAAATGTTTCTTACCTCACCACTCTCAGTAGCTCATATGAACTAGATGGAGTAAGACACTAAAAAGGGTCACAATAAAACCAGAATTACTCCCAGCTTTATCTCCAAGTTCTTATGAATATTTATGAGATTCACTTATTTTGTCACCCCATGCCTCTATAGAATGCCTCAGATAAAACAGTATGAGACAAGGATTTACCCTGGTAGATAAAGATTATAGAACTGCTCACTCTTGATAGGAACCCAAAGGAAACATTATTCTAGTTTCTTTTTCAGGATTAATTAGTCATGAGATTCAGGACTGATCTATGGATATAGAAGACCAGGTGCCTTATCATATGTCAGTAGAGAGTTACTTTCTTGCGCAGGTTATAAAATAAAGTTCCCAAATTGTTCCGTCCATATTCTTGACACTCTACAACACAGCTCAGCACAGATGTTAGGCAAGAAGATTTTCAAAAGTTTCTGGATTTTTGCCCCAGGTAATCTCATGAATTTATGACTGCAAAGATTTGTGTCTTTGAGTTATACAAGCCCAAATTATTAAAATATGCAGAACTTCATTTATTGTGTTTACTGTGAAAATAGCAGTCACTATAAGACCGTTGCTTCCTAAACAGAAGAACCTGTTTGAAAATCACTGACAGAACTGGAATATAATTATAATTTTAATTTAAATACTGCCACACTTAGCAACTGTGCAACTATATTCCTTCCTTTGGGCTTCATGAGTATCGATCTGATATGAATTTAGTTTTGTATTTGCGAAATCTGCAGCAAATTTTTTCCAGTTATACACTGGATTTCTAAGCTTAATTTCACCCCTGCAATAATGTATTTTATTCTGAGTTTATAATCCACAGGAAGCATTCAAGATTTGAATCATAAATCTGCATCTTCAGAGTTCTCAAATTTGTTTCTTTTTTCTTTCTCTTCACTTTCTCCATTTAGGCCTCCTCTGCTTTTATCCTGATGGCTCAGCATTTCCATTACACATTTATTAGCAAAATAAGTACTAGTAGGAGAAATTTAGAGGGGAGTGCGGCTTCTTTATTTCAGCTGAATACAGTCAGTCACTCACTGAGCTCCAGCCACAATATCTGTTTAACTTAATTATCATTTTTCTAATCCAATTTGCAATGTGCTTGTGAGGTGTGAGGGTTGGGGTCCAGACGCGTTTCCCCAGGTTATCAGATCATTACAACATGCAGGTGTGTGGATTACAGAATACACCAACTATTTTCAAAAAAAAATCAGGTCTTCTCTTGTATTGCTATTTTTGCTGCTGCTTCAGGCAAATGAGCTACTTTTGAATTGCTGTTACTGCAGAGGCACACATCACATATGGTAACCAACACTGCCAAAGACTGCAGACAGATGCAGCTTTGCAGAAAACTTGTTGACCAAGGATACCAAGCAGGAACCCTCAATCTGTGTAAGAAATTGATTGCACATTTCATTCTCATTCAGGACAAGTCCCCATATAAGCTTTAATTCTCAAAATACCATTAGCTTCCAGTTTTTCCAATTGACTCACCTTCTGTAAAGAAAAGCCCAATTTATATTTTATGTCAAAAGGCTCTAATCTCCTTAAACAGACTGTACACAGCCTCTGCAGAAATGATCACTCACCTCAGTTTGTGTGCCTGTGCAATTCCTACCAAAGTTGATGGTTTGCCCAGATGCTCAGAGGTTATACAAGTAAACCTGTGCAGTAGCACATACACCCGCAAGTAACTCCTGCTGCACTTCTGCTTCTCCTGTTCTTTTCATTATCCCTCCATGTCTCTAATTTTTGGTGAAGTAATTTGCTTACAAATACAGAGTGGAGAAAATTGTCTCTTATCTTTCAAATCCATATATATATTCAATAAAACATACACACACATACATCAAGTCACACATGAGAGAAAGACAGTAGAAATACCCACTGCAAGTCCTTGCACTTTCAAAAAACACATCAAAGCTAAGAGAACCATCTTTTATTTAGTAGGAGCACTCTTGGGAAGAAAAAAAAGGAGAGGACAGGGTCTGTCCTAGGAGGACAAGCTTCCAAAGGCTGAGAATTTCTGAATGAGCCATAATGAGAAAAGGGACAGATGAGGCATTTGCACCAAGTTGACATGACCGGGGGTCATTTTGATAAACACAAGAAGGAAAGAATGTTACAAACCACACTGCTGTTTGTGATATATTTCACGTCTGAAATGTAAAGTATCTTGTTCAAAATATAATTTCCCTATGACACCATTTTTAACTATTTATTTTTTACACTTTTCATCCTCTATGTTTAGGTTTTGGGACTTGGTATTTTTTTAGTACAAAAAGGCAGGAACAGTGTAGTGCTTCTGGGAAGAGCAGAGCAGAGACTTTATGTATAGATGTATAATCAGGAAATTACATGAACACTTATTTCCTTTACATACTACCATTTCCTCTCTATGAACATATCAAAATTCACTATCTGAGGAAAGGTTTTCATGGTCAGCATATCTCCATACAGGATTATAAGGCTACAGGATTTTTTTTTGTGGGTTATAAATTACCTTTAACTCACACAGCACATTTCGTTTATGCTCACTTGGCCTTGCTTCCTCAGCAAGCATATCTTAAATCCATTTGCAGATCAGCGGATCTGCAAAGCCCTTGCAGTTTGTCTCTCCCTCTATACATGTAGCCTTATGTGCATTCAAGAATACACTGTCCATATCTTCTCTGTCTCTCTGAGAGAGTGTTATTCATGGTTGTACCTTGTAGCAAACCAAGAACTCTTAGGGTAAGCACAGCCATGGAAGAGCTGCTCTCCTGTTGGCAGTGAAAGGATGGAAAATACCTGCAGTGATTCCATTTTTATAAGACTAAGGTATGTTCTCAAGTTCAGGAAGGATCAAACCTTTCCTATTGCAGATAAAATTGAAGAGAAAAACCAGTTAAAAATTTATTCAAAGGCCTGATTCTCTACTTGGGAGTTTGACTTCTTCAAGTTCAGTTGATATACAATCTCTTGTATATGTAACAATCTGTTTGTTGTTCTAGCTAGTATTTGATTACACAATTACGCTGCATGACCAGTGATATATTTAAAATACAAGCAATTCTAATCTATGTAATGAATAGCACAGCTAATATCACAAATTATGCAAAAGGGTTAAAGAAATTGTTATGTTCTGGGATTGGAATTTTAATTAGTTGAATATAAACATATATATAAAGCTTTGGTAGCTATGTAACATGTGAGTCCCTCTTGTACATACGTAGTTCTAGTATTACAGAATTCATTCTGTAAAAGGAAAAGTTCTGTGCATCCCATAGTAATGCATTAAAAATAGTCTAAAATTGGAATCAATTATAAGAAGCAATTACCTTTAATCATTATGTGTGCTTTTTCTTGGTTAGTTTTCCACAACTGACACAGATGATGTGAACAGATTATTTCAATATCACATGCAGTGTAATGGAACTTTCTCTTCTAGCATTTTTTGCTTTAGAGAAAGCAATTTTCATTGACTTTATTTACAACAGCATAAGTAAAATATCTTTTAAGAGAAAGAGAGATATAGAAAAATACAAGATTTTCCTTTAGCGTGGTCATACATTTAAATTTCACCCATCTTTTCAAAGTGTTTTCTGGACTCACTTGAAAAATGACAAGAAAAACGAGAGGGCATTTATAGCAAGATAATTAATACACATTAACCATCTGTCTATGAAATCCCAAGGGAGTGTGCGACAACAAGATGAAGTAAACTTCCCCTTTGTTAATGGCTGCCTTATGTACTGCATCAGGCCATAGTGTGAATGTAACAGCTCTGCAATCTGATTTCTGCTTCTGCTTCATGGCAATTACAGAAAAACACACAGACCTGCTTTCTGACAGGGCACCTTACTGGAGACTGGACGGCTGAAACTAGTACCATCCTGCAAGGCTTTTGATAAACGTCTAGTAAAGGTGTTGTCCTCTTGTCTGGGGAAAAAAAATGTTAACAGTTTGATGAATTGTATTTTAATACAATGATGAAACTGATCAGGTAAATGTATCTGCTAATGGCTTTGGATGGGCTGTTAGGGCAATGTCTGAGCACAGTCTGTCTATCACATTTTCTCCTAGATCCCTGTGATGATTTACATAAACATTTCAGGAGCTTATCTTAGGTCTTTTCTTCTACGAATCAAGATAGGAAACTCAGTGTAATGATCTGGCAATTGGTGGTGGCTGTTTAATTTGTTATGACACCACTTGAACTAAGGTATTGTTGGTCTCAGACTTCAATAAACTAGACTAGCACCAAAGAAAAATTAATTCAATCATTTTCTTTGGCCAAGAGATCATATATTCATCAGAGGTTTGAACCTCTCTCAAGGGCTGATAGTCACACAGGAAAACAACAGGTCTGTCTCCACATTTGGGTTCCATCTATTCTGTAAGAGGAAAGTACGACTGAAGTGTAGGGGTACATCTGCTAATGCAGCAAGAGTGGGTAACAGAGGTGTCAGGCTAGCAAAGTAGTCACACACCTCATTGCCCAGTGTGTCTCAGCTAAGCAGTACCTGTGCTGACAGGCCTTCTCCTCTGGCATAGCCTGCTAGTAAAAGTAAGCCTGAGGTTGCCTCTCCTAATCTATGTAGACCTTTGACTATGGGAAAGAAGCATCTTTAGTGGGCAATTTCCTGCTGCAAGGAGTAGAAGTTTCCTACTTCTCTAAATGTAAACTAGCCATTCAAGACTCATCTAACCATCCACATAAAGAAACAGACAACTCTGGAGGACAATTCACCTTACCTTTGCAATATATGCCAGAAACAGGTGAGACAAATCATCCTTCAGTTTATTGACTATAAGGATAACAGAAATGATTGGCACAAGCAACTTTACGTATTTAAAGCTGTGGCATAAATTTCATTGCTGGTGTGCCTCAAACCTTGTTTCTCTATCCCTTAACTCCATTTTTAGTAGAATTTTGAAGGCTATGGCACCTTTTCCCATCTTCAGTTTTGGAAGAATAATATGAAGATTCCTTGAGTTACAAAACAGCAGTAGTTGATAGTTCAGTGATAGGGCAATAACACAAATAAAGAGTTCTGCCCTCAGTCTCTTTAATGCTAATACCTCTAAATCAGATTGAACTGTCTTCTATTAATAAACTTATCAGTAATATATCCATTACCTGATTTAGTTGGTATGCAAGAACTTAATTATGCAAGGAGACAAGGCACGACTGTGTTACAGTGAGGTAACGCACACCTGTGACGCGGTGTGAAACACTAAGGAGAACCAAGTAACTTCAAAAGCCTGAAAACTATGTTAAGTTGCAACACTGAACCATGTAGTTTCATGCAGAGCATTGAAAAAAAAATAATTTGAGAAACCTTTAAAGGAAATTTTTTAAATCACAAAATCTATGTAAGGAGGCTACTAAGTTATTTTATGGCTAACTCATGAGCTGTAATAATAGCAGCTGTGCTCTGTACAAAATGTTTTAGTAATTTTTGCATTTCCTAGAGGTAATTTCATTGAAGGAATGAAAGAATGAATGAATAAGGAAAGAAGCATCACAAGCTTCACTGATACGGGCTTGGAATACCAGCCTGTCCTCCCTTCCAGGTGAAAGATGTTTCTCTGTTGCTTCATTGTCCTTAGTGAAATGTTTAGCACATCAGTCATATAGCAAAAACAAACAAATCCCCAAATCTCAAAAACTCATAGAAAGTCTCTTCTCTCCTATCCCACAGGAAACAAGAGAAGGAACGAAAAAGCACATACAAAAATCTTACCACTACACATGAGTGAGACCAAAACCTTTGGAACTGTTTCTTATACTCCCACAGATATATGCTGATTTTATACATGAACATCAAAATAGTTTCCAAGAATAAATTAGTGGATTTTTGCAAGAGGACTTGAAATTATTATTTCTTCCATTTTACTCATAATGGGCAGAGCCTGCAGAAACTCAGTGTCACAGAGAAAGCCTGATACAGTGCCAAGGACCCTGGCTCCTAGACCTGAGAGGAAAAAGTACAAGACCATTTAAAATCCTGCTGTGTTGTTAGCAGATAGCTTATTTCACCTTTGCAATTTATTTTCCTAATTTAATACCTAGAGGTCATATGTTTAAACAAGCTCCTAATGGCTTCTGTTCTATCCATTTACTACAAACTTCTCCACTGAAGTAGCTGCAGAAGTTAGTACTAACCTTTCTACAAAATATCCTCCTACCTGTAGGGTCTAGGCATTATGCCCTCAGTGGAAATGTGAGGATGCTGAGCAACTCTGACAAGGAACCCTGGAAAGTAAGAGTCAGGGGAAAGAGAAATCTATTTTTACTTTTGTTGTCACATTAACATTTTCAGTTCTTCTGCCATGGCATGTAGAATGCAGAAACAGACCCTAAAAGAAACCGCTGATGTTCAGCGTTGTGCTCACAGAGGTAGGATCAGCAAAGAGATGTCTTCCTGCTGAAGAAGAGGCTGACCCTTTGACCTCAGCTGTTCCCACTCACATACAGATATAGAAATGTAAGCTACTCAGCATGATGCCAGTTAATTTAAATTACCTAACATCCCAAAGGGCAGCTCCCTGCTGAGGAGCCTTTTCTTTTCTTTTTCTTTTGACCTTCTAGCACAGAGCAACTTTTCACAAGGATAAGTCAGATGGTCAGCTTGGAAGTATTCAGTTTCTGTGGCCTTTGGAGGTTCGTGCAAAAGGTCACCTCAGACTACATTCTGCTGAATAAGTAGTTGGAAAATTGCTAAATTATACAGAATGGCCAGATCTTCAGTCTGTTGAAAAAAGACATAGCTGCACCATTGTAGCCATCTCACACCTTCAACTGAGTTATGCAATAATCAAAACTAGATGACAGTTTCCTTCTTCATGACTACAATTTATTTCGTTACTTTTCATGTAAGCAACTATAGTTCTGTCAACCCACAGAGCTTGCATCATTTTAACCAAATCTCTGCAGTGTTTCCTGCTTCTGTGTTAGAACATGCTGTGCTGCCTGGTGTGACAGCACTGATTTTGAGTCATAGAGTAGCGTAAGACCTTTGGAGCCGCAATAGATGCATCCCATTGGGCTGCTCTGCAGCACCACAGCATCTTCCATGCCCTGTGACCTTCCATGGCAAGCAGCTGTTTGGTACATAAAGGGTCTCAAAACCCAGGAATACACTGCAAACATAGACATTTTGGTCATCATTACAAGGAATATTAAACAGGAGAAATTACAGAGATTGCTTATGTATGGAGGATCTGATAGATCTGTCTGAAAGCTATATAAATAATGAAAGCAATACATATTAAAGAGCTTATGAAATGCATTTCCATTTTGCACATGGAAGCTTTGCATAGTTATGACTGTGTCTACAATGTGAGAAATACTATAGGTAAATGTGAATTGAACAATTAACAAATCAAATATCCCATGGGTACTGTAGACATGCATTTAGCTTTCTAGATACTTTTAGCTCTGGGATTTCTACTTTTCTTTATTTTTCCTATTTACACATACTTCTGTTTATGCCTTAATCTCCATGAGCTGGCAGTCAAGACGCTGAGTAAACTCAGCTTCGCTTGAAGAGCTGACCTCCATTTTTTGATTATCAGCAACCTGTGTGTTTTGCTGCTTGACATTAGTTTGCTGAAAGATGATAGTTTGATCCTTATTAGTCACGTGTCTGGCTCCGTGCTCTGAACTGGTCTTGTTGGAGGACTTTGCAAAGATGTTAATGCCCCTTTGACACCTCTTTTGCTACTGCCAGGTGCCTCGGTGAGCCTTGGTGCAGCTCAAACCCTGGGAAGCTGCACCCCTGATACCTCCTGCAAGTCGATTTTCCCCCACTGAATTATGTAAGGGAGACACTGTTCATCTCAGCTGAAGTACAGAAAAGGATTTATCTTGTTTTTCTAAGGTTTCTTGATTTTAATACATTATTTTATTTGTTAAGAAAAGGTCTCTCGCTTTTGCAGTTAAATTACACAACAGTCCTTTATCATCTTAGCTGGGCCTGTGGAAGGTGTTAGCTAGCAGTTGGTGCTCCTACACAAATAAATCCTCAGGGACTTGAATAAGACAGTAATTTTGTTAAGGATCCATGTGGTGATTTCCTCTTACTGAGCTGGTGGGAACTGATAGGAACAAAGTAATTTTCTGCTAAAAATGGACCTTTCTTTCAGTATCATATTATGCCTGTGAACAAATTAATTAAAAACATATTCTGATTAGTCAGGTTAACATATTTTTTTCAGGAAATTATAACTTAAATAATAGCTATCTACTTTCAGACTTAGTAAATATGTATGCATCCAGCAGGAAGATGGGAATTGATAAGAAAACCATGAGCACTGAGCCAGTACACCCAGGTTAAACTTTGATGCAAAATGTGTCAGAAAATTTTTCTGATGTCACTTGTAGATAATTTAATGATAAACCTCAGAAGAAAATACAGCCTGTGTTTTTAGCTTCTCTGCTCATGATCTTCTGTCAGCTGATATTTATCAGTCCAGTTGTGCCTGTCCTTGCCTCTCACTCTATATTCCATATGGTACTTTCAAAGGTTTTTCACCTTGAAAGGACCAGGCATAACTGACAAGAAACAGTTGGACCTGGAGCGTTCACAGGAGAAACCAAGGAGCCTCCTCATAATGAATATGGATTCCATACAAATTATGAGCATACTCTGAATATATCTGCTGCTGCTGCTAAAACTCTTCCCCTTGAGGTCAGCCTTTCGTCTCCTGACCGTGGGAGGTCTGCACTGGCTCTGCCCATGGCTGTCCCCATTGAGACTGGACTGGCTGCATCTCCAGCACATCACTTGACCCAGACCACTTCTGTTCTCCATTTGGCATCCATCTGTTTCCTCAGTTCAAAGTGCTTGAAGGAGGGTGAAGACTGCATTATAGCTCCCAGGGCAATAATCTATATAACCACAGCCAGTCTCCTCTCAAAAGGAATGAGCTGGTTTAATCCTAAATATAGCTCAAGAGAAGGAATCAATAGACATAGAGTATGGATGGTCAGGGGAGTGGTACCCATGGGGAAAAACACAAGGAAGGAAATTACTTGGCCCTGTTGTTCATACCTGTGCATTTCCTCTGCTCAAAGAACTTTCATTTGATCAGTGAGGGTCCTCCAAATCTGAGCCCCAGGTGGCCCAGCAGTTCATGCACACAAGTGTAATTTAGTGAGGTTCAGCTGGAAATGGGCAGAAGGAAAATCATAAGTTCCTCCATCACAGCTAAAGAAGCAGAAAGCTGTGGTTAGGGATTGGGGCAGCTCACACATGCTATGGTTCTGCACAGAGGGGGCCCTCTAACACCCACTCACCAGTGGGTTACACCACCTTGCTACACCAATTTACATCCCATTTCAGAGCCCTAAGTTGGCTCTGAAGTAAAGTTGAGTTCAAAGCAATGCAGCTGCTTCCAGGAGCTCCTGAGCATGGGGCAGGACTGTCAGGGAAAACAGTGATTTCTCTTTGAAGTCCTGCTGCTAGATGGATGCTGATTGTCTCATGTTACTGTAAGCATCAAGTGACTTAAAAGCAAGCTCTCAATTTACTGAGTAGAGGACAACAGGCAAGGCAAAAATATTTGTCAAGAATGCTAACGACTTTTGTGTAAGGCCCGCATATGTAGAAAACCAAAGAACTGCAAGCAAAATTAATTTCTAGAAATCATCTTCCAAGAAAACAAACTGACACTGGGCACTAATCATATTATTGGCAACACAAACAACACAATACCTAGGAAAATTAATTCCTCAATAAATGTAATTGAAGTCTGGGTTTCATAAACCTCTCAAATTTTAATTGTGTACATATACACATTTATATTCATAATTTTGTACATTTATATGTTTATGCATTATACAGAGAATATGTTATACATAGTATTTATAAATATTTTGCTAGGATTTAACTGACTACAAAACAATTAATAGAAAGAAAATACTTAATAAACACAAGACATGGGCTTTTAATCAGATCTCCTCTTATTTTCTCCTCCTGATCATTGGAGTGCAGCAATACTATAGCCAAGACCTATTTTAGGGTGAATAGTTTGGAGCCCAGGTTCTGCAATTCACCTATGACCCTAGCAATCTGGGAATAACTCATTACCACTTGAGCTATTCTGTGATACATTTGGCAGCTGGGGAAGTATAGAGCAAGTAAGAGTGATCATGCAAGGAAGTCTGAGGTTGATCACATGACCGATAAGACTCTTATCTGCCTTCATTTCTGAGACTGGATGGGACTACTTGCCCATAAATTAAATTCCCTTTATCAACACACATCACCTTAAGATGGTTCCAAAATTTTATTGAAGGTTCAGTTCTCCTGTCTGTCTCTGAGGGTGCTGAGAATGGCCAGTAGTACACACCACAGTGCGGTAAGTTATGCAATATGTAAAGGTATATAATTTATTGTCTATTATGGGCGCACTTGCAACTACAATTACATCATACAAACAATTTTGTTTACAATATGCATGAGCCTTTATAAGGGAGAATAAAACTGCCTGAAAATATGTTTAAAGATATCATGGTGTATGACAGGCATTGCAGGGTCTTTGCTCTCAGAAATGTTACTTGCTGGCAAAGTGTGTCTGTGCATCCTGGTTATATATTGGTTATGCAAAATATCTTCCCTAAAAATATCTGACAAGAAATAGTTTCTTTACTCATCTGTCTGGCTACAGTGGAGGACTGTTAGTGCATACAATGAATTTATATAAGCCATGACAAAATTTGGATATTTCTGGAAAGATCTAACTCTAATGCCATCACTTTAAACTAAAGCGAGTCTTTTTATTCTGTTCTTTTGCACTAGATGCCTAACCATTGTTTGTACTCCATCTTTTATATCTTACCAATCAAATCTTTTACTGTAGAAAGATCTCAAAGAAATAAATAGATATCTGACGATTGATAGTGTTCTTGAATAGGAAGACAATGCTCCAAAATTTTACATAAATTGAAAATTATACTGAATATCTAAACTATCCTCAGAGGATTTTTGATTACCTCCCTATAGTATTCTATACATATATTTGTCAGTGGTATAATGTAGCTGCATAGTATTATGAAATGAAGGTGGTATAAGGATTAGTATAAAATAGAACAGAACTGATTCAGAAAACAAAGTTTTCCAGGAGGGACAGGCTGTAATTTGGGCTTGCAAAAATTCTGTCATCAGTAAAGAAGAAGCCTGAATTAGAAACACAATCTTAATTTAATAAGTCAACAAAAATTAAGCTTGTTGTAGCAATATTTTTTTTTAATTTTATATTACACAATGCTCTAAGGACTGGCAGTTTGGATATAAAATCATATGCATAAACACTAGGAGGTTATCTTTCTCTTTAAAATTGACTGGTTTTGTTGCAAAATAATGTGATTGATTAAAATATAATTTACTTGACTGCGCAGGGAGGTTTTTTTCTCCTGTTTTAAGTGCTCTCAGACTAGAGGTGATATTTACTGAGTGAATTTAACTGTGGTGCCTTCCATATCTTGAAATACAAAGTTTCTGAGGTGATCCTTGATCTTTATAAATTCTGATTTTTATCATGTTGAATAGAAATTCCCCCCGATGTACTTGAACCTCCCAAGTACACACATTTATAATCCATGGAAAATCTCAGGCTTTCATCTAGAAAAGTTCCATCCCTGTGTCATATTTGAGCAGCTAGCTACTAGAGCTTTACAGCACTGTTTCCCTCTAATAAGCAAGTATTCATCACCCGAAGGTGCAGTTTGTCTTCTGAGAATGATGGAGGAGCAAATATAGTCCAAAATGATGAGTCATTCCACTGGAATGCCTCTGAAGACTGCTATGAAGAAATATGTCTAAGTTCCACTAAGTTCTTTTATGAATGCAGGTGAATGAAATAATAGTATTTTCCAAACCTAAAGTACTGATTTAGTCTTTTCTCAGGCAGAGAAAAAATACTGTACTTCTCTGGAATTTTTACTCTCCAGCAGGATGAATGGATATGTGTGAGGGTAAATATGTGCATGCAAGAGATAAAAATCAACACTGCAAATCAAGCCAAGGTTTCCTGATTATTCACAATAACATTGCTCCCAAGAAGGACTCTGAAAGAGAATTGGAGGGTTCTGAGAAAAAAGGTTTGGGACCTTTGGCAATGTCTAGTCACTTGAAACTGTATGCTTTTGAAGAGAATAGAACTGTGTATATTTTTATTGACAAAGTAGCATCAATAACTTCATCCAATGGCAATAACCTTCAAGACCCTCAAACTTCCAGCCAGCTACTAAAATCACAGATGGAAACAGCTTTGTGTAGGGTTTCCCACTTCAGTAATATGATATGGACTTGGGTGTGTGCTGAGTGTTGAAGACACACTCATCTGCTCTATGCTTCTGGTTGAAATATAGTTCTAACTGAATGTTAGTCTTGATGATTAATTTCCATTCAGCCATTTGTTTAATAACTTTACCTAAATCCTTGTTCAAGCAACGCTGAATAGCAAAGCCCAGAATGCTTCAAATAGTACCAGAGATACATGTTTCCTTTAGCCCTAGGCACAGCAATGATGCTTTTCATTCATCTTTTATGGAGTTTTGTATTAATCCCTGTATGTGATTATGATGGTAATATCCTGCAACAATGTGTCTGTAACAACTATAACAATTACTACTACTACTGCCACTATTACTGCTACTACTACCACAATTTCAGAAAACCCTCTTTCAGCATTTCCCTTTGTGCTGATTGTTTGAATGAAGATTAAGGTAGATGAATGAGGTCTTGCCTACATGGAAAGATTTAAAATTACTTAAATCCAGGCTGAATTCCTCTGACAGCCAGCTAAGATAGAACAGGCTTCCCCTGGACATTCACTAATCCAAGCTGTCTGAAGTACCTACTTAAGTGTAAGATGAATCATCCTTTTTTGATATTTTATTTATTTATTTCCATTTGTTTCTCAGGTAAGCTGATAAAATATCTAATTTTAAGAAATCTAACCCCTACATCAGAACTGAGGCACAGTTTGAGGCACCTACATTCCCCAGGTACTGCTGTGAGGCAGCCCAGTGTGGGCTGCCAGGCCCTGATCCCCAAGGGACTGACAGCAGCCAATCTGTCTGGTCAAAAAACTATTTCTGTATTTTTACAGTAGGCAGTCATTAGAAAAAAACTACAAGTACAGACCCAGATATATGTGCTGAAAATGAGGAATTCCACGTTTCCCTTGGGTAGTACTTGAAATCCTTATGGCTGAACTCTAAGTGTGGTATCACAGTCCTCTGCCAGCATGACTCCTGTCATTCAGCTGGAAAGGAAAGTGAAATGCAATTTACAGAAGGTCCCATGACACACAAGAGATGCACTACTCAGCAGAAGATGAGTCTAAAGGGTTGACTTCAGTTCAACACATTTATTGAAAGAACTTATGTTACCAAACACATTTTTAATAGCACTTCCATTTTGTGAAAACAATTAATAAAATAAAGAAATAATGAAACTTTCTAATAATAGCAACTCCCATTGGAAGGAATTTTTATTTTTTAGCAGCTCTCATTTCTGTAGTGTATCTATTCTATGAAGACCTTCCCTGTCTGGAAGATTTGTAAGATTTACAGTCATATTTTTTTGTAAAGCATGTCATATTCCATGCTCTTTGGAATAAAGCACCGTCCAGATATCCATCTTCTACCAGTCATTCAATCTTAGACCAAAACATAGTATTTATTTGGATTATGATTCTGTAGGTCTATAATACATAAGAACATATAAATCCCACGGTTAGAAAGGAAATTCTGAAAGCTACACTCTGCATTACATTTGCTATCCTCATAACTTTTTCAATTATCCTTAAATACTTGTAGAAAGATGAGACTGTTTCAAGGACAGTTCTCTTTTCTTTTTATAAAGCAAGGTCTAGAGTCCAGTCATAAAGATTTTGAATGCCAGCTTGGTATAAAGCTTACAAATTCTCACAGGTTATTCAGTATTCCAGGAAACTGATCCAGGCCCAGGTTGGAAGCGCATTATGTAACTGTATCTGGCAAGAGAAGAAATTAGATTTATTGATTAGGTTTTTTATCAAATAATACTTCACACGGAAGTGTGAAGCTGTCTTTAGGGCATGCCTGATTGCAATCACAAACCATTAACAAAGGAATAAACTGGCTTAAGCACATTAAAGCATTTACAGGATATACTGAGCAATGTTAAAATAAAGGATGTCATAAATTGTGTGCTGCAGCACTTTTCAAACAGCTGAATCACCTCTGCTGTGGATCTTACTGTATTTTAATTGTCTGAACTGTGCTGTTATCAGTATCTTTCTTTTGGAGCAAACTCAAATTTAGCTAGAAGTTATTGGAATGATGAATAATTTTTTAGACGCTTGCTATTGCTTCAACTTAGACAACCGACATTCTGCGTAACCAGAAAATGCAAAATGTCTGCACATTTGCCTAATGAGAAGTTTTCAAGCAGCCCTTCTGTGCTGAAACTTGCTTATCCATTAGCACATAAAGTGGGAACACACCCTGGCTAATTACTGTTTAGCTACAGTTTTATAAATCCCATTTTACTGAATATTATTGAAAAAGTCATTCAGAAGCATACACTTTCTCCTTGCATCCCATCCTATTTGGTCATTTGGCAACCATATTATTGGATTGCACATATTCCTATTCCAAACTACAGGTGGAAATTTTTATTTTCTTAGGCAATTTTATTCCCTTATTGCATTTCTGTGTGAAAGATGTCAGCAATTTTCAAAAATTATTATCATGTTTTAAAAGGCATTTAAAATGGCTCTTTATAAAGATCAGGAAATCTATGATTATTCCTCTTCAGTAAAAAAAGTCAGCTGGCAAAATCTGTCTCTGCTGCAACTGAAGGGTGAGGCCAGAGCCTGTGGGTAGCTCTAACTGTACTTCAGTCAGTTCAGATTTTGATAATAATAAAATAATCTCTGTTCTATCAGAGATTGCAGGTTCTTGGACATCTTCATTGATGCCACCACAGTCAGTAAAGGAGCTTTAGTATGCTTGGGCAAATAGCAGTCACCCTGCCCTGCGGACTGGCTTTGACTGGTCCAATTGTTTTGCAATACCTGAGCTTGCATGAGCTGCGATTTTAAGGAATATATTTCACTTTCAATTGCCTTAGAATATGTATGCCACAATATTCACTTGGTACCATTGTGTTGTGTTACTCTTTGTGAGCTCTACTTGGTGCGTTGCCCAGCTGTGACAAGAAAGAGAGGAACTTTCTGGCTCATAATGTTTTCCTTTCAATGATTTTTTGGGTTAAATATTGTAGATAGTACTTCAAAAAAACCTCACTTTTTACTGCCTCTGGATTTCACTATGTATGTTGTAAGATTTACATTATTTAACACTACTCAAAAGTAACTGGGTTATTCCTATTATTAGGAGACCTAAGAAAATAATAATACAAAATTAAAAATAAATATATTTTATATCATGATATAATAATTATATTTATAGAAAAGATATAGACAAAATCAGAAACATGACTATTAATAATTTTATTGGCATTATTTCATTAATTATTAATTATTAAGTTAATCTTATTGATAATTTATTGAAAAAGGTATGCCTGACACCAATATTTTAAAATTCAGAGTACTCCATTATGAAACTGTGCAGTCTGTTGTTCATTCAGTGGATAAGAATTAGGAAAACCCACAGCTGTTAAATAGGAGCAATAATCTATTCAGTTACTGAATAATAAATAAAATGCAAGAGAAATGTAGATGCATATTTACATCTAATTAAAACTATCACCTGGAATTATAGAAATGCATTAGTGTAAATGTGGAACAATACTCTATATGCTTTGGCAGCGGTAGAATGCAGAATCCCAACAGTTTCAGTGAAAGCTTCTACTCTCCTGCTGGTCTTTACTTTTATAAGAAAAAAATTTAAAATGATTGTATGCTCTTGACTGAGTACCAAAACTAAAATTGTTGAAATGAGTTATGGGATTTGACTTTGGAGCCAAGAAATTAAATCTGGTTACTTACCAGTCACCCAGCAGCTTGTTTAGTTTGTCACTCATCTGCACTGAAGTCAGTAGTCCAAAATCAATATACTGCAGCTGCAGAATAAATACAATATGTGCCCTTGGAGGAGGAAAGCATGTGGTATGTAAAATGATAGGTATGATGATCAAAGTGAAAATGAACAATAGATTTTTATTTTCTCCTTTCCTATACTGATTCTAATAAAGAGGAGTTAGCACTGTAAAGTGGAAAGCATTTTCACCTTCATATTTCCATTCTTCATCTATCTTACTGCACCTGTGAATATAAAAAATAGATGATGGAAACTTGTTTTTTTTTTTTAAGAATACTGTTCTTAATTCTCTTCCAATAGGAAAATTGTGTGAGTGTATATACTTCTGCATATATTTTCTGACTCCCCTGTATACACATATAATACACTCAGGCATATACCCACTATGTACATTGAGAATGAAAGAAAAAAAGAAGGTATAAATTAAATTTTTGCATGCTTATATGACTGATAAAAATACCAGTTCTTTCTAGTGAACTTTTGTTAGACAAAATAAAAGTTTAATTAATGAAAGTATGCAAAGAAATACTCAAATTTTAAATGTCTTATGAAGATTATCTAATTAATCGCTACAACTTCTCCAAGTCCCTTTGTAATATTTCTCTATTAAGATGCTATTTACTCCCACTTCTAGCTAATTAATGTGGATGCAAAATAAGAACAGACCAGTCCCTCTGGTCACAGCACATCTACCTGCCACAGCTCATTTTTCTGCCATCTATCATCATTCTTTATTTATAGACCTGAGGTGGTTTTAAATCCACATGACTTTGGGTCCCTTTATGAAGGGTATTTAGATAAATAAAGATGCAGAGAGGTGAGATTTTGAAAAGACCTTTGTCTGAGGTCAGAACCTGCTTTATAAATACATAAAAATGCTACATATGAGAACAACCTCTGTTCCAAAGAGCTTTAAGTCTCAGCTGACAAAATCTTACCACGTCCTGTTTTTGACAATTAACATATTTTTCTCTGTTGCATGTTCTTGTCACACATTTGCAAAACCATCTCTTCTTTCTCTCACTTCCCTTTGTCAATGCAAGTTCACCCAGTTAGCTGCCTGTCCTTCTGTTTTCTGTGGCAGCCTTTAACATTCAAACACTCTCAAGTGACTGTCTTGCTATCATGTCTGATCAATTTAATTTTTGCAAAGCTTCATGGCAATTTCTGTGCAATTAACTGCATGCAAACCCTTCTTTTTCCCTCTGCAGCAATGTGCAATAAGGAATCTATCATTTAGCAACATAAACTACTCTTCAAAAAAAAAAAAAAAAAGCTGTATATAGTCTGCATACAGGGTACTGGTCAAGAGAAGGAAGCTAAAAACAGCCAATGAAAAATCTGTATAAAAAACTGAGCCTGTATCTACACTCACTTCTACAAATGACCAGGTAGGTCAGGCAGACCCATCCTTTTGCACCTTCTTGCCATCCAATGAGTGAAAGCCAGTTGTATCACACATCTTATTTCTCTGCGTAACTTTGAAGTACAAGCACCCTAGGGAACTTCCCATGGAGCTGCCGTTTACTCTGCTGATGGTAAAGTAATTTCATCTTAACTACGAGACATAAGAAAAACCCCAAAACCACAAACCCTGAAAGAAGACCTGATCATTTCCAAGGGACAGATAAACATGTGAATCAAACTTAAAAGCAAGAATTAACAAGTTTGTTCCCCAGTCAAAGTTCTCCATATTAGATTGCTGTGGGAACACAGGGTTTAGTAGAAGAGGCTAAACCCACAAATCATGTTAAAATAGAAATCTTGGAGCTCCATCCTGCTTTTGCGCCTACCATCATTTCCCAACTTGCCCCTGCTCTCCTGACATAGCTTGCCTCCATTGGAGTGGTTTTTTTGTAGCACAGAGATCATAGAATCATAGAATTGATTGGGTTGGAAAAGACCTCTGAGATCATCGAGTCCAACCCTTGATCCAATACCACTCTGTTCACAAGATCATGGAACTAAGTGCCATGTCCAATCTCAGTTTAAAAACTTCTAATGATGGTGAATCCACCACCTCTCTGGGCAGGCCATTCCAATGCCTGATTACTCTCTTTGTAAAGAACTTCTTTCTAATATCCAACCTAAATTTCCCCTGGCAGAGCTTAATCCTGTACCCCCTTGTCCTATTGCTGGCTGGCGGGAGAAGAGACCAACCGCCACCTGGCTATAACCATCCTTCAGGTAGTTGTAGAGAGTGATGAGGTCACCTCTAAGCCTTCTCTTCTCCAGACTAAACAACGCCAGCTCCCTCAGCCTCTCCCCATAGGACTTGCACTCAAGTCCCTTCACCAGCCTCGTTGCTCTTCTCTGGACCTATTCCAGCACCTCAATATCTTTCCTGAACTGAGGGGCCCGGAACTGGACACAGTATGGATGTCTCCTTCACATAGTTTTTGGATAGGCCATCACACAAAAAATGACTGTAGTTTCAGGAATTAACCTTTTGTGGATTTACTACTGATGGCCTGGTAGGCACTCTGCTTACTAAACCACTTTGTTTATTGGATGCTATACCAGCTAACACAACGAAATATGGCACCAGGCACTCCTTTCAGAAAAGTTCAATCTAGGATAGAAGAATAAATGATAGGTTGAAGAGATGCAAGTGATTCAGAAAAACTTATGAAAATATTTTATGTGGATTTTGTTTCCTGAAACTTGGGGTTCAATGGCTTTATGGCATCTTTCTTTATCTTTCCTTTTGCTCTTGAAAGACGGTAGTGTGTGAAACACGAAACATTACCTTAGGTGTACTATCAAATGAGAGTAACAGAGCTTCTCCACCTCTCACCATCAGTCAGGGAAACTGGACTGTCTTGCCACCAAGACTCATTTTATGCTTGTTGCTTGCAGGAACCTCAGCCTCACTACTTTGCTCAAGTTCATTCCTTCCCTCCAGTCTGCTGGAAGAGTTTTTGCAAGCTGTCAGCAGGAAAAAAAAAATCCCTAAAACCAGAAAACCAAACTTCAGCTGTTTCCTAATGCTTAATTAACAAGGCACGAAGAATCAGGCCTCAGCACTTCTAGTTTGAACGGGTGACCTGCCCAGTCACAGCTGGTGGTCTCTGGAACTCAGAGATGCTCCGTCTGGATGTGTCGCATAATAAAGCAGCTTCAGCCAGCTATCGGAAGTGCAGCCAAACACATGCTCATGTCTAAAATAGAAATTTGTCTGAGTAGTGAGTTGGCACCGCTTTGACAGGTATACGATTTATAAACTATTCCTCGAGGGGAAAAGGAAGGCAAATTGTTTAAACAAAAGTGTCGGTACTTTCATCACCCTCTTTCCTGGGCAGAGTTTTCTGACCTGTGGCTGCATTCCAGTGCTCTCCAATACCAAAGTGCTGCTGAGAAGCTTCCGCCTCTGAACAAAGTTGGGCGCTGTGTTCCTGGAAGTCATATTATAACTATAACTTTGAAGAGAACTGAACCACCCTGGGCTGATAAAATGATATGCCACAATCAAAAGGGAAAGACACAGATACATTTTGGCTTGAGTTTCTCAGACTTGGTGCAGTCCCCTGCAGTCAGCAGAGGCTGTGTGTAACACCAGTGCTGCTGGGCAACAACAGTGCTGGTGGGCACCACCAGTTTTGAGCGCTGTCTTGAGGAAGAGGAAAAGTAGATTTGACTTTGCTTGCTCTTCACCCACATCCTCTGTCTGCCTGCAGGTGTTGGTCTGACCAAGTGGGGCAGCACCTGCACTCAGCAATGACTAGACACTGGCAACAGCCACCTGGACCTTCACCATTCAGGAACATGCTTCTGGAGAGGGTCAGGAGCTGCCCTAGTCTTTGCTGGATGCACACACAGGAGCTGAGCTAAAATGACCATAAGAACTTCCTTTGGCCAGAGTGGAAGAGAGCTGGGAGCTAGAAGGTATCATACACCTCCAAAAAGAACAGTAGAACTTGTCTTAGCAGCACTGATACTTAGGATCCAGACAGCACCTCATGGCCTCTGCCTGAATTCCCATTTGGAATCTTTGGACTCTTTGGTCCCATTTGGACTCTTGGGTTTGGATCCCACTGTGGGGACAACTTTTTTTTTTTTAATTATCTTTTCTTTATTTTTTTATTTTCTTCTTTCATGTATCTTTGGTGGTTTTCCAGCACTGTACAGTAAGGCCTTAGCAGCAAGAGAGGGGATGGACCTGGGTGTCTTCTGAGGGATGGACCTGGTTGTTTGCTGACCATTGTGCTGCCTCCCTAAGTCTGTTTGTCTCTTGGAGAGGGAGCTCAGGCACACAGCCATGGGTGATAGGCAAAGTCAAGCCCAGAGTGTTCTTGTGAAAGCCTTGGCCTCTGTTAAGAGTGAGAAATGGGCCTTCCCTGCAGAAGTGACCTGGGTAGTCTTGTTTTTCGCCTCTCTCTACAGTCAGTTGGAATACAAAAAAAAATTGCAGTGTTTTGGGGCAGTCTTTCCCAAGGCAAAATGGATACCTCGGAGATAAGCAGCATTATGCTTCATTTCCCAAACAAACATATCTAAACAGCAGCACATTGTAAAACATTGACTTCTATTGTCAAGGTTGCCTACTGTAATTCCAATTGCCATCAAAGGGCTTTTAACATTTTATCTCAGTCAATAGAGATAAACATTTTGTGCCAATTAACTCAATTAAAATGTGATGCATTACAATAACAATTAACAGCTCTGGTCTCTGCAAAATCCTGTTTACTAAAGCATTTTCTGTTAACCTGTGACTATTCTGAGGCTTGAAGCTTGTCACCTTGTGCTGCACTGCCCTCTTTAGCCTCTTTCACACTAAAAAGTTAGGGTTTTTTAGAAAACATAATCAACCTGGCATGTCCTCTGCTTCAAATACAGAGCTGGAGACATCCACAGAAGATTAAGGGATATAGGTCACAACTTTCCAAAACACAGAAGAGATTTAGAAGTCTTTCGTCAGAACTTAGGCTTGTAGATAGTTTAGCTGCATCACATCCTTACTTAGAGAACTCTTTAACCTCAACAGCATTTTTGCCTCTTGATGTACCAGCTTCTTGAAAAGCCTCCAGTCACATTTAACAGGTATATCACATGTCTGTCAGCCCTGACTGCAGGATTATTCATGACAAGTAATACGATATAAAGCAAAACTAGCTTAATCTACCCTTGGATAGGTTTAACACAGAAGAAGGATGCTTAATGTGTCCTAACCAAGAATTTTATAAATTACATAAACTAAATACAAGAGTTCTGACTTAAGGGCAAAATCTTCTCTAATCTGTAACTTCAATTACTATGATGTAAGCCTTGATTAAGAAAGAGCTGTGATTTAAAGAAGTCTCTATGGCTACATCTGATTTTAATGGAGTAGAGAGCCCTATTCATAAAACATAGTCACTATCAAGCATTAACACTTGATTCTGTTGCCTGCTCTGAAGGGATGGACCATGCGGTCATGCAAAGACTGCTCAACTTCGGTGATGAGTAAGAGGGTCTACTATTTTTAAAGTATTTTAAACTGTAATCCATACAATTTTTGGTTGAAAGTCCCATGTGTAATTCAGGAGCACAATCTGCCACATGCAGAACATAATTGTATTTACATGTGGAAAGTAAAACACTCCAAGAAAAACTTTGAAAAATCAAAAGGTGATAAAATCAGTGGGAAGAGATGTGAGTTGCCAAGAAAAAGTCAGATCGAATTAATATAAAAGATGCTTAAATCTTCCTCTCAGTTTAAATACACATTTTTAAACTATGGGATAGTTAACACGATTATATACATATATGTATGTAATCAACAACAGGAAATTGCAAATTGCAGCTGAATAAGAAATAGTCGATTGAGACAGAAAGTTAAAAAGCAAGAGAGTTAAGCAGTGCCCCTTAGCCTTTATCTTAGCTGGTTAGTTACACATTCAAACACTCACAGTTTCAGAAGATCTGAAGTATAATTCAGACATATTTAATTTTTCCTGATTCACTCTTAAACAACTTTATTTGCATCTTCTAAATGAATTGCTATCTGTAGTACTCTGTACTATCTCATCTATATCTAGGGTAGTTTCTTTTATTGGAAAACAAATAAATAAACAAACAAACAAAACTCCATAAAACCTTATTTATATTTTCACTTGTCATTTCTTCTGAGCACTTCCCACCACACTGCTGTGGCAAGTCCTCTATAGTTACCGCAGTATTGCCACATTATTTTCTACATCCTATGTAGCTGCAAGGGGAAATAATTCACATTGGCTGCAGATCCACAGGCTAACTAACATGTGCTTAGCATTAATGTAAAATCAAGGACACATAAAATCATATAATATTAAACTTAGCTATAACATGCAGCTGGTTTCCAATGTTAATTGACACTATATGTGCCTAAATTGAATTAAATATTTTTAAATTGAATTAAATATTTAAAATATATATATAAATAATGTGGGAGACATATCTGAGCATATATTTGGACATATACATGCTGACAAATTTATATATGTGCATATATGAATATATACCTGCACACGTACAAAATGAGGCTATAGAATTTTACTAAAAACCTCCTAACTGGCTGTATTGTCAAGCACTTCGCCGAACTCTGCTCTTATACAAACCCAAAAAGACAGTGGGTTTTAAGGGAGGAAGGTTGGAAAAGTAGTTAAGGCCAGTTCTGAATGAAGGAGTGCCTCAGGGTATGAGATTCATTTGTCTTTGTACTAATGGGTTTATGGCTTTCTTTTTAAACAGCCAGCTGGGGCCAGGGAAGGGGTAGGGAGGTGAGGAGGAATCGCTAATCCCACTCCTGCCCTCCCCATCTGCCGTCAGCCAGCGAGGGTCTGGAGGCGAGGGGCCACTGCCTGTCCCACTGCCTGCTCCTCTTCCTGTAGCCGGCTGCCTGTGCCCCGCTGCCTGTCCCCTCTACCTTCCCCCCCTGCTGTCTGCTCTGCCTGCCCCTCATCAGCCCGTCTGCCCCCGCTACCTGCCCCTCTGCCTGTCCCTGGTGCATGCCCTGCTACCTGTTCTGCCTGTGCTGCCTGCCCACACACTGGACAGCCCTGGCACCGAGCCACCAGCCGTGGGAAAGTCATAGGTCAGAGCTGTGCAGGACACAAGATGACACGTGGAGAAGAGCATCTGTCTGGTGATTTGTGGCCGAGGGGGGAATATGTGAAACGCTAATGCCTGCCAGGTCATGGGCGACACAGTGTACCCTGCTCGGCATTTCTGGCCTCAGCTGAGTTAACCTGGCTCTGCACTGGAGCATTGTCTTCTGATTTTCGCATTTTCCTTCCCTACATTCGCAAATGGCCAAACTCCCTCGGTTGCAAGCATTGCTCTGCGTGTGTAGGCTGTATGCATGCTGTTTTGCTCATCTGCATGAAAGTGCCTGGGTATGGAAGGGAAACAGCAAGGCATCTTATCTTTGAAGGGATCTTGAGGCCTTTTGAGTTTACTGTTGTTGCAGTCATTGTTTAGCATATCCTTGAAGGTTTGGTCTGAGGTACAGCTGGTGGGAATGCAATTTAGCTTGTTATAATGCAGCAATTATTTAAATATACACCAAGCAGGAAAGCAGAAGCAGAGTGAATTTCCTCTGTTAAAGTGTTACAATATGGGTCTTTCTGGGGGAAGGCAAAAAAAAAAAAAAAAAGGCAAAAAAAAATGCAGCACAATCTAATCTGCAGAAAGAGCATCTCAAAAATAAATTCAAGTACTTTCAGGCCTGGGAACAAATTTTTGTATTGTTGTCTACAATTGTTCAGCTACAGCTTAAATCTAGTTTATTCTTAAAAGTTCTGTTTGTGAAAATGAAGTGAAAGAGAAGCACACACACACACCCCTCTTTGTCAGGGGGTGACTGGCGAAACCTCCGGTGTAAACATAGATGTTCCCATAGTGTGTTTATTCACTTGGGGTATTCACTTCACTCTTGCTGGTATAAACCTGATGTTTACCAGCATGGCATGTCACTGCTGTGTACTTGCAAACACTACTGCAATAGGAGCAAATCACATCCAGCACAGATGGAGCCTTGGAGTGACCTTTATAGTTCAGAATTAGAAACAAGGATGCCACAAGCAGCAGGAGTATCGTGGATGAGTGCAGACCATGGTGCAAGGCAGTCACAGACCAGTGATTTCTAATCTCAAAGTCACACTTCATTGACAAAGCTCAGTACAACTGGTCCACCAAATTTTGGCTGTGAGTTGTGCAGGGCTGGGTTGCAGACTTCTGCACCTCTGCCTGTGATCCTGGGGCTGCAGAAACAAGCCAGGACCATGGCTGAGGTTTACTGAGTGTGTTGGCTAGAGAAGGATGGAAGTATCAGCAGAGTATCAGCAGGCAGGCAGAGCAGTCAGGGCAGAGTGAGCACAGGGGAAAGTGTGAACCACTGCTATTTTTCTGAATGGAGACCTACAGGCACAGCAGAAGACACGGCGCTTGGTCTCACACAATCACCCTGAAAGGATATGGAAATTATGTCCTTCCTCAATGCAATCTCTCCGCTCTAGTGGGATCAGAAAATGCGTGGAAGGGCTGCCTTGGTGCATAAAGGTTAACACATCCTACCAATGCCCTGTGGAGCCTGTGCGCTGCCCTTGCATGCTTGCCAGCTCAGATGCAATCCCTACCCAAACCCTTCCTGAAGGCCAGTAGCTCTGCTTGCTTCCTTTCTCTGGCCAGGAGCCAAATGCCACAATTTGGATAAAAGTATCAAGGAAGACCTCCTATGGGGCTGGTTACTGAAACCCAGAAATATCGCATTGTGAAGCTGAGAGGGCTGGCTGCTACCAGATCAGCAGCACATATCTGCTAACGCTGCACATTTCTCTGCATCAGGCATCATTGACATTTTATCCTCTGGTTTGTAATAACTCTTTCAATGCCACAGGCCTGCCACAATTGTTTCATTAGCATCCCGCTCAAAAAATCAGGTGCAAAAGCAGAGGCCAACATGTTAGAGCCAGTGATCCCTTTTCAGAGCCTGTAGCATTGCTCACCTGTAAAGTGCAGCAATATGCCACTTTCCACTGGCATTCCAATTTAATTGCATCCCAGGTAGCTCACCATGAAAGGGTTAACAATGTAGCAGCCTCTCTTGGTGGATCAAATTCTTGCAAGAGCAAGGCTCTCCTTGCTTTGTTCTTTAGCGGGATGCATTCAGCAGGCGCAGCCTTAACACTGTGGGATCTGTTGTCCTCCTTCCACTAGCACCCTTGATCTTCTTCCTGACTTCAAGGCAGCACGACTTCAGCGGTCTCCCTGTTTGCATATCGGAATAATCTCACCCTTTCACCATTTTCCCAGCGGCAGCTTCACACCAGTAGACTCTGCCCCTGAGGGGCCCCGGGTCAGGGACAGCAGCAGCCACCGCCACTTCTGTGCTGTCAGGCAGGACAGAAGGAATGTGCCTGGCCTTGTCACAGAGGAGAGAAGCCTGCGCTCCTCTGCAAGAAATTTGAACAGATGTCACTGAGCTGGCTCAGAAATGACTCTTCAGTTGCTAGCTTTTGCCCAGGAAGTCAGTCCAAGCATCCAGTGCTCATCCCAAGTCGCTTGCATATCAACAGCTTTTCTTTTTGTGATCTGTACACACTATTGGCATCTTTATTTAAAATCTCATTCAAATATTATGTGAAAATGCTCCAGATCATTCTCTGACCCTGGGTAGTGGGATAGCCTGCAGATGTGCCTCCAGCCCCTGCCAGTCCCAGGATTGCATGGTCACATCCAGCTCCTCACCAAGACTATGCTCTCTCTCACCCACTCTACCTTCTTTACATTTCTTTGCTTTTATATCCACAAGAAGAGAGGCCCCTTGTTTACAGAAGTCAAAAGTTTTCTAACGTTTATCACTCAGAACAAATTACCTTCAGCTGGAAATCTACCTGTCCTATGGCATGTCCTTAAAAATGTAGGATTCAATGAAGTCCTGTCCCTGGCAGTCTCCAAGGCCTGGTTGGATGGGGCTTTGAGCAAGCTGATCTAGTTGAAGGGGTCCCTGCTTATGGCAGGGGGCTGGATCTAGATGATCTTTAAGGTCTCTTCCAACCCAAACCATTCCGTGATATCTTTGCACCTGTGCCAGACATAGCTGCTCTCTATGGAGCAGCTGTTGGTAGCTGAGCCATAGCTGAGAATGGAACATACCTGGAATATATCCCAAGGCTTCAAGGGTGTCAGCACATGGCTGGGGTCCTGGAGGGGCTCCTTTACTACCAGCCTTGCTCTGTCAGTGTGGTCACAAACAGAGCATGGAAGTTAATACTCTCAAACAGCAAATACTTTTAAAATTAAAATACATTCAAGTAACTATCCAGCGAAATATCTGAGAAGGTGCAATAGAGATTGTTTAAAGTCTTTAAAGCATATGAAGGTTTGCAAAGTTGAGGACTTTTTGGGACCTCATATTGAAAAAACAGACTTCCAGACAATTTTCACATATATGCCCCCCTGAATAACAAAATACACCCCAATGTCCTGGGCAAAAGGCACTGACAATGCCTCCAGTGGCCCACACTCTCCCAGGTAAGAAACATGGGTTGTCCTCAGAGAAACAGAAGAAAGCAGATGCACCACCATAACCTCACAGAACTGCACCAATTCAGCAGGGCTGTGACGGGAGTGGACAGTCCCACTTCCCCCTTCCATTGCCTTATGCGCACCTGTACTACATCAGGCAGGTCTATGTCCTCTTTTGAGCCTGCTCAGTCATCAAGAACAGGTTCAAGCTCCCTAGTATCAGACCCCAAAGTGCTTTAACTTAGTGTACATTCTGAAATCAAATTAAAAGAACAGAAGTTCACAGTGACAAAGAGTCTGTGGCCAGCCAGACCCTATCCTCAGTACTAGCAACCAATGCCTTATGCAGAAGCTGAAGGTTACAAGAAATCAGCTGCAGAATTATCTGACAAATAATTCATGGGCTTGAGCAAGTTTAATGACACACATTTCATTCATGTTTAAATTCAAGCCTGAATCAAGCTAAAGCAATGCAACTAGGTACAAATGGAAAACAACAATTCCTCTTTAACAGGAAATTCCAAGGTTTCAGGCAAAAACCTAAGCATTTTACAGCCTTCAGGAGAAAGACATGGTGTTGTTATATTGGCTCCTTAAATCACTGTCTTTACTACTCAGAGGTGCATTTTTCAACAAAAATACTCTTAAGGAGGTAAAAAAGAAGGACCTCTTATGTTTCAGCAAATTCAGAGTCTTTCTTTAGAGTTCCAGAATGATCTAGACACAATAATGTAAATATCTGTTTTTTCACAGATTCCTGTAACAAGCAGCCTAAGGCTTCCTTCAGGTCCATCAGCTGAATATACCTTGTAGTCTCAGGGATGATCGATTCTGTCCCCCAGAAGTATGAGGCAGAAGCTTGAAGGGGTCAGACACCACACCAAACCTTTGTTTTCTTTACATTAAGGCTTTGTCTCTATTGGCTCTGCAGCATTTTTGCTTCCTTTTTCATCAATTGATCCTGATGAATTTAAGATTCGCTATCATACAGACTACAGATTTAGAACAAATAGCACTTTCATTTAGTTAATACCAGCAGCATAGCTATAAAGCTGTAATAGTTTACGGCTTTCAGGACATAACCTGCAACCACAGACAATACAAATTATATTACACTGTGTTTTATTGCTCTTTGAGGCCCACTAAGAGGCTCAGTGCTGTTTCTTTGTCCAGAGTAGCAGCAGCTCTTTATTCTTTTTAACACATAGCTGAAAAATACTCTAATTCTGTTACAAAATGATGTGGGGTTTTTTTGCAAGTCTGCCCTCAAAACTGCATGTAGTTCGCTTACTGTAGGATGCAAACAGCACTCTCTATGCAATTAGAGGAGAGCTCACATGCACAGGGAGAAATGCTGCCTTCTGCACAAAGAGGGTCTCCATTTTGAGAAAGAAACAACAAAACCCCACACTTTGATAGTCATTTGCAAAGACATGACATCTCAGGAACTGCAATTCCTTCCTAAAAGGCCCCTTGTTTTTTCAGGTTGTGTGGTCAAATGCTGGCGGAATCCTAAAGGCTGCTGGCGCAGCTTCTTAGCCCTGCCTCTTCCTCCCTAGGCCTGAGGCTCATCATGGAGGGGAGCAGAAAGGAGTCGCCATGTTTTCTTTAAATGGAGGGTCTAAATAAAAAATGAAGGTAACAGGGCTTCAGGAATTGTGAAGGACCAGAGGGAGTGGGCAAGCACAAGCCAGCCCTGCCTTTTGAAATGTGGTGAGGCCATGTACTTGTTCCTGCTGCACCTGCTGCCCGTGCAGTGCTGTGTTATGGCAGAGGCCCGCAGTCCTATCTGCATATCAAATAGCTGATTTGTGGATGAGGTCATTCATTTTGTGGTTGTATGTTTGCTGTGGTGGGGATGGGCTGTTGCCTAGCAGTGGGCCACAAAGTCCCAGCAGGTTTCTTGAGTCAGCAGCCATCCTCCACTCCCCTCACCACTCCCCTGCCCTCATTGACAATTCAAACCCAGATTTGACCTTAATAAATAAAACTCGGAAAGGTTTGACTTGTTCTTAAGTTCAAAGCATGGGTGATGTGCTGTGAATTGACAGCTTCCTTTGATGCTGCACTGGTTTGGTGACTCGATAAGCAAAATGCAGATACAGAAACCTTGGTATCATGTGAGCGGAGGGATGACGGATAGTGCCTGGCTGCAAAAACACCCTCCAAGAGTGCCTTGGTGCTTGAGTATGCTGCTCCACTGCTAAAACATGGAAGAGGGGATTAAAAGATCAGCACCACATTTATTTAAGCATATAAACACGTCAGAAGTGGTTTTGTAAAATTTAAGCTATTTTTCATGTATGACTCCTAGCAAATCAATTGTGCCATTCCTGTTAATTTTGACAGCCACTTCACACTGGACAGTGCTCATTTAAAACACTTTTTAAAAGGTATTTTCTTCTTTCAAAAGCAGCTAAAGCTGCTTACTTGCAGTGTACAGCACATCAAGCTGGTGCAAACAGAAAAAGAAACCAGTCGCCATTTCAAATTAAAAAGAGAAAAACAAAAACCAGGGCAAAAAAGATGAAAACACTGGAGTACAAAGCTGCCTTTAGAAACTACAATACATGTATGTTGTCACCAATTGGTGTCTGATAAGTTGGCAGAAACTGCAGTTTAAGTGCTTTTATTTTAGGAGTGATCTGCTGACAAAAGACACATGTGCAAACCATGCCATTTAGATGAAGGAGTTATATTCACTTTTTGCAAAGTACAATTTATTTATTTTTTCCAGATTATAATGTTTTTTAGGAAGAAAGGAGTACAAAGACCCCTCAGCCCTAAAACAAAACCAAACATCTCAGCACAAATTGGAGCCTTGATAGCTCAAAGCAAAAGCCTCAGAAACATCTATTAGAAGCAGGAAATGTCTAATGGAAAACTTACAAACATCTGATACATGAAAGGGAAGGCACAAAACAGGAAAGCAGAGGCATGAGCAGCTAATTGCTGTAGATTCCTCACAACATTTGCTGAAACACAGCAAGACACATCAGCTAGCTCCACAGCACTGGGGTATACAACCACCATTAAAGTATTACTAAGAACACTTGGAAAACAAGCACTTAAAAATACTAATACTTTAGACAGAATGAAGTTGACTATGCTTGTGACTGGGTTTAAAAGGATGCTTTGAAGGTGGCCAGAGGCACCCTGGCATGATGTTTCTTGTTTAATCCTAGTTATGAAAGTTTGCAAAGAGAATAATTTTTGAAAGTATGATTATTATTCACACTGAAATATAGGTGTAAAAACAAGGTCTATATCTTGCCAGTTATTGTATACATACATGGATTTGCAGCTGAAATTTGCATTTAGTTTTTATAAGCTTTGATCTAAGAAAAATGGGAAGTTTTGAGCAATAGCAATGCATTATACTGGAGCATGGACATGCAGCAAACAGCGCACCTATTCTTGCCCCTTGTAAATCCCCACTGCTTGTCTGATTTGAGTAAAGTTATGCCTACTGCTGTCAGAACTGAATTTGGCTCATGGTCCTCATGCAAATTGCCACTTGCCTGAATGTGTGCACCATATTAAGAATGCAAATATGTTTGGACTAGATGATTGTTCCTTTATTTGCTGTACATCCTAATTCACAAGGAACTGAATCAGGGTAGTTTTGGTGTGTGCAAGAAGGCAGACTTGGACAAAAATACATTAAACTGTTTGCAAATAAGTTAATTATGTCAAAAGATCTGATCTTAAGTCACCCTTTCTGATCTTATGTATGTGGTTTCTTGAACATAGCCCACAGAGAGAAAAAAAGAAAACACATTAAAAAAAATATTAGTAATTCTTCAGGACATGAAATGAAATACCTTTTTCACACATACTGCAAATGAGCTTAAGTCCAGGATTCTTATCTCCAATGCTTTGAGCTCTGATGACCAGAATGTACCATTTTATCTTTGTCTGAATTTCAACTCACAGACATTCTGTGAAGTTAATCGCTTGTATTTGTCTATTGGAACGTTGAGCTGAAGACATCTGGAAATCTAAAAAACAATCCCTCATTTATAATTTGTTCAAATGAATGATAACCCTACCCATTAAAAATGTATATTCTATTTCTCATTTGAATTTCTGTGATATACTTTTTCATTCCTTCTCACTTCCAGCTGTTATTCTGGAACTTTGCCAACCTTCTGTGAGGCACTTAGAAAAAAAAAAAGTAAAAATTAACATTTGAGAAAGGAGAAAGTAAAAAAAAAAACCAAAACAAAACAAAAAAAAAAAACAAACAACAAGACAAACCAAACCAAGAAATAATATTTTCTAGATTTCTGAAATAAAACCTACCTTCAACTATGAAATTAATTTGGTGAAAATGCAAATTTTTATTTTGTTTTCCATTTTTCTTGTTCAAGTTTTAAAAAATATTTTAAATTATATAGAAGGAAAAGCCCTGCAAAGGAATTATGCATTACTTCCTAATGAAAGAAAGAAAGAAAGAAAAAAAAACCAAAAACACCAGCACCAAACAAACACAACAAACCAAACCCAAGGGAAAAAAAATCAAAAATTGTTGCCATATTTTCAGAGCATGCTATTCTTTCCTGTGGGAAAATTCACACATTCCTTACACTGAGATATTAAGTTTGAACTTTCAGTCATTTAATTAGTTCTCAATTCAACAAAGCATTTAAGCATGTTTTCAAAGCACAAAGCACTTAAGCACATTCTTATTCTGTCCCTGAATAGGGGCAGAGTGCTGAATCACACTGGGAGCTCTGAGAGCAGATCCCAGGGCAGCCTGGCAGGGCCACAGAGCTGCAGGGCTCTTGCTGGTTTGATTCAACAAGAAGGGGGTATGGTAGTGATTACATCACACCCAGAATTAAAACCAGGCCTAGTTTGAAAATGCAAAACTTTTTTCCATCCTATATAACGTCGCAAATTTATAATACAAAATTGAAAACACACACATGCTATATGAAATAAAAAGACAAAAGAATTCATTGGGGTTTATATTTGCCCCACTTTTCACAAGTATAAAATAAATATATTAAATAATGATCTGATAAAGCCTTATGTTTATAACTGTGCAACTAGACTTTCACTGTGTTTTGGGTATATGGGATATGAAAATGTAGGTAAATTCAATTGCCTACAGAACCAGACAGAAAAATACAGAATTTAGGCTTTCAAAATCTTCATCTGCAAGATACCTGAGAGATACATGGCCACACAAATATACATACACACACACTTGCACATGTACAGAGCTCAGGTGAATCACAACAATGTCTTGGAGAATCAAGAAAAAAGATGATACTGTGTATCAAACAGATATCAGGTGCACATTTTCAGTTAAATTAACAATAAGATTACCTTATCAGTAGTATTTTCTTTTACATTGAAGTTTATACCAAGAGGTCTATTATTCGAAACTATGTTTTTCTTTTTTACTTTATCACTGGGTGTTTCGAAATATTTTCAAATTTTCATTGTATGCTAAAATAGTAATATTGGCATTTCTGGTTATTTTATTTCTGGTTGTCTAAAATAAGACTGTTTGAAATTTAAACACCCTGTGTTTTAGTTCCAAGACTCCCTGTGATATCCGTAAGGAATATGGGCTTGACCCATTTCTGGGTAGCCTTTTCAACAAACACCTTTAGCAATGTTAGAGGTAGCAGTCAGTTCTCTATAGAGATAAGCATTTAGCAATTGAAGAAAGAAAAGAATTAATGGGATTCCTAAGAATTTGGGACCTGCCTCCCTGCCACAATGTCATGTTGGTTTATGTTGTTGTATGCTGCTGTAACCCCAGAACAACGAAATATTCAACTGAGCTCCTTAGTTTTGCATTCACTTTCTGCGTGGCAGTTCTTTAATTGTGTTTCTTTGTATTGTTTCTGTGTAAAGCTTCAAGGATTGCAAATCTTACTTACTTTCTACATATTATTTCCAGTTCTCAAGAGCCAAATTCTGAAAAAAAAATTATACCCACCACATAATGTCCTGTTCAGACTGAGTAAAAATATCACCAAGCTGATAAATATTGTTTTATATTTTCTAAAAATAGTTATCTACAGTGACATTAAATCTATATATATACATAAAGAAACACTATTTGCAACTCAAAACAGGGATTTCTAATACAACCGGACTGAAAAATCTATTTACCCAAATTTAATTCCTCTGTTTCATTTTAACAAAATGGTAAGAAATCTTTTTTAAAAGAAAAATGTTTTAAAAGATTGAGAAATTCTACTGCCCAATATCTTTAAGCAGGAAAAAAAGGAATCCCTGTACGTTTCATTTATGTAGGGCTGCTAAAGCCTGAGGAAGGGGGAATTGTGCTTACGCAGAGGAGGACGCCCATCATGCATTCGCGAGCAGAGAGATGTCAGCCATTTTTCTGCACACTCTCCCCAAACGCAGGCTGGAGCTGCCCTTGCTCCACCATGCCAGCCCATCTGCTTCTTGCCTCACCCTGAGAGCGCCTCCACTCACGCAAACATCCTCTGACTTACTACAAGCATATCGAAAAATGTTTTCTTTAGAAGAGAAGAAAATGAGGAATAGGGAAAAAAAAAAAATCATATTTTCCAAAGAGGACAAAGAAATGCGAAGCTCATCCTGCCTGCCTTACTTGAGAGAGCTGCTCTGCATTCATGGGTTAGCCCGGGTGGAGAATGATGCTGTTGTCTCACAAAGGACTCATGTTGAGCTGAATCTTTGATTACAGGACAAGTGCCTGCATTAGGCCCCTCATTGCACTCACATTCTGCTCCTGCTATTTGTACAAAATTTCTGAGTGATCTCTTTGTGAGTATGGGCCCCAACTGAATCAAAGATGAGCTTCATCCTTATCGTGTCCCCCCCTCCCCCCTTATTTTTCCATGAGCACCCCTTTTCTCTTTCCTTGCTCCTCTTCTCTCTGATCACCCCCTCCCTTTCTCCTTTCAGACCCTTCACCTGCTTCGGAAAAGGGACTGCAATGGCTCTAAAATAAAATCTAATGAATGACAAACCCTGAAAATAGATACAGAAGTGTGTTTTGGAGTCTTTTAGACTTCCTCCTCAAATTCAGTCTTGTTCCCTACAAAAATATTGCATAACCTCTTGGTTTTCTTAATAGGATTTATGTTTGTTGTTTCTCTGCACAGCCTGCCATGCCAGCGAGAGGACTCCAGAGCTCCTGCCGTAACCATGGCCACTCCTCATTCACCACTCTTGGCAAATTTCTCCTGGTGTAAAAGACAGCGGGAAGGAGAGATGCACCAGCAGATGCACAAACGTGATAACCTTGTGCCTCTCTCAGCAAACCACCATGTGTCTAAAACCTACTGAATTTGTAAGCATTATCTGAGAACACTCTTTCGGCAAAATCACCTCTCAGCATTGCAGAGTGGAAAACAAAGCAAATATATAATCAACCTAGATTAAAATAGAGCTTTGGTCAAATGTCACGTGGGCTTCATGCAGGCTCTGAAAGCTGGATTTTTTATGCATCTGCCCAAATTGAAAAGGTTATTTCTCTGTCTTCAGGATGGCTCTTGATCTGAAGGCAGAGTGGAGGGTTGTGGCCCTGAAAGAAGGGAAGTTGCTAGGAGATAAGTCCAAGATTTCAGACAGCATTGGTCGAAGTTATCTCTAATTGACAGCTGCTTACCCTAAGGGTCTAATTCTAACCTTCAGACCAAAACCATAATGAGAGGGCAGCTTTCCTTCACCCCTGTTTTCTAGTCGGGGCAAGGAGATTACGGCAGGTCTGTTCTTCTCTGGTTTTTGTTATGCTTCTTTTCGTGGGGCAGCCCTGTGAGGCTCAGAGCCTGCTGTGCTTTCTGAGGCTATAGTTTGCATCAGTGAGCTCTGTCTGATTCATACCACCTGAATAAACTTGCTCTTACAGTTAAGATGGTCCCACTTTTTCTTCTTTTTTTTCATTTTTTAGTTTTTCTTTCTTTTTTTTTTTTTTTTAAAGGGGAAAGGGTTAAAAGAAATTCTCTTAAAATAAAATGATTTAAAGACTTATTTTCTTAAGCAGATACTTTAGTGTGTGGTCTGTGGTTAACCCTTTTTCAGGGGGACTTAGACTGTCATTGTTAGTTTTAAATCAAGTCTGTGCTGTTAGCAAGTTGCTGTTGTTTAGGACTCAAAACCAAACAAAGAGAAACATTCAGAGTAAAGAGATTAACAGAGGCAGGAAAATAAAGTGGGGTAAGATTTCAGGGTTTTTTGTTTTGTTCGTATTTGGTTTTCGGTTTTTTGTTTGTTTTTTTATTATTATTTATTTTTTTTTTTTTATTATTTTGGGAGGTTTGGGGGGGGGTTGGTTAGTTGTTTTTTTAACTGACTAGGCTTGTTGGAATATTAATTTATGAAAAAAATCTCTGAAAACTTCAACTTGTATTTTGACTATAACTTTCCTATAAACAGTGGAGCAGTATGAAATAGCTCTAAGACAATTTTTTTCTTAGTTTCACTAGGAAAAATCTGGTCCTCTTCCTCTGAACTCACTGGAGCTCCTCTGGATTTATAATAGGGTGACTGAAAACATACTTTGACTAAATATTTCTAGGGGGAAAATTAAGAAAAGGGAATGCGGTCACATTAAGTAACCCATGGCAAAAGAAAAACAAGAAGAGAAAAATAAAAAGGAAATAAATGCCAAGAATATTATTTTTTTAAAATAATCCCATGAATTCTTGTCTCAGTCACTTTCATGTTCAACAACAAAAATTACTTGTTCTGCAAATTTTTTCGAGTAGGTAAGATCAAGTAAAAATTTGTATCTTTTGGGGAGAATACAAGCAGGAACCAGTTCATAAATGCCATGTCACTACTCTAGGGAATTTCAGTGACAGACACTGTGGGACTAAGTCCTCCATGGCTGAAACCATTTCCCATCATTCTGCATAAGAGCAGGTAAGCAAGCAGGGAGCAAACTGCATCTTCACAATGACAGGGGGAGAGGATCATCCCAGCCCCTTCATCCTCAGCCTCAAAAGCCTGATAATTTTGGAAGGCATTTTGTGTATATAAATCCCTACACTTGAGAAATGCACTGAGACTACCAACTTGCTTCATGAAGACTAACTCCTAGCATTGATGTTTGCAAAGTTAGTGGTGTGGTCATTTGGATTGTGTTATGGTATTCTTTTTCTGGAAGATGAATCCACTGGGAAAATTTATTTCTGAAGGAATAGCTGAATGCCTGCCTGCCAGCCAACTTGGTATCATCCATGAGTCAGAGGGGAGTCAGCAAGGGAGACTGGACGGTGATGAAACAATATAGAGGGAAGCTCAGGCCTTGGCATCACTCTTGTCTCTGCTCTTATCTTTGTGTAAAAAAAGACAATACCCATGGCCCTTATAAAAAAAGCCATTAAGGAGTCCCATAGAATGAACATGTATAAAGGGTTTTGGAGGAATTTGAATAAGTACAGACAACCAACCCAGTAGTGCATACATGCATAGCCAAAACTGCTGAAAACAAGTGAGTCTTATCATCTTCATTTTTTCTTTTCCTGTTTAAATGATTAGGTATATTTTCCTAATATACTTAGTCCTCTTATGTACTGCATATGTCTTCTGCCTCAGGAAGTCAGAGACTTTTATATCACTTAAATGGAGTTTGCATATCCTTAAGGCTTCAAGTAAAACTAAAAATATAATTCAGTAGCATATTTCTAATAATGTCTATTTCTACAGTAATTTTACTTATCATTTAATAAGTTGTGTGTATTTGAAAGTTAATATTTGTACTGTCTCTGACATGCAATTCAAAGTTGTGCAGCAATTGTTGCACAACGAATATCCATAAGATTTGTTCCCTTGTTCACAGAACGACTATCTTTTCTTAGCACTGTCTTGGTAAAGTTACCTAAAATATTTGTTTCTCCATCTGAAACAATTAGAATAACAAAAAACAGCTCCTCCCATGATAAACTGTGATCTTCACAGTAGAAAACAAAAAAAGAAGCAGCACAGAAAAAGAAACATGATCTTCACAGCTTCCAGAACTGCAGTATAAAATTAGGTGAACTACTCCTTCACAGGGGCTTAAAGGGTTCTAAGACACCTAAGCTCTTTGCATGTGTTGGCTGAAATAGTTAGAAAATCTTCCTAAATTTTTATCTTTCTGTTCACTTCACTTTCTTGACCAGGCAGGTCCACCTAGGGAAAGAGAGAGAAGAAGCTACTGACTTCAGGAATAAGAGGGAGAGACTGGAAATCTCAGGAGTCTGTGTCAACATCCTCATTCTCTGAGCCACCAGTATGCAGATGCAGGCATTTTCACCAAGCTGGTGTCAGGACCGGGCCATACTAGAGGTTTGATGCTGGTGAGTTCCCCCTGCACAGCCCCTCATTTCTGAGCTTCTGATGGCTTTTTTCAAGGCTGTCTAAAAAAGATTTTAAAAAATCCAAACAACTGAATTTAAAACATAACAAAATAAGAGTGATCAGAGAGGGTTTGATTCTTCTCCTGAAACCAGTGAGACTACTATAAGGCTCCCAGTTTACCTCTGTGGAGGTGCCCTATATACCACAGTTTCAGGATGTGACCATTTTTGCAATATCTGGTCACTGATACACATTTTTTTTCCCTGTTTTTAATAAAAGAAGATACAAGCACCAACAAACTTCCAGGAATAAATCAGTGCATATTCAAATTAGGAAACAACTTTGCTTTTGTACGTGGCAACAAGGTATATTGTAAGGAAGATTTTCCCCTTCTACAAGTTTTCAGATTTCAAATATCTTCACCTATTCCTTCCAAAACCATTTCTAGCTCACCAGATATGTGACACATTAGAACAAAATAAAAAAATCTCCAAGTCTTGGCATCAGGATCAGCCTCCTTCAGATAATTAACAAAACTAGTTTTGACCACAGATCATAATGATGTTGCTCTCATCTTCAGCAATGACTAAAATATCTGAATGCAGTTTCCTTAGGTGATATTCTAAAGCTCCTTTTCCTAGCACAGACAATTTTTTTGGTTGTTCTATCAGTCACTGAAAAATAGTTTATGTCTTTCACAGTATTCCATATATTATTGTATTTACTCTTTTTTTTCACCAGTTCCTAGAAGTCCTTCTTGATGTGCAACACTGTGTTTTGAAAATCAACATCTTGCTTCCTTCCAGAGCCAGTAGATATGCCAGTCAGTAATAGCTGGTTTCTAATTTTTTCTCTTTGTGCTAGAAGGGAAAAAAAAAAGTAAAAAAAATTTGCTGACTTTAGATCTTAGCCTATCAGATGAAGACTTACTGGTGCATTAGAGGCCTATTCAAAACAGGGCTTTTCTTGCAACAGGAGCCCCTAACAATTGGTAATGAGGACAGATTCCGAATTGTTTGTGAGCAGCTGCTTAGTAGGTAAGAGCTTGTTTGGATTCAATTGAACAGTGTTTTTAGAAGCAGTTACTGACCCCTGACCCTTCCTACAGACTGGGTTGATGGGATTAGAGAAAGCTAGCGTTCAGCTTACACTTGGCTATAACAAGCTGGCAAGAGATAACATACTTTTTAATTATCAAGTTACACCTCTGCCAAAGTTTGTCTGTGAATTTACCAAATGGGTCAATGAACTATAAGAAATCAAGCTCCGTTATGGGATAATAGTTACATAAGAAAAGTCTTGGTGGAGATATAATTAATACATTTATGTGGGATTTTTTTCCCTCTGCAAATATTTCACATTTTCAAATCTTGTTCTGCATATGTTGTATGTGGTATTTGTGCCAATGCAGCTTAAGGTAAAAAAAGACCTGGATTGCTTCTAAGAGCTGCCAAAAGGTAGCCAAGGGACAAAAAAAAATCAAACCACAAAAAAAATAAAAACCCTAAAACATGTGATACAAGAAATTTAAATTAAAGCAACAAACTGAGTAATATTAAAATTTGAAGCTTGATTTGCTCTGCCACTCTGAGGCTGGAGAATACAAGTACTTACTATTGGCAAGAATCCAACTTGCCTGGCAGTCTATAACCATAAGAAAAGGAAACAATTATGGTATTATTCACCTGGAACAATCAAAGATAATTTCTGACATAATAATTAAAAAAAAATTCCTAAGCCATAGGGATTTTATGTCTTAATTCTAATTAATTAAAACAAAACCAAAATTATAAGACTTAATTATTTTGAATGATTCTTTCTCTGTTCTCTTTCAAGGCTGAAGTCTGAAAAATTCTCCAGTTTAAGTTATTTAGGGCCCATAGTTTTCTTAGTTCTCTGCACTGTTTGTATTCATGTCTGTTATGGGAGCAGTCAGCTCTGGGAAATTCTTGGTACAATAATCATAAAATGTATGCAGACTGATCCTTTCATGGGCTAGAGAATTTATTGATAAAATAAGTCATAGTGAGCAATGCCACTTGGTAAGCAGTACAGATAGGTTGAAAACCATAGCATGGGTTGGAAGGTTGGGTGGATTTGTCACTATAGCTGTACTTTCTGATGCTGAAAGGGGTCTGCAGACCTAGCAAGCTTCTCAGAAACACTTGGGATTTCTCATGCTATTTCTGTCAAATCTCTTTTATATCAGGAATGAGCATTTCAAGCTCAAGTTTCATTTCTAGTCACACTAAATTTCCTGTCTTAGCTGGAGCAAGTCCCATTATCACTTTAAAACAGAGAGGATGTCTAGGAAGGAAAAGCAGCTCTGGGCTGAGTGAGACACACCTGCATCCAGGAGTCTTCCCTTTAGGACGGATGGTACCCCATACCACCATTCCATGAAGTGTCTTGCTGCCCTCTTAGAAATAGCTTTATGTTTTCTTTCCTACACCTCTGACAGAATTTGGCTTGTGAATCTAAGTGTTCTAATGGTCAGACACTATTTATTTTCCATCCTAAAGCTATTAATAGCCTTTCTATAGCCATTAGTTCCTTTACCAGTAATACCTTTTAGTTTGAATAGTGTCTTCTCCTCCCTGCTGTTTACTTTCCTCATATGTTTATACATGGCAATCACTTCTTGCCTCAAAATTTGTTTGGCTAGGGCAAATAAATCAAAATGTTAGACTCTTTTGAAATAACTCATTCCTTGTCTTCCTGGTTTTCTCATAAGCCACTTTTAGGCTATTTCTATTTAAATTCTTCTTTCAGAATGTGAATATCCAGAATTGTATGCAGTGTTTTGGAGAACACCTCACAAATGTCTGCTGCTGTGTAAATACTTCCACCCATAAATCTCAAGATTACATCTATTAAGCTGCCACCCTGCTGGTCCCCGAGGTCCTCCTCCCACTGGTTATTTAAAAGTGGTCTCTGAGTTTATAAAAGCAATGTAGCTATTGAATTTTGTGCTATTGAAATTCATCCTATTTCTATTACTAGAGTCTTCAAGGTCATTTTTCTTTTCTTGTATAATAATCTAATAATGTACTGACAATGTAAGTGGAGGGCACAAAAGGAAAATGTAGCAAAAGAGGTGTGTGCAGAGATCAGCATTAGTCTATCAAGGTTAGTACTAGCTTTAGTCTATCAAGGTTAGTCTTCTCAGGCTGCCTATGCAGCCAAGGGGAGGAGAATAGCTTATCTAGGAGTCAAGTTGGAGTAAGAGTTTCATTACCTTGTATGAGTAATTGGTGGAGTCCATCTGTTATTTGCCACAGGAAGATCCTATAGAAATTATTTCCACTGGAGCTAAGTCAGTTTTTGTGAATACTCCAAGAGTCTCTTTAATTCACTTTCTTTACCAGTATGCTCATATTTTTGTCTCTCAGTCATTCTGGAAATATTAGACAAGATTAATACCACACACACACTTCAGGAGATTCTGCAATAGCTTTCCTCTAGTCCCACACTTCATCTCTCAGCCTAGTGCTGGTAACTTTGTTGACAGCCCCTTCTGTACCATACTGCTCCTCCACCAATCCCAGTTTCTTCTGCACTCTGTTTTTGCAGTGTTAGTATTCACATTGCCTGCGAAAAAAAGTCCAAAATAAGCATCAATATGTAGTGAGGCATAATTTACCCATGATAGAACAAAATTACAAAGTCCATGAAGTCTTCAGGTCCAATTTTGCCAAAATCTGTATTACTGAGGTCAGGCTAAAGGATTATGTAGGTGCTAGGATAACTAGTCTTAATGCAGACACTGCATTTGTGTATTCCTGTTATGAGGACTGACACCTGTTGATAGGCTTATTCCAGCCAATTGCTGTGGGAATTTGAGTTTCACTCCCTTATCCTTTCACATTTGCGAGACTGCAGGTTATCTGAGTAACTACAATTTGAGTTTAATAAACTGTTTGGGTATAATAGTCACTTTGCTTGCAGGTGTCTCCTTTCCCATTTGCTTCCTGAAGTGCAATTCCACATTCAAAAACATGAATCTTATTGAAAACTGATATAATTATTTTTTTAGTCAAATATAAACTGACTCAAATCAAATATGGAGGGTTTATGTATACCTCATTCTCACTGCAGTTTTTCAACTTCCTGCTTTTTTCTCCATCTAAGCACATACCTAAAGAAAACTTTAGCTATTTAGCCTGATACACTTTATGAGGTCAGATTCAGTTTGAGTTTTAGCTAGTCCCACTTTTGCCAAGTCTCACTTTAGGCCTGCATTTCTTGACTTCGAAGTCATAGTTTTCTTTGGTGATCAGTCGTTTTTTCCATTCCTTGTAGACTCCCTACTTATGCCTTAATGTCATTTTCAAGATGGTTATTCTTCCTGTTAGGTCTGGAAAGTTCTCCTACAACATTTTTTTTCTCCTTGCCTGGCATACAGATTCCAGATAGCTTTAGCACGTTTGACATGGAGACATTCCAGGCTGCCTCCAAAATCTAATCCCTGAGTTCCTTAGTTCAGCCGATCTCCCTAAATAGTTACCTTGGGTTGCATCCAAACTCAGCAGCTTGTGCACCCGGCGCAGAGCCTGCAGTCCCAGTTGCTTGATCCCCAGATAGGGCACAGTGTCAGAGAGAGGTGTCTCTCCCTCCTGACTCATGGGCCCAGATTTCCTTCTCATCGAAATCAAAGTTCAGCAAGAGAAGGGAGCAGACGCGTGCCAAGGTTTTGCCCTCATTTGCTTGGGAGATGGCCAAGGCCTATTTCCGTATTCGGGAGCTCAGAAGTACTCCCGGCTGTCGTTAGTTTAGATGAAGTTCTGTCTTTTTGAAATGAGGAACGTTAATGAGTTTTAACAGAATTATTTTTTTAACATTTTTGTTTTTTGTTCTTTTTAAAACAAATTAAATACTGCACACTGAAGGCTTTGCTACTTAACAACAATCCTTATTCAGGTGGATGTACCAATACTATTTAAGCCAGAGGGACTTTTTTCTCACAACAGGATAATTCTCTGTTGTGCATATCTTTCCCTGTTACATGTATCTTTCCAACAACAGTGCAATAATCTTTTCTCATGCCCAGCTTAGATTCTGGGATCAATAATAGGCTTCTATCAATTTCCTAGCACTCCCAGAATATATTTTATCCTATCTACTGCAGGGGTTTTTATCCAAAAACATGTTGTTTCAATTTATTTTGTCTTGTTTCTTTATGTATTATAGATATACATTTCTGAAGAAACACTTTTACTTTGTTGTTACTTTTTGTCAGCATGTTATGTCCACCACTACAATCACCATTACTGAAATTTCATTTAGTGTTCCAAAAATACGTGTTCCTCCATTGTTTCCCAGGATTCTCCATTAGAGTAAGAGCATTTTATCAACTGTGGCTGATTCTACATTTAAATTGTACTCTGCACAGTATTTCTACCAGTTGTATCTATCTGCTGATATTAACATTTCTCATGACTACAGGGGTTAAGAACTCCATTGTCCTGCAGGTATCATGAAGAAAATAGTGCTCCCGAACCTTGTGAAAAGGATTCAGAGTTTCTATACTGTTGTGAGGTGTTGAGATTCTGCAGAAAACACCTATTTACAAATACTTACTTTCCATCTAAGGGCAGCCATGTCTTAATGAAGAATTAAATTTTGCATCAGATTGACATATATATTTCTTATTGATTATACAATGTTATATCTTCAAATTACAGTGTGGATCTCTATCTCTCTGTGTAACCAGGTATGAAGAAATGTGAAATATTAGCTAAGGGGAGTGTGTATGATCTATTTTTTCAATGCATGCACAAAGTATGTATATCAAAAAGATTATACGGAAGAAATGAGATTGATAAACAACACAAAACACTTGATAAGATGCCATCTGGCTTCAGGGCAAGGACATACAATGGTTTTTTCTCCACATTCCCTAAAACTTTATTGTAGATTTGCACTACCAGACCCAGGATTTAGGCTTGTGATATGAGTTTTATTAAGGAACTTAAATCATTTAGTGTTAATTTAACATCCAAAGGAAGTCTAGCTGTTAGGTAAAACACAGACTCCAGTAATGTGGTGAAAAAAATTATTACTGGAGGCCAGGTTGGATGGGGCTTATAACTACCTAGTCTGGTGAAGGTGTCCCTGCCCGTGGCAGGGTGTGGTAGTTTAGTTTTCTTGGGTTTGGTTTAGGCCTTCCTTGGTAGCAAGGTTGTAACTAAGGAAGTATTCCAC
>JAWWMO010000121.1:98671056-98712626 GCA_035047845.1 Dendrocincla fuliginosa
TGTATATAATTGTAATATATGTGAATATATATATATACTTTTACTAAAATTGTCTTTTTGGGTACTTTTTTTCCCTTTCTCTTCTGGGGGGGGGGATCCGTGTGGCCGGCCCTTGGGCTTGGCAGGGAGCCAACCCAAACCTCCACACAGGGGCTTGGAACTAGATGATCTTTAAGGTCCCATCCAACTCTGTGATGCTATGGAAACCTAACAAGCCAAATTTTAACTAATAATGCCGAAATAATTGAGGATTTCTGTAGTAATACATTTTCTGTGATTCTTGGTTTGATTAATACAGTTTTGTATAAATTAAAATTCTTCTTTCAATGCTATTTCTCTATATTGATATTCATACAAATCCACACACACACACGAATGAATAGATATATTAGGGAGACCTTTAGTGGCATCATCCCCACTCACTCCTGCATTATTGCTAAGATGTTCTCCAAAGACACATCAGTAGTTTTAATTCAGTTAAATTGTAGAAAGGAATTAATTCTGGTGTATCCTTTTAAGTTTATATACATATGAATATGTGAGTGAGATAGAGGGAAAGAAACTGCTGAAAACACAGTGTGAAAGTGGTCCAGCATTAATGTCCGAGATTAAAATAGCCGAGAACAGTCCTCTGACTGCTAATTAAAATGGATATTTAATTTCCCCAAATACTTAATAACAAATTAATATTAATTGCTAAAGAAAGTTTTCACAGGAAAGAAGTAGCAGCATCTTAAAATTATCTTTAATTTATTTTGATCTCTTTCAAGACAAATTAAGAATATCTACAGTTTTAAACATTATAGGAATGTCTTAAGTTTATTTGGATTTTTCCCCCTTGTTCAGCCATATGGATTTGAGATAGTCATATTCATAGGAAGCATAACTTCTAACCATAAAAAAATATGAAAGAATTATACAATAATTCTTAAGCTATGTTGTTATATAGCGACACATTTTGGAAATTTGCTGGCCTATTAATGTAGAACCATATTTTATTAGAGGTATAGCTTATTTGAAAGGAAAAAAAAAAAAAAAAGATTTGGAGGTACTAAACCTATCCATGAAATCCAGTCATTAGTTTGTCTGAATTATTTTTAACCTTTGAAAAATCAAACTTTTCCCCCCCTGAAATTTGTGTAAATGGAAAATCCCACCATTGTTTAAAAGCACTAAAATTAATATAAATAATTTTTTTTGTTATCTAACAGTATCCAAAAATGTTTATCTACACATTCCATTTAGCTAAAAATATATATTTACTTTTCTCCTACAGTTGTTATTCTTTTCTTAGATAACTGGAGAAAAATATGTTAGAAGTTGTGTGAAGCTTTACATATATGCAAACAAATGCAAAGAAAAAAATCTCACTATTTGCAATACTCTATATACATCTGAATTTGAAATGGCCAGACTAGTTGTGTAGAAATTTTCTGGAGATTTTGTGTTAGTGTAGAATGTGGATTCTAGTTATTTCACATGTCTGTGGGAGTCAGATTGGTCCCACTTCACCAGAGCATATTAGAATGTGCTTCACTTAAAGAATTGGTATACCACAATGGGCATGTTTATTTGCCTAAAATTAAGCATATTATTTAATTTTTTCCCTAAACGAGGTTAGCTTGTGAATATTAGTATCTTCTTTACTTCTTTACAATTTTTAAGTCTGTATCTGAAAACTTTTTAATTGTATGTGGCTTAAAGGCTCTGTAAGAAGAAATAGGCATAAAATTGGTCAAATTATATAAATCATATAAATTATAAGGACAAATTATATCAACTTAGTTTGTAAAATGTTATAAACTTAGAAGATGACAAGTAATATTTTCTTATGCTGGTGGTATAGGATGAGGCATCTTGTCATGCAATATAACACAATAGAAACAGTTTGAGCTAATTATTTGCGGTTTGGTTTTTTTTGGTGTTTTTGTTTTTGTTTTTTCTTTTACATATGCCCTGCCCCTGAGGTTTGTCCTTTGCTCTATTCACATAACTATCTAGAGGAAGTTTAAAACATCTTCATTTAAAGGACAAATTTTCACACATAGCACCTACTGAAAATTGTTTACTTTTTGCAGTATTTTACATCTGCTACTAATGCAATAAATGGGAAGGCTGAAAACCAAACGGTGTTATTAATAGTGACAGAAAGCTTTTAGCCAAGCTCCCTATATGGTGATGGATATTGTTTATCATATTTTACTTGTTGCTTTAAACTTCTTCTGTCAGAATAAATCACTCTATAGGAGAAGAGGAACCAGATGACAGGCAATGTGATTTGGCTAATAGTAAGTTCTGCTAATCAAAAAATAGTGTGAAAAAAAGAACAAATATGGGTATGTCTATTTCCACAGGCCTGTCCTGGAGAATATTTTTCCTTTTATAGAATATACAGTGAAATGCAGATTAATACCAGGGTTAAGCCAGAAATCTTTTAACCATATAATTAAAAAATCAGTCATTGATGATTTTGATTAGCTTTATTTCTTCCTTGAATTTTTCCCCCTCCTCCTGCCAAAGCTGTTTTACTAAATCAAAACATTGCTGCAACCACTGCTCTGCCACAACCATTCCCTGTTGAGTTTTTGTTTCTTTTCTGAGTTATTTGTTTCTAACCCTTGGTTTTACCTAGCAGTATGAATTAGTGCAATGAAAAAGGGGGAAAAAAATCTGCCAGTTTATGTTTGTTTTCTTAGCTGAACCGAGAGGCTAGTAGTTGCCATTATAAGCACTTAAAAAAAAATAAAATTTCTTGCAGATCTAAGAAAATATTTCTTATACTTGACTGAAAACATTTTTAATAAATGTTTAAAAAGTGGTATAGATGGGTTTCAAAGTGAAATGTATTTTTTCTAGAACACAGTTTTCAACAATTTCACTATGTACAGTTTTAAAATTAAATGCTTATAGTCTATTTTTTTTCAGCCTTCTTTCCTAAAACATGTTGCAAATTTAAATTGTTCCTTTATGAATATTTTTGGCTAATTTGAGTTGATATATGTGAGTGAAGCAAAGATTTGTTTTCAGCTATGTTTCTGCTGCAACAACTGACATATGAATTTTGATAAACAAGAACAAATTCCTCAATTTCTAAATGTAAGATGAACTTGAAAAACACATTTTAATATTCTTTGATGTTTCAGCGATTTTTTTTTATTATTATTATTATTTTTCACTCTCTGTGTATTCCTTCACTTCCTCATTTTGACTGAGACGAGAAACTTTCATGGAGTAGAAGTTCTCTGAGTACATGTTAGTGTTTTACAGAATCACAGAATGGCTGAGTATCTGGAGATCATTTAGTCCACACTCCTCCTACCCCAGTAAAGCAGGTTCACCTAGAGCAGGTTGCACAGGCTCATGTCCAGGTGGGTCTTCGATATCTGCTGGGAAGAAAACACCACAACCTCGCTGGGCAACCTGTTCCAGTGCTCGGCCACCCTCAGTGTAAAGAAATTTGTCCTCATGTTCTTATAGAATATCCTGTGTTTCAATTTGTGCCCAGTGCCCCTTGACCTGTTGTTGAGCACCACTTCAGAAAATCTGGCCCCTCCTCTTGATGCCTGCCTTTAAGATATTTGTATGCACTGATGAGGTCCCTTCTCAGTCACCTCTCCTCCAGCCTGAACAGGCCCAGCTCCCTCAGCCTTTCCTTGTAAGGGAGATGTTCCAGTCCCTTAGTCAACTTTGTTGCCCTTTGCCAGACCTGCTACTGGAGTTCCATGTTTCTCTTGTACTGAGGAGCCCAGAACTGGACACAGCACTCCAGATATGCCCTCACTAAGGCTGAGTGGAGGCGCAGGATCGCCTCCCTTGACCTGCTGCTGGCAATGCTCTGCTCTTCTAAAGCAGCCCAGGATACCTTTGACCTTCTTGCCCACAAGGGCATGCAGTTGGCTCATGGACAGCTTGTTGTCCACTAGGACACCCCCACTAGGTTCACCCCCAGCCTGTACTGGTGCCTGGGGTTGTTCCTCCCCAAGGACAGGACTCCGAATTTGCCTTCATTCAGCTTCATCAGGCTTTTCTCTGCCCAGCTCTTCAGCCTGTCCAGAGTAGTCTAATAGTAAACAGCTCTTAAAATGTGGATGTTACGTTCCCAAACCGTATATTTCTGTCTAGAGTCTGCTCCTCTTGGTCCATTCTTCTTGTGAAGACAGACAGAGTCTCCATATGATACCAAATGTATTGAACAGGTGACAAAATATCATGACAGAAATTTAAGTTTTATTGCAATCAATAGCAAAATATTTATTCATGTCAGCTGATTGAAAAGCTCTTTTCAACACATATGCTGCTAATTTTGCAGAAAGAGGAGATGCAGATAAGTAACTTTGACCTTTGCAGTCAAATTCAGTATGAATTCAGTATGGGAATTTTTGTGCTGTTCACATTGAATAAACTTTAAGTGGATACACATTGCTTTGTTTCTCACTGCTAGTGTATTGTCCGTAAGCCTATTCCAAAGTAGGACAAGTGATTATATATAATAATGGCTCAAAAGCCATTTTCTTAGTAAAGCTAATATAGGTCAAGTAATTTTTGATACTGGTTAAACATTTGCCTTAGGGTGATGATGCACTGAGACTTGCTTATACAAGGATTTGAAAGTGTGAGATACAGATTGATCCTTACATATATAATCCTACATAAGTAAACATTGCCTACTTGCTATTTTTCCCATAGAATGTGGATGGAGATTTTGCACTTGCCATTTGTGTGAGCAGAAATAGACAGTGAATTAAATATATATTCTCTAGCTATAGACAGTGTCTTGGTAAGGAAAAGAGTACCTTTCTCAGGTTCAGTAACAAAATAGATCTTGAAATATCTATTTATAAATTTAATAGTTTAAACCATGCCTGTAACACTACTTCTACTTATTTAGATTAGCTAACTGATTCACTCAATCAACTAGAAGCAATTTTGTTTACACTTATGTTACTCAGTGTAACTACAGTTTTCTTGAAGCATTCTGCTATTTAAAGTCTGCTTTTAATTTCGAAGATATAACAAAGCATTTTTCAGTTCAGCAGAGATCTCTTCCCTCTTCATATCTACTCACATACCTGTAATTTAGAACTAAAAATACAGTTTCATTGTAGGTAATTTTCACTGTTGTCCATACTGCTGAGCTAATACAGCTAAGAAAGAGTGAGTTGAGTCCTACTTGTTCTTATGCAGAAATCACAGAATTAATTCCTTTTAGAGGTCCAACCTGTTACACCTGTGTAAACCTACAAAGGGTAATGGGGTTGCACAAGTGTCAGTAGAGGTATAATAGGTTTAATCAAGCATAACAGAAAGTAAATTGCTCTGCAAAATCCTCATTACTATAGATGAAGTGCATTCATCTGTCTCAACTGTTAAGCCATAAGCTGTCTGGGCAAAGGCAGTTCCTACAACAATGATTCTCTCATTTCAAGTGAAACCTCTAGGTGACATAGTACAAACAAGTAATGATTGTATGATAATAACCTGGACTGACTACTAGGCAGAGTATTAGTTTGCCCAACGCAGCCCTTTAGGTACAAACTGCCTACAGGTATTCTAGAAATTACACTGAAAGACAATCAGTGAGGACAGCAACTATATTGTCAAAGAATATTGAATTATGTAGGCAGGTTCTTATTCAAGCATGCAGAATGAATAACCAGTATTTTTTCTCTCAACAACATAACATTTTATGTTACAAAAAGAATAACCTACCAGCTCATATTCAAACATTTTTTGAAAGTTATTAAAATATCATTATTGGGTCCCCATTATCTCAAGTTGTGTCTAGGAGTGTGTGAATAAAGATTGGTTTAAATAAACTAAATCTCTCTGTTCATCACTTTCCTTGAATAGTGTAAATAACAGATTAATGGTATATTTGGAGAGAGGAGTCACAGTAGACTGTGATGTCATATTATGACATACCATGACCATGCAACAGGGTCTGAAGTATAATCTGAGAGCAGGAATATAAGATCTTGATTATGCAGAAACCATATGTTGCAATTTTTTAAGACTAGCAAAAATTGTGACAGAATTTGGCCTCCTGGCATCCCTGCTTCACTGACACCACAGTTCCATACAAATAGATTGGTAGTATTAAAAGTCTGAAGGACCTCTGCAGTCATCTTTTCCAGTAACCACAATGCAGGCAACAAGGGTTGCCCTTCATTTGTCAATTTATGCCTTCCAGATATTGGGTTGCTTAGCCTTTCCTTTCTCAACATTGTTGAAGTTTTGCTCCCCACAAAGATGTTCCTGGAATAAACACATCTATTGCTTCTCTTTGGTTAACTACATATCTTTTGTAAAACTGAACAGATTGATTTATATTTTTTTTTCACTCTGAGTCTACTCTGCTGTTGCGAGATCCCACCTGGAGTGGTGAGTCCAGCTCTGGGGCCCCCAAGTAATGACATGGACCTGTCATGGACTGAGTCCAGAGAAGGGTCATGAAGATAATCTGATGGCTGGTGCAACTCTCTGATGAAGACAGGCTGAGAGAAATGAGTTTGTTCAGCCTGGCGGAGAGAAAGCTTCGGGGTGACCTAATTGAGGCCTTCCAGTACTTGAAGAAAGAAAGGTAGAGAGGGACTCTTTACAAAAGCATGTAGTGGCAGGACAAGGGGGAATGGCTCCAAGCTGAAAGAAAATAGGTTTAGAATGGATGATAGAAAGGAATTCTTGAAGGTGGTGAGGCACTGGAACAGGTTACCCACAGAGGTTGTGGATGCCCCATCCCGTGGAACACTCAAGGCCAGGTTGGATGGAGTCCTGAGCAACCTGGTCTACTGGAAGGTGTCTCCTGCCCATGGCTGGGATGTTGGACCTAGATGATCTCTAAGGGCTATGATTCTAAGATTGCATTAAGGCAGTGTTGCTGCCTTATTATGTATTATGGTCTCACTATAAACCAGAAGAAATGTTCATACAGGGAAGCAGTATCCACTATTGGACCAATTTACATGGTATGGAAAAGAAGATGAATTTTCCAATCTTTTCTATCACTCTAATGACATTTCCTCAAATCTTTTCCATTTCACAAATTATTAACACAGTTTTCCACAATTACAGCTCTAGTACTGAGTAATTTTAATTAATACTCCCCAGTTATCCAAGGGATAGTACTCGTCAACATGTTACTTTCAGAGACCACGTTAATCTGATTGTCCTTGGTGACTTCCAAGTTCTTTCTGAGCTATTCTTATTTAAATGATTGCACTTAACTAGCTAAACAATTCTGATTTCCTTTCTTCTTTTTTCTCTTCTTTGCTACCCTTATTTTGATGACATTTGCAAACTTCATCACTAATGATTTTCAAAGTTATTGCTCAGACTGTGTTCAGGAATATTTTAAGTAGTGCAAATCTCCCAGAAGTAATATAATTGCTTAATGATAATTCTTCATGTAACATTACAATTTAACACTGATCAATAGCTTGTCTCCCATCTATGTGGCATGCCAAGTCAATTTTATATAATCCTGAATTTATTGGCAAATAAAATATCACGCAGTCCCAATCTTGGACATAGGTCTATTCTATCAGCCTTTTTGCCTTTACAAACCACAGTTCCTGTCTAATCTGAGAAAGTCATCAAGTGAGTTTGATCACATCTGCTTCCCATCTTTATTGGAGTTAGCTGCATTTCATTGTATTAATTCTTTATGAATCGGTCCCCATAGCAGATTTCCCATTGTTTTGTAAATGATCAATGTTGATTTGAGAGACCTGTAATCACCTGGATCTGCTCATTTATCCTTTTTGAAATATTCACACAGCACTGGGTTTGTCCAGGCATCTGTAGTACTGTGTCAAAAGTTATTTTAAGATACTTGTAGTGTTCTAAAGAGGGCAGGATAAATTCTTTCAGAACTCCTGAATGCAAGGTATATAGATTTATTGATGCTAAATGCATAGCTTTCATAGTCTGCAACTGTGGTTTTAGGGTATGCCATAGAAAATTCTGTAACTCTTCCCAGTGAGGTTTCTATCATTCTTTACCTTCTGGTAAAATTATTTCTTTTTCTTACAGCCTGAACTGTAATGTGACCCATGATGCAGACAATGCTTGTTGGTATTGGCTAAAATCATGCAAGGGAATACGCTTAAAATGAAAGTGTTAAAGAAAATTACTCACCACAGCTCAAACCTCTATCCCAGACTTGTTTTGTTTACCTGTAAAAACATAGCCATTGGGATGGAAGTTCTGTCTGAAGGACTTCAGAACATGGTAGAAAAATAAAGTATGGTGGTACAGTGAGCTGGAGGAAGGTGGTGTCCCTTTTTATCCTGCAGTGAGTCTCCCTTAGCTCTCCCTCATCACACCATTCCTCTACTTGCAGATCCTGTTTGGATCTTCATAGATCTGTTAAGAGAGGAAAGGAGAGGAATGATCTTCTCTTCAGTTTGTCTACTATACTATTCATGGATCAAGGAGACCATGCAGGTAAAAATGATTTGGGTAAGGGCAGCAGAAACAGGCAATGTGTGGCCTGTGTCCCAGGCATGGATAAAGTACAGGATCTCACTGCCCTGGGTATTGCAGCACCACAGTGGTCTTGGAACAGAAGAGTTTGGGGATTGTTTGTTAGTATACAGTTAAAGTCAAGAAAACTGCTCATGGCAGTCTATTTTTTTTTTAAGCTAAACAATGTAAAGCTTAGGTTTTGGGGAGGTTTGTTTGTTTCTTTGTTTTAAGAAGTAAAACAAAAAAATACAGAAATCAATTTCATAAGTAAACCAAACCAAATTAGAGTGTAAGACAGCTCTGCCCTAATCTTGGGGAAAATAATATAGCAGAATTTACCACCACCAAATGTATGGCAATAAAATTGCTCCTTACTACCTCGCCTGAATACACAGCATGGCTGCTGATCTTGCACTGAATTTTCCCCCTTGAAGGGGAGGAGGGGAAGGCAGCATCAAATGTATTTGATTTTTATTAGGAACTTAAGATTTTTATGTTTTATTTTAGTGTGGGAATTCACAATTATTCAAGTAGCAACCATATCGATGCAAGAAAAAATAAAAAGAGACAGCTCACATGAGACTTCCAAAAACTTATTTCTGAGCAAAAAATCACTACCATTTTAGAAAGCATTACTGATTAATAGGCTTGAGTAATGGAATGATGCCTTCATCAGGGCCTGACAACTTATAACCAGACAGCTTGAGTACAGCACGTAGTAGCATAATTTCATTTCATTGTCTTCCTTTTTAATGGGTAGCATTGTGTTTTTTAGGCATCTCTTATGCCATGCCCGAAAGACTGCAAGAAAACTCTTGCCTAGATGTGGATGCATATTAAATAATTCCAATTTAAGATACACTGCTCATGGTCTTTGGAGAACTGTTTCACATTGAGGTTGAAGAACAGACTTGGGAGAGGAAGTACATCAGTCAGTTGCATTACAAATTCTTTGTAAGTAGCAGAAAATGATTAAGTAATACCAGTGTCTCAGCTTTCACATCTGAAAAAAGCACATATATATAGATATATAGCCCTTATTTGATTTAGGAGTCTTCTGAGATGTCTACAAAACACAGTGGGAATCTTGTATGAAAAAAAGTTCATAGTGTTGTCCTGTAAAAATTCATCTTGGGGGAATAGGTACTTCTTTTCCCTGATGTAAAAGGAAAGAATGGTATTATCAGCATGCTTTAAACTGTGAAATTTTGGTGGAAAGATTTTGTTACCTTCCTCTACATAAAAAGGTTGTTGATAAGGAAATAACGTTGCAGTTTTCTGAGTAGCTCTGCAAACAAGAGATGAATTAAATCACTGCAGGGGCAGTCTGTTATGAAGACGATTCCGTGATTGTTAGGTTCTGAACAGGAAGATGTGAAAGGTAAAAGAAAAGTCTAGCAAATTCTGATCTCCTATCTGTCTTGCTGCAAGAGATGCTTTGTACGCCTCACAGTGTGGGAAATCTTCAGTAAGTTACTTATGTTTTCTCAAAGTGACGCAAGTGGCACTCACTGGTGCTTAACACTTCATTCAGTGTAGTGTCTCTCTACCCTCTTTCATTATTGGAGTCTTGATTGACAGTGAGTTGAATATGAGTCAACAGTGCCCTGGAAGCCCGTGTCCTGGGGGGCATCAGGCAAAACAACGCCAGCCAGTCGAGGGAGGGGATTGTCCCGCTCTGCTCTGCACTGGGGCTGCATCACCTTGAATACTGTGTGCAGTTTTGGGCACTGCAATATAAGAAAGATATTAAGCCATTAGAGAGTGTCCAAAGGAGGGCAATGAAGATGGTGAAGGTCTTTGAGGGAAAGCCATATGAGGAACAGCTGAGGGCACTTGGTCTGTTCAGCCTAGAGAAGATGGGACTGAGGGGAGACCTCACTGTAGTTGCAACTTCCTTGTGAGGGGAAAGGAGAGGCAGGCACTGATGACTGTGACTGGTGACCAGTCACAGGACCCAAGGGAATGGCCTGAAATTGTGTCAGGGGAGGTTTGGGTTGAATATTAGAAAAAGGTAATTCACTCAGAGTGTGGTTGGACACTGGAACAGGCTACCCAGTGAAGTAATCACAGCACTAAGGCTGACAGCTCAAGAAGTGTTTAAGCAATGCTCTTAAGACACATGGTGTGATCCTAAGGATCTGATCTGAGAAAGGTTGTCTGGAGGATGTCAGTCAGAACAACCTTAAAAGGCAAAAAACTCTCTAGAGAAGGGCCATTCACTTAAAAAAAAAAAAAATTGATCAGATATATCATGCAGTCCTTTAAACCACAGAAACTTCTGCAGAACATTCATACCTACAAGGACAGGCTACAAAAAAAATATAAAGAAACAAACTTCATCTAAGTGTTTCACAAGAATTTCTATTTCTACTGACTTCTAGAAGACAGACACTGCAATAAGAATTTGGTGGAATATGAAGGGCAGGTACAGAACTAATTTCTTGAAAGAATAATTTAATGAGTTAAGTGGTTTCCTTCCCAATTAAACAACCTGGAAGACAATTTTCCAAGAAATATTTGACAAAATAATTATTGTCTTCATAATCAAGGGAGCTTAACATTTGTACTTAAGAAAGTTACTTTAATTTTCAGATCCTGCAAAATTCTTATGTGCCCTTATTGGAAACAGAAGAGAAAGGAACACAGCATAAAAAAAAAAAGTTCTGAGATCCTTCTGTTCAAGTTCTGCTAAATATTCTTTCTGTGTCTTGAAGAAATAGGACAATTACCTTTCTGTCCTAATCAGATGGAGACACTGAAGAATCATGTAAAGGAATGTGTCCTTTATAACTAATGTGTGAGTCACTGCATTTGTTAAAAATTATAAATGGGTTCAGATCTTCCTTCTTGTGCACCATGTAGTGCTTCTAGGCATACTTCCCCTGTAAAATATTGACTGTCTAGGCTTTTTTTTTTTCAAACTCTCAGCTGAAAAAATGTATTCCAGATTTAAGCTGAGCAAATTTTGGGTTGCAAATTTTGGGTTTCAAATTTTGGGACCTAGATCAAACTTATTGTTGCAAAATTTCAGGAAACAGTGGTAGATTCACAAACAATCTTTAGAGACAAAATGACAAAAGACATCAGGATTTTCAGCAAAAGAAAAAGAGAGAAAGAAAACTTATTACAGAATTTAGAAAAAAACCCCCCGCAGTTCCAAGATCTCAGAATCAAGTTGGGGGTTCTAAAATTGTAAAAGAAAACAAACTAAATTATGAAGAAATTCTTACTTATCCTCTCTAGCTCTCTACTCTTATCTGTTTTTCTTTTCATTACAGTGGTGTCACTCCTGAGGATGGTCTGATAATGCAGTCCTATACAGATAGTATCATGTACTTATGAAATTTCCACTGAATCCAAGACAAACTCCACATTAAGGCCGTGAAGTGTTCCTGGAATCAGATGAAAAAGGCAAGGTAGCTTCCATCCAAATGTGTAATATCTACTAGAAACACGTCTGGTGAGTTTCTCCCATTGTATGATTAAGGACTGTGTAATTCCTAATCTGATGGATTCCTTGGTGTCTATGAAAACATGAGACTTTTTGCTTGATAATACAGACATAGGTCTGTGCTGAGGAAAAGTAACATCTGTTCTATTGCTGGAAGTGTCTTAAGATGGCAAACTTCCTCCAAAGCCCTTTCTGCTGAAGACTGCTTTTTAAGAAACTTCTACTCTGTACCTGGTTGCCTTTTTGTGGTTGAAAAAGGCAGTTTATCTTTAGAGAACATGTTCTACACAGATTTTCTTCCTGTTTGATATTTAGCTGTGAGCTGGCTAAATCCTGTGTCTGCAGGCTTTTAGAGGTTTTCTCCTGAGATTACTGGGTTCTGTGCTAGTCACCTTCCCTGAAGGTATTTAAAATACAAGTAGATGTGGCACTTGGGGACATAGTTTAGTGGTGGTCTTGACAGTGTTAGGTTAATGGTTGATTTGGTGATCTTAGATGTCTTTTCCAACTCAAATGATTCTATTATTTTATGACTGGGAACATCAGTGTAGAGGTAGGAAGGACAGTCCCTGAGGACGACCCTGATAGGTCTGATACCAGTACTAATGTTCCCTTTTCTGGCCACAGTCTCCTGCAGAAAGACTAGCCACGTTTTATGCAAATTATATGAAAAAGTAGCATTCTACAAAGGAGCATGTGCATGTGTGGGCAGTCAGATTAAGTAATTTTTTTTAGAATTGTAAAAGAAAGGTAGAAATTTTAAGTTAATCTTCTTTTAAAAAAAAAATCAGTTGAATCAGATGCAAGGAATATTGCAAGTTGAGCAATGACTCCCAAGAGTTGCAGGTCCTGCCTAAAGCATATCTGTTCCTTACTGGAAATGTTCTGTGTAAATGCTTTCCATTTAAATATTAAAAGCTTATTTATAAAAATATAAAAATATATATATTTCCCCTTCAAAGGCTTTTTGGCTCACTCTGTTACAAATGCTCTTTTATTTGAATGGGTATATTTTTGTTAATGTTTCTCAAGACTTCCAAAATTCCAACCTTACTTAATTGCAGTCCTCTGCATCAAGCGACAGAATAACTCACACAGGGCTGTCAATACTGGACATACAAAACTCTGCCCTTCATGAAATCTACAGATGTGTAATAAAGTTGGGGGAAGATTGGTTAGTAATGTGTTCAAGACCAATACACAGCAACTGAGCTACAACCCAGTGTTTGTCATGTGAAAAACCAAAAGACCCTATAAAACCAGAAAACACTGTACTTTCCTTTATCTTGTTTCTTAATTTCTTTTTTTCTTTTCCATTTGTAACATCAGCTAAAAAGAAATAAATATGCTTATTACTTTTGTAAGATGGCTATGAATTATTTAGCTGAGAAATAATTGCAGGAGGCATGGAAGGGAAAATTACCCACAAAGCCAGCAAAACTGCAAGTCAACCTGCTGTCATTGGACACACAATTATCATTAACTTTAATGAGATGTGGGAGCATGCAGTTCAGCAGGAGGAGGAGAATGCAGCCACTTCTCAAAAACCTGCATGGTATGGTAGGCTGGAGGAATTTTACTAGCATTCCAGATCGATAGTGGAGACAGCAGTCAATATTAGTAGACCTCACAATCATCATTAATTGAAATCTCTCAACCTTCAGTTTGCATAACAAAGCAGCTAATGCCTCAATGAAAAATGTAATATCTTACAATCCTGACCTCCTGCATCATCTTTGTGGACTAAAACAGCTGAAATAGAGGTTGCACCCTCAGCTGTAAGCCCCTCTCTGTACCTTCAATACCACATGTGCCACACATAGATATATGCATGTTCCTCATATGTCAATGTACTCTAATGAAAACAATTAAATAATACCTAGAAATTAAGTATCTGAATTCAAAAACAGTGAGTCAAAAACTTGAAGTGCAGCACCAGAAGAAAACAAAATAAACCACCAAATAGCCTCATTTTAATGAGAACCGAAAATACAGATGTTAGGAAAAAATATGTAAGTAAAAAGGACTCTTCAAATTTGAGACGGAAAATTTTGAGATTAAAAAAAGATTTTTAACTGGAACAGCTCATATTAAAGCAAGTTTTCTGGTTTAGGTCTTTCTTTCTCTCTCTCTCTTTTTTTTTTTTTTTTTTTTTTTTTAATAAAGTGAATGAAGAGCCATTTGAAAATGATCAGGGAGTCTAAGACATAATATGAATCATTTGCTATTTGTCAGACTAAATGTGAAGATGATTGAAGCTTGCAAGTGTTCTGTCCTGCCATATGTTAGTGTCTGTGTAAAAGAATCTGATGAAGATGATGAGATAACAATTTTCTGGCTGTAATGAGTAAGGGGACTAGGAAATTGCTGGGAAAATTGTGGGATTAAGGCCCATTTATGCCAGAAAATTGCAAAGAACTCTCAGAGCAAATGCAAGAAGGCAGTGGTTGAAATATTTATTGATTCCACAAATCAGTATTTTTTGAAAAGCCTAGCAAAAAATGCTTCCAGGTCTTACAATGCAAACCCATACTCTCATAGATATCTCAGACATTAGTTATTTCCACCACAACCTTTTCTCCCTATCCTCCATATGAAGAACAGTTTTGAGTGAAAAACCTCACAAATAAGCTCCTTTTGTATTCCTGGTTTCTTAACTGCTTTCTGCTATTATGAAAAATGTAGAATGTCCCTTGCAACTCTCTACCATCTCTCATGAATCATTATATTTTATAGTGATAATACTATATAATTGTTCTCATGGCAGTTCTGTTTGAAAGCTTGAGGACAAATACCTCATTACACAACCTATGATAAAAGTACAAATCCAAAGGTTGTGTTTTTCCTTTTTTAAATTTTATATCTTGCTTTTTCTCTTCATGTATTCAAGCCTTCCACAATTTTTCTCTTTCTATTCCATTATTTATTTTTTTTTCTCTTTCATCCACTCTTTATGCTTCGCCTTGTCATCCTGTAAAAACAGGTGTCTCATTGGTCCTAGTTCACATCGCCTTTGATCTCTCACTTGTCTCTCTTACAGATTCTTCTGAGGTGGTTTTTCACTTACATGAGATTAAATATGAGAAGTAGCAGAGATGATTTTCTTGAAGCTGAGTTAACAGAATTAGGTTTACTCAGATTGAAAAATTGTTATTAAGTACTATTGCTTTTCATCTTCTCAGCACAAAAACAATCCTGAGAAACTTTTCTGCAGAGAAACTAAGAAAGCTGCTATTCCAAAAGAGCCAGAACCCCAGCAGTTCAGATGCTCATTGAAGCTGGTCTGTGGGAATGAAACAACAGGGTGAGTTCAACCCAATTCCAGCGAACTCATAGTTCAGCAGTTTTCTCTGATACTTCCTTATGCTAGGTTTGACCTGGAATTTCTAACGTTAGAACTATTTCCAATCAAAGATATATATATGTATATATATATATATATATAAATAAATACAACAATTTTTCCTAAGATTGTCAGTGTATCAACACTGAGCAATAAAAAAAAAGATTTTCACTTTGGGTGTACACTGTACCTTTTTTCTTTTCTGAATGATAAAATTAATCTCCAGGAGCCTAATATCTTCAGGCACATTTTACCTGAGACTCAAAAATTACCATGTCATTTTTGAAGGATGCTAAATCATATTCCTAGTGTTTTTCTAATTCCTGCTTAGTGCGAAAGAACTAGAAAACCATAAAAAAAAAAAAAAAGGGGGAAAATTTATATAGGGCTGACTTGATTTTTCTCATCTTAAAATTTCCTGTTAGAGTACAGAGTTTCATTAATCTAGGATAGGGCAGTCCTCTTGTCTCTGCAGACATGAAGTACCATGATCCCAGGCAGACTTTGGGGAGGAAGAGCAAGCTGGCATTTGTTCAAATACGCATTAAAAGAAGGGGCTGCCAAAACCCAGAAAATTGCAGAATCTACTCTAAGGGTAATGATAAGGAAAGGAATTAACCATTTTGATCATCATTATTCTGCCAAAATTATGTAATCCCTGTCCTTTTAATGTTTATGTTGGGAATAAATTCATGTATGTTCCTATTTTTGTTCCTTTTGGTTCCTACTTCAATCTTCAGTCACAGAAATGAGGTGAGATAAAATTGTAATGACTAATACGGTCCCAAAGAAAAAAGCAGGCTGTTGAACTGGTTTAGAGAATATCAATTTCTTTTCATCAAGAAAATTTTGCCTATTATTTTGAGTCTCTTGAATAAGCTGTAGGAACTAGTTACTTCCATTTTGCCTACAAAATACAGCTTGGTTAACAATACTTTTATTTCTGTGCAAGAAGATCGTGGTGTCAAGGACAATACCCAGCACCACCCCAGAGTGTGGTCAGCACTAAGAAGGAATCAGGCTCTAGAAGGAATCCCAGCAAAGATTGATATTAGATGTACTTGTGGATATTTTTTCTGAAAGAATTTTCTTGACACCTTTTTTTGGTGTTAAGCTGAATTTTTTGCTGACTATTTTTGCTGACTATGTTTCAAAGTGCATCATAGTTTTGCATAGCAGTTTTTTACATTGAAAAAGAAAGAGAAAATCTGTATTTTTTCCCCCATATCCTTTGTATGTTAAATACCTTCATGTGTTATGTTTCAGAGACCTGAAGATGCATTTATGATCTACTTTATTTCCCTTCCCTATGAGTCATGCCAGCTACAGCATGGAGTGGGGCTGCAGGATCTTGACCTCCATGAGGTACTTTTTGGCCTCTGAAATCATTAAATTACATGAAAGATCTCACCAAACATCCTGACCTGCCTGGAAAACAGATATATAAATCATCTAATTTACCTTTCTTTTAATACAGAATTTATAGGTTGAAAATACTAGAGGTCTGGACTTATGTTCATGTAAGACTAAGATTTTCTTCAAGTTCAATCAATATTTCTGATACGTAAATTTTATCTACAAGAGGTCCTAATACAATGTATATTAAAATGGGCCGACCAAAGAAAGAGACAAAACCCAGAATAGATGAAAGATTGGAAAAAGAAAAAAGGAAAAAAACACCTCTAAAATGACTCTTTGAGCAAAAAAGAATTTTTACATAAACTTTTGTGAAGACATTTATAATTAATGCTATTTTTCATCAGTGACTAGATGCAGTGCTCACTCCAACCATGTTAATGCTCTTCTTTCCATTATCTAAAGTTCAGGCAGAAATTTTATGAAGATGCACCAGCATATTATAATTGTCATCATGATAATGTGAAAATGTCACTAATGAAATGAGTTAGCATTGGTAGACACAAATATTTCTACATTTCTGGATGATCTCATATTACTTCACAGAGGGCAGGCTGAAGCTTTTCATGTCAGACCTACTATACATTGAGATGCTTTCAAAATGTGAAACTAGTCTCTAATTTTATTTTTTTTTTAATTGAATGTGAGTAGTTGTATTTATAGGCAACTTTTGGTAAAATTTAATTTTGTTTCAGTTGAAATAAATAAATAAAAATTATTTCTTAGCCTTATAAGCCTGATCAAGGCTTTTATATGAAAATTGACCTAGGTTTTTAACCACCGTCTTCCACTGGACCATATAAGCTGAAGTATGCAATAAGCTACATTCAAGGCCTATTGAATGAGTAGGTACAAAACCAAAATAGGATCAGAATGAAAAAGTCAGGTAAAGCCCTCAATCAATATAGCAAACATTTGTCACTGTATAGACATTTTCATTCAGAGCCCTTTTGTTTTTTACTTTCTTCTCCTTGTAGTCTGTACTTCTGCACTTTTACCAAAAAGTGCAGATTACACTCTGTCATCTATTAGGGGATAATCTGCATACAAACAAGCCATCTCTTTGGAACTGCATTTCCCATTATTTTAATCTCACTTTGCTCACAGAACTTTACCTCATGCTTAATACAAGTTCTCTTTTTACTGATCAACACAAGGGAAGAATTTGTGCTTTGCTGTAAGGCTGGTAACTGCTAACAAAACACTGGATGGGAATTACTTGTCATCCAATATTCTGCACATGCTGCAACAAGGGAAAAAAAAAAAAAGGAAAAAGAAGATATTCTCACAGGAAAAAAAAACAAGCATACAACATAGTGAAGGCTCTGAAGGTTTTTGAAAGAGTTACTTTGCCATTTTTTTTTTTTTTGAAAAATCCAATAACGGGATTCCAACAAGCACATAATTAGCAAGTTTTGTCAATAAGGTTTCATGAACACATAATTTCCTATTGTGGCATATTAAAAATGTTCATCATTCAATGTGTCTGTACTTAACTCTAAAAAGAAACCCAGTTGCATGTTTTAGATGCATTAAGAATCAATTGGGATTTTCCGCCAGAAAATGTGAGGGCTCATATCAGTTATGCCCCTAGTGAAAAACTTTTAGTAGCAGAAAGTATAGTTTGCTACAATCAAAGCAATATAAGTATGTTGTCAGCAGTTTTCATGTTTTTTTCTATCAGAGTGGCAGCAAGCAAGCTTAAAACCTTCAATCATAATACAAGGATTGTTTTTTCCTGCCATTATCATACTGTCACTCTATTTTTAAAGAAGGGGGTTTAGAAATCAAAATACTTAAAAAAAAAAAGACACTAAAATGTTAAATAGATGGCTCTGTTCTGAATTCAGAAGGGTCACTGCTTTGAAAATGGAGCGGCTTGAAAGTGTTCAAAATTTATTTTGGTTCTTTGACAGTTTTGCACTCAAAGTGAAAGGAAATGCTGACGTCAATCCAATTTGATAGGCAGTGATTCTCCACTGTACATGACTTTAATTAATTCTCTTTTCGGCAGGGTCAACAATCAGAACAAAGACTAAATAAATCAGGAATATCTTTGTGGAAATCAATGAAGTAGCATGGGGGAAAATAAGCATGAGAGCAGAAAGAACCCCAATAAATGTATTTCATTATTCATTTCATTTAATTGCTGTGGAAAATAAGTGCCTTTGAACTTACTAAGCCATTAGCAGAAGACACTCAACTTCTGTCTTAAAGACAAGGGTGATTAATACTTAAGTGTTTCTCTGCATCCTGAAGACATATGAAATGATGATCCCACCACTGGGACCTCTCACTACTGGACAGCAATCGAACTGTTTCTGAAGGATTGGGTGGGAATGAGGAAAAGGCATGTTTCCCAGAATTCAGAGTTAAAACAAGGCTTTCATTTTGCAATTAGTTTGCAATATACTAAAATACTCTGTGAAAGAATACCTAAGCTGTGAATAAATTCAATTAGTTGTTACAACTCCTCTTAATGCTTTCGCTACCTGTAAGGAAAGCTTTGTCCTTCTCATCGTAGCTACACTACATATTCTGGTCTAGCTTTGCCATTCTTCACATGCTGAGGTGTACCTGATCCTCAAGCCACGCAGATCTTCTTAGATAGAGTTGTGGTCTGGGCCCTTGAGACAAGGTCTCTCTCATTCTGTTATCAAGATGCAACTGCCGAAGACAAGACACTAAATATCATTATCCAATGTTATTTTTAAAATCTGGGACTTGTGGTTATAATGAAGATATTCCAAGTTACTGGTGAATCTAGGCTTTGAAGAAAATTTATTTTCAGATCAGTGCAAAATGAAGGAAAGTTCCTTATTATTTCATGTGGATCACAAAATAATTCTCAGGAAGAAAGAACTTCTGCCCTTTATATATGAATGTTACTGGTGTGAAAGTGAGGAGATAGTTTTAAACTATTAAATTTGTTTTCAGATGCCACCAGTCTGGTTTTATGTTCTTTAAGTTTTTCAGATTATTTAACTGAAAGTATTTTAAATATTTTTAAATTAATAATGGTTCCATGTGTCTTAAGGTCCATAAAATCTGATTTTGCATCTGAATGTCTTTAAAATTCTGAGAAAATTAAAACTCCTGTTCTATTTCTGTGTTATGAGTTATTCAGTCCATCTGGATAAATGCAAAATGTTTCTTCATTAGTTGTCAAATCTATAATTTGTAGACACAACACATTCATCTTGGGAAATTTAAATAAGTAGGTCACATGTAGAAGTTTTTTCAGAAATGAAAATTTTCCAATGTGTTAAAAATACCACAGATCCACTGCATGATATCAATACTACTCCCGAGTTTATAAGAATGATAAAAAGAGAATAGCTATTTATAGCAATTAAAATATTTCATGCAGAGTTTGACAGTCTACATTCACTCTTAGTTCATCAGAGAGCAAACCATAACATTGGAATATGAGGGGTCATTTACCTGTACTGCAGGACAGAATTTAGAGAAGAACTATGATGCATGTGTACAATTTGTAATGTAATTTCTTTGGTTTATTTCCATTAGTAGAAACATTGACATAGGCTATCTAGACTAAGTGTAGCCTAATTGGCGAATTGCTTTTCTGAATACAAAATATGAGAGTTAATAAATAGCTGAAAGAAGATGGGAAAACACCCACTAAGCTGCCCAATTTTATTCTTTTCCTGCTGTGTATTGGTCTATTTGAACCCCAGAATAACATAAAGGCATGAGCTAACACATTTTGACCACTGTTTTACATTAAGAAGTTTATGAGCCTTGGACTATGAAAAAAACTGAATTTTGTTCAGAAAAAAATAATCATAGAATGATAAAATCATATCCCTGCTCAAAGGAGGGTGACCTACAACAGGTTAGGCTAGGTTTTGAATATTCCCAAAGATGGAAACTCTATAGACTCTCCAGGAAACCTTTACCACTGTTTGATCATGCTTGCAATAAAGAACTTTTTTCTTACATTTACATGGAATTTCCTGTATTAGAGCTTGTGCCCAATAACTGTCTTTGAGATAGCTCAACAGAGTAAGGAATGTAGAAAGACTGTTGTCTGAGAGAAAGTATTTTTGGACCAAGATATAAGAGGTTTGTAAAAGGAAAACCATAAACATATCTGTGTTTAAAGTCAAATATCTGCTTGGGTTTATTTAGGTATTTCTACAAGGTCCGTTTTATATCTTTTAAGTGTATGTGTGCCTACACTATCATAAAAGTCAGCTCCCTCATTTATTTCAAGTCCCAATGTCTTCATCATACACTCTGTGTATGTACAACTTCACACCTAAGCTCTCTGTCTGCATAAAGCTGTTAGATTTTCTGGGGTAAAAGTTGGTGGCAATTCTGAGAGCATTTGCTCTGTTGGGCTGTAAAACACTTCTCACATTATTTCAAACATTTTGAACTGGGAAAACAAACAAAAAGCCAGACAACCTACAATCAAAACAAACAAAGCTCCCACAGGTGGGCTGGCCGAATTCTGTCTCAAGTAGTAGACAGTTTAGATGCAATTAGTTTGCTCTTGAAGCAGTTAGCATTAATGTACATGGACATGAGTTATTCAGAATCAACATAGTTTGGGGATCAAGGACTAGAACAAACATCCTAAGGAGTGCAGGTGTAGCTGTAGAAATATTATATGTTCAGAAATCTTTCAGATGAGGCATTTTTCTTGTATGAGAATAACAGTTTTTGCTCAAGTCAGGAGGATCCCCTTATGTTCTGCCATGGAAGATCAACCCAAACAGGATGAGGGCAAGGTCCTTTGTGCAAGCTGGCACATCCTGCGGAGTGTATGACTGAGGCAACAAAACAGTAGAGAAAGACTGAAGAGGAACAGTTTTAAGATATAATTCAAAGTAACTCTGTTTCTATGCTTCTTATCACCATTCCTGCAGGTTTCCTAAGGATAATAAATTTTTAGTTTTATGCAATGACTTTTAAAATGCCTTTTTTTACCTAAGTAACATTGCCAGTGAAATATTGAGAGATTTCAAAGAATCTGAGGCTCAACAGTTGTTAGCTGTGGCTACTGCTGACTGGTATGTGCATGGACTTTATAGTCAAAGACAGGTGAATTTTCATTTGAGACCCATTAATATGCTTGAAGTGTCCCAGAATAAAGACACTGTGAAAATGAAACACTGCAGTTTCACCACAAGATCATCAATGTTACATTGTACCTCAAACTCATGTTGCCTGACCAACTGTAAAAAACATTAAACCATGTCTTTCCAGCAGTTTTGCTTTAGAGCAAGGCAATATGCTAGTTGCTGCAAGTGAAAAACATATACCTTTTGAGCAGTGACCTCAAGGCTTATATGTCTGCAAGGTGTCAGAAGAGCTACACTTCCAAAGTCATCGCAGCACATCTCAGGTGATCATATATCCTTCCCTATTCCCTGAGCTCTGTTATTTCAGAAACTTTTTCAGAGAGATGAGAAGGTAGCATTGTCACCTGAGAAGCTTTTTGAATGGTCCATTGTTCCTAAACTTGGAATCTTTCAATCTGACCTTCAGTACTTGTCTGAGATGCCCAAGTTAAGGATGGAGTTGGTTGAGTTTACTGAAAAGTCATCAAAAGTAAGCAGCTGGAGGTTTAGTCCCTGTATGGCTTTAAGTGCTTTTCTCTTTCAGATTATACATTAACTGGGAACAATTCTATGTTAGCATCATGTATAGGCATATAAGCATGTGCAGAAACTTTTTCAGCTTCATTGAAACCTGCCTGTACCACTTGGGTTTAAATAGAATAAGAATTCAAAAACTGCAAATTCAAGGAAACTCAACTTTCAGTTTTTCATAACTTTGCAGATGAAGTATCAGGGGTTGTTTCTCACAGGAGTTTCAAAGGACTCATAACTACACATTCATGTTTCTTGTATTTCAGTAATGTCCTGAGGTCCTCATGCTGAATTGGGGTTCTGTTGTGTTTGGTATTGAAGAACCTCACAGGAAGGTCACAGCTCATATCCTATATTGCTCTGTCTTGTGCAGTCTGTAATTAACTGTTTGACCCATCTATTAACAATAAATCAACAGGTTTGTTGATTCCTACATGTTCTAGAATTGCCAGATTGCAGCAACAGCTGTGTGAAAGAAATCCTAAAAACAAATAAAGCCAAATGTCTTTCTAAGTTCATTATCAAATTTCAGAGTAACTCTAAAAGCTCTAAAAGGTTCCAGAAAAAAATATGTCATAGTAATGTTCTGTGGTCCCTTCACTGTTTCTTTGTAACTACTCATAAGACTGCAGAATGATACATCATTAGATATTACTTGGATTTCAGAAGAATCCACAATGTGCTAAATGCTGCCATAGTACAGGTGAAACTCAGTCCTTATCTAAAAGAGGGGAAAGGTCTAAGGAAAGAGAAAAAACAAATAGAGTGAGATATTTTTACTCCTTCTTACATAGCTCTAATACTACGTGGACAATCTTTTTTCTTTCTTTCACAAAGAACCTGAGATACAGTTTCACTGGGTCCTTTTTTGCGTAAAATCTCTCTTTTCAACTCGTGTTCACTCATGGGATAAATGAGACCAATAAGCAAAATGGATTAAATATCATGGTCTGAACTCCACTAAAATCAATAGAAGACTTTCTGCTAACTTCAGTCGTCTATATGCTATCGTTTAATCAGCCAGGTGCATTTAAGTGTAACCATTTCCTTTAAATTAATTTTAAATATAGATAAAGAAAATTATCATAATTGGCACAGATTCTATTTCTGGGACATCCAATCTTGGAACACTACAGCCTGAAATATGTCCCTAAAAAGACATGAGTTTTTTGTGCATGGGAGAGAAATGGGAGTCAGGCAAGCATAGAGTTCTTCTTATACTATTAAACTTCATTCCATAATACTAGCTATCTGTCTCTGATTTCTTCAGACCATGTCTGTTCCCACACACTTCTAAAGCAATTAGCACTTTGCTGACACTTTGAATTATTAATATTATTGTTGTTATTAATATTAATTCCAAGCAGTGGCAAGACAAATCCTTCATACAAAAAGTGAGGCATATGTTTTGACTGTCACCAGTGGAGCCTTTTGCTGTTTTTGTGAAGTGTACTATCGGTACCAGCACAAATACCAATACCAATGCTGCCGATAGTTGTTGTCATGGCCAAGTGTCACATCTGTAAGTGAGAGCAGATCTTAGCTCTGCACATTAGGAGTCCACATTATTTAATATGTGTTGTTTCATGTACTATGTAAGACTGTAAAATTGTAACTGAATGCATTCTAATTCTGCAGAAATCCTCTAAAAATGAGAAAGAAATTTTAGGATCCTTAAGATGAAGTGAATTTCTGAATTAACAAAATGAGTAGAAAACTGAAGACATCCTCTCTTCTTCCCACTAGCGAAAAAGTAGTCAGAAACTCAAATAGACTCATGTTTGGCACCTTCCTTCCCTGGCTGAAAGCATTATAGCCCAGGCAGTCCATACAATTTGGTGTATTTTCTCAGAAAACATCATCTGAAACAGGTATGCCTGCCTGCAGTCCTTTGGAAATCTGAATCATGTCTGAGAGATTTTCCTCTGAAAAAGGAAACTACTCTGTAGTTTAGTTGTCTTGGTTTTGGCTTGGGCCTTCCCTGGTAACAGGGTTATAACTAAGGAAATATTCCACACCATTCCTTTAAGTAGTTGGGTGTATATAAGATGGGGAGGGAGATTCTTGTCTCTCTTCCTTTCGGGTGCTTGGAGGACAGCAGATCTCAGTGTGTCGGTTTCGCTCTTATCTATGGGAGCTGAGGCCTATCTGAGAAACTGTAGTCTGAAGCTGCGCAGAGGTGAAGGAACTGCTTCTCTTGAGGGGAGCTGGAGGGAATTTATTGTGTTAGTTACTTTATTGAGCTGTTCCCTGAGTTTGAGTGTATATATATCTGTTTTGGTTTGGTTTTACCTGATTTTTGTCCCTCTTCCCTTTCCCCCCTTTTCCCTTTAAGGTTGTTCGGGATTCTTGCTCTGTATATTTATAGTGTTTAATTGTATATAACTGTAATATATGTGAATATATATATATTACTATAATTTTTCTTTGCGTAATCTTTTTTCCCTCTCAGGAGAGGGGGAATCTGTGTGGCCAATGGCTGGGTTTGGCAGGGAGCCAGCCCAAACCTCCACAGAAACAAAAAGTATGTGGTGGGCTAGTTGCCAAATATCTTATTTAGTTGTTACCTTATGGAAACAGGAGATCACCAATATGTTTTTTCTTTTTTTAACTTGATCATCTTCTTTACTCATTTTATGCACCAAAAATTGTATTTTTCCTCACTCTACTTCTAGAATAAGAAGTTCCTGTATGAGCTCATTTCAAACCGTGAGCAGGATGAGTGATGGATTCTCATACTGCCTGTAGCATACATAGACTCGCATATCTATCAAATGTCATACTAAAATCCTATAAATAATAGTTTCACCTTTTTGTCACTCATAAAGCCAAAAACCATGATTTTGTATTTGGAAGTATAAGAAGTGTATTTCGTCCTCTTCATGCTTCTCATCTCCTTTTGCTTTGGTGGAGCTGGTACTGAAGTCTGAAAACACAATACATTTTATTCTGCACTCTCTTCTGTCTCATTCTACAAAAGCATCTTGCTGGTGCACCGTGAATCTTCTGCCTATCTAATTTGAGGATCATTTCGCAGCTAGGAAACTATGACTCTTAGAAAGGAAGAGAAATTGAATGTGCTATATGTGGAATATAGGGAATAGAACAATATTAGCACACTGTCACTGTTAGTATCCTTGCCGCCTTGAAAAGATAGTGTCAATGTCTATCTGGGATGGATGAGTCAAGCTCAGTGGGTGTGCAGATGATGGTTCAGGCTTATGTGCACAAACTACCTTTTATTCCATGATTCAATCTCATCTCTGGTCTGCCAGTGTAGCTGTGGTTGCAGCTTCTGACACATTCTTCCCCTTAGATGATTTTCCCTTATGAGGTCATGCTGCTTCTCTTCAAAAAGACATCACAGAGAGATGCCTTCACTCTTTCTGGAGTCCTATCTTTGCATATATTTGCTTGTACAGTCCTCACAAACTGTAATACAGGACTGCAGTTTTCATAAAAACTTGTGGGTGCAGAAAGCCACTCTGGAAACAGGAGGCAGCATAGTTTTAATCTTGACCAATCATTGCGATCTCATATGGGCTCCAGTTAGACTCTGTCACTGCCAAGCAATTACTGACAAATAGTCAGTAAATTTATGGTCAAATAGAAGATGACCACTGAAGATGCCAGTACTCATTCATGGGAGATCTGGTGGCCAGTCTCTGATTTGTCCTTTGATGAGTCAAATCAGGTCCAGCTTGAATCTGGGCATTTTATTTGTAACCATTCAAGGCTAGCCTGAAGAAGGGAATCTTCCCAAAATTCTCAATCAATTTTTAGACTACAGGTGTCATCTTTAACAGCACTGAAGGAACTGTGGTGCTAGATAGCATGGCATTAAATACAAGTTTCCTATTTAAAGATGCCTTTGTTGTAAGCTGCAGGAAAGGGTTTTGCCAGTTGTATCCAGTGTTCCTGTGACTGAGCAGTAATATAACCTTATAGGTATATGTCCCACAGACAAGTATTGAATTACCCTATTACTGTGTGAATCTTAATGAAACATTAACAGCTTTGGGACTTGACAAGTTTTACCCACGATTACTTCGATACAGGTATTAAGAAGAAAGCAAGCTGAAAGACAGAAATTTGTTTTGATATTTATTTTAATTCCATAATAACATATCTGTTCTAATCAGAGGTGTACCTTCCAGGCAGATGTTCAAATCACGTGGGAGTTCATATGCCAAATGTAAGATTAATGGGCTCACATGCTAATGAAACACTCTTTCACTTTCCATGACAGAGAATAAAAGCACCAGCCTTTTGACAGTGAAGCTGAAGCTACACCCTTCCTTAGCTGCAAAGGTTTATTCCTGTGGGATTCTTCAGAGGTTATTTCACTGATTCATCAAACGATTTGTGTAGTTTTATCCTTTTCATGCTATAGTAAAGAATTTAGCTCTTTTCTCCTTACACAGGAAATACTCACAATTTGTATGTCTAGGGTATATGGTACCATTGCTCTGCGGAGCATTTTCATCCTGCTTCTGATGAGGCACTAAACAGAAAACAAATGAGTACTGGCTCATAAGAAGTGACATTTCAGTCTGCCCTAGGTAATAGTTCAAGAGTCAATTTAGTGTCAAAAAATAGCAAGTTGTCTCCCAATATGAAAGGTTTTTTTGGTTTTGTTTTCTTTCAGTGGCAGGCAGGCTGGCTGAGATTCTATCTCCACCATGAAAAAGGCCTTTATTTTGTGTTATTAAATGAAAGCTGAGCTTATCACTGACATCACAGGCTAGTCCTAATGGCTTTTACAATAGCCCTAATGGCCAGCCTGAGAGAGTCCCTGGGCCACATTCTCAGGCTGTATAAACTAATGAACAACTGGTTGCTCAATTTTTAGCACTTCCTTTGCCTCATGTGTCATTTTCTACTCAGTGAAGTTACAGCAGACACTTGTTTCCTGTATCTGAGATCTGACCTCATTATTTTCATACAATTAATAATATTTAAACAAGTTCCTGTTTGAAATCTCAAACTTCAGGTTTGGTAGGTCAGACCCAAGGTGTTCATGAGTGTAGCCCGATCTTCTTGCCCATCTTAGCCTACACCTGTGTGTATGGCAGTGCCTGAGAGAGATTTAGGAATTACTTCCACCAGCTTGTCATTGGTTTTGTAGAACCCAAATTACCTTAATTTTCTTTGAATTTTATGGAAAGGAAATAAAGCATAATAAAATATTGTTCCCAGAAGGGCAGTTGTGTAGTATAATCTGCATTTCTCTTCTATTTCAGGCTGCCTCAAGAGGACACTATGTTGCCAAGGTTATACAGCTATAATCATCATGTATTTATGCAAAATAAGAACTATATAATATTGAAACATTAAACATGATGAGATTATTAAAAGGAAAATACAGATGAGCATAAGCCTTTTCTTCTAATACTTGCTCTTATAGGAGTTCAAACTGAAGCTTTAGCCAAACACCTGCATGTATCCATTTTTTCATTACTGTGCCAGTCTTGATAGACTAAGACTATTAGTGTCTCTGTAAATTTACTAAATATAGTGATTTTTAGGTTAAAAAATGTTCTCTGTGAGAAATTGTCCTGTTAAACAAGCTCTAAAGGGTCTGTTTATTTTATAAACAACTCATCATACACTGGAGAGTTTAGAGCTGGAACCTGTGGTAACAGACGGACACACACACACACACACACACACAGAAGTTTGGGGCAGGGAATATTTACAACTAGCAGCTACCTTTATTAACAGAAGGCTTCTCTTTTATACTTTTTCCTATCTGTCCACACATACACATGTCACATTCTATTAGCCAAGCACTTCTGTCCACAAGTCCTAGACCATCTTCTGATAGGTAGTTCACATCTCTCCTCATGCTGGTAAGATTCAAAACACATCTTGTTTTTCCCAGTTGTTTTTCTTCTTTCTTCTACTTTCCCCTGCCACTGTAAGGCCGTAGACTTGTTTTTCTCCACTTTTCCAAGCTCAGAGCCACATCCCTCCAAGGCCAAAGTTGTCTTCAGCCCAGAAGTCTTCCACAATTCCCCCTTTTTGTTTTTCTGCTATGAAATTCGAGTTTATCATCCTCTGCTGGGCCCTTTGCAAACAAGATATCAAACACGATAGTAGCAGTAAGATCATTACCAACATTAGCAAGCAACACATGCCTAGTTTTATCCATTGTTTGACCTAGGTACTAAGACCCCATCCATTTAACTATCCACCAATGTAAAAAAAAAAATTATTTATCTTTTGTTATCGTTTGAGTTGCTGCCTGTAAGTCTGCAATGTTCTTATATATCTATACTGCATTTATATCGTGCATGCATGTGGAGGTGAGTGTGGTTCAATAAGAGTTTCTGAGCTGGTGTCATCAGTCCTTGGCAGAACTCAGAAATGTATGAGAAAGTTCCCAGTGATCCCTAAAGGCCACTTAATGTGTGAGCAATCCAGGCAAACCTACATTATTCTAAAAATTCTAGAAAATCTACAAAATACACTAAAATCTTTGGGCATTCTACAAAATATGCTAAAATCTTTAGGCATCAAGAACCAACCACACCATAACTAGTAGCTATTTGGATGGATTAACTAGTGAGTGTGGTATCTTGTAAAAAGCATCAAATGCCCTTAGCTCCCAGTCACAGAACAGAGCCCTGGATTGTTAATCTTCCTCTCTAAAAGTTCTTCTGGAAGGATGAGCACCAGACTCCCAGATTCCCCGTTTCCCATCTATGCTGGTTCCAGGGACAGGAAAACACTCCTCTCTGCTCACAGATTTGAGATGTGGATACAGGTCCACACTACCCTTGCTGCCTTGCCTATGTAGGAACACAGCAACAAGCAGAAACACAAGGCTAGCTCCAGATTTAGACAACTTTATAGTGTTGCAGAACATCAGAACAGATGCGCCAAATCAGGTCCAAACACACCCATGCTGTTACCCCACCTCTGGCAGAGACAAGGTGGGTGCCTGGGGCAGGAAGGTAGAGGCATACAGTGATAATTCCCCAAACAGCTTCCACCAGTTGAATCTCAGGGGCCTCCTGTGCCAAGTTTGCTTTCTAGGTGTTTCCATTACTAGATTTATCTTCCTTGCTCATTCTCCCTTTGAATCTGAGTGAGCTTTGAGCACCAATAATATCCTGTAGCAGCAAGTTCCCCACCTTAGTTACAAACAGTGAGAAAAAATACCTCTTTTTGTTCAGCTTACAACTTACTCATTTTGGTGGTCCACTATTTTTTTTCACTGGGATGAAGTAGTGAGCAAACCATCCTTATATGCCTCCTCAACAACATTCGTAATTTGAAAGGCACTTCTCCTACCCCTCTAGAATTGTTCCCTTTCCACAGCAATGTCACGTGGTTTATTTTGTTCTTGCCTCTGTGAAAGCCTTTGTACTCTTTTGGTCATCTTTTTTGCTTCTTTCTAATTTTTTTTCTATTTTTCTGGTACCTGTTTTCAGGGGGGGAGGATCACAACTGCCTGTGTAAGTTGAATATAAAATCTGCCATGTCCTGATGTTTCTGAGAACAGAAAGTGAGAAATCAGCCCTTGCACAGGTCTCAACATCTCCATAACAAGTTCTATCAGAATTTGTTATCTCATGTTCCCCAAGCAGTAGTTTTGCAACAGTTTTGGTTGCCCTTCAGTCAGGTGTAACATGATTCCTGAATGTATATTACTCCACACACACCAAAGAAAACAAACTGAGATTCCACCTTATAATTTTTCAAGTTACAATGTTAGTTTAAAACAGTCTTCCCCTCCTGTGTTGGTACTCAGATGTGGCAATTGAACTGTCTGGGTGACCATACAAAAAAATAGTTCAGTGAAATGATCTAAGCTAACAGACATTCTTTCCCACCCTTCCTTTAAAGTTGCTTTTCTTTCTTTATTAACCTGTATCAGTCCAGCTGTCAGCAGCGACACCATTGAGTGAATTAACCTTGCTGAAGGACTGATAAACTTCCCACACCAGAGGTGGAGTGGCAGAGAAAGGAATGAGCAGGTGAGAGGAAGGAAAAGGGGTTGAAACTTCTTAAACTGACTTCCCACCAGCAAAATCCTCATGTAAAAACATGGTCTCAGAGGTCATGAGTAGTTGCACTGATTTCAACTGTTGTGCTTTTCTCAGGGAGGGATTCTGCAAATGGGAAGTATTTTCGTACAGTTCCTGGGCCGAAAGGTTTTATGTTCGTGCAGGCAGTGATACTCTGAATTGTTTGTGATTTCTCAGGTATAGGACCACTGAAACATCTTCTTTACAACATCAACAACACACCATACCCTCCCTCTCTTAAAAATAAAAATAAGTGAGCGGATTGAGAGATAAGAGCATAGAAGAGTGGTCAAAATGGGGATGCTAAGGAACAGTGCAGGGACAGGCTGTTCATGTGGCTGGGAGGGGAACCAGAGTTTTCAAAGCACAAGTCAGGAAGTTTAAGAAGACAAGATTGGAAACAGAGAAATAAAAAAATGTAATTTCAGACTCCCAGTGACATATTTAAATAGATTCTGTGCTCCTTATACTTTAGATTTTCTGCAGTTTACATCACTAATCCTTGCATTCCTCACATGCCAATCAGGCCTCTTAAGGGGGCACTTGGGCAGGGAGGTGGTCTGGGACTTGCCATTCCAGATAAGCAGAAAGTACTTGCACAGATATTGAATCCAATGTGCCTTTGTGGCTGTCAGACAAACAGCAGCAAATTCTCAACCAAATGCACTCGGCCAGGTCCTCTCCCAGTGCCAACATGCACCCCATCTGATACCAATTTATACCAGGGAAGCTCTGGTCAAATAATTTTCCAGTTCCCTCAAAAAGCCTTCAGTATACAAACAATACTTTGGAGCATTTCACACTCAGAGGGTGGTTGTTTGCTGGCATTTTAAATGAAAATTTCTGTCATAATTTAATCTATTAAAAAAAATTTGCCTGTTTATCACAAATCACACGTGTTTTGAATTAAAAAAAAAAAAAAAAAAAAAAAAACTAAACCCAAAACTATGGAAGTGCTAGCTCATATTTCAGTACAAAAGCTCTCAGAATAAGCTCATACAGAATCAGTTTATCTATATGAATATTCATAGACTTATAGCACAAAATATTAAAAAAAAAGGTAAAAACACTTAATGATTGCCTTAGCATCTCTTCATAACCTAGCAAGCTAAAACGACAGTAAATTTTGATTTGTTAAGATATTTCAATAATCAAACATTTTCCTTGCAAGCACATGTTCTTCAGGAAATATATCAGGTTAAAAGAGTTTACGTTAAAAAAGAGATTCCTTAAAAAAAGGTTAAAAATCACACCATGAAAAATGAGATCTTTCTGGAGACCAGGTAACTAAATATCAGAGGAACATGTTATCTTCATGGAGAAAATCTGAGCTTTAAGTGAAACCAGAGGGGAGCGGGTCACTCCGCGTGACCCTGCAGGCATGCTAAACAAGCCTCACTCCATTTCAGACTCCGTCATTGACTGCTGCAGCGAGGTGCTTGAAATGGGGCTGTGTAGCTGGACAGTATTGTTTTCCATCTCCATTTTTCACAGGAAGCCCAGATGAAACCTCAACTCAGAGAAATAAGTATTAACAACTTAGATTTTGTTTTCTTCCTCCGGAATTAACTATTTGAAGGTTTGACATTTTAATAAATCAGTGCAGCCATTGAACTTTAGTATTTACTCATGATGATTAGTTCAATTAGAACTAAAAGTCTGCATTAGTTATTGTAGTTAGTAGATTTAAATAATAAATTTGTTCATATATATTTTAATAAGCTTTATGTTTCTTTATACCTACAGGTTTGTCATATTTATATTTTATTCAATTTTCTTTTACTTTGTGGTTATAAGATTTATTACTTCATTTTGAAAGTTTATTTTTTGAAAGTTTATTTTAGTTGCTTATTTGATAGCTATTTGCTTTTTCTCCCCCTTTTTTTCTGTCAGATCTGCCTAGAGTTTAAAGAAGGAGTCTTTAAAAGACAGTGTTTGTAGCTTGAAATAAATATGTTAAACATTTATTTTATTTGTAGCCATCTGTGAGACTGAAGTAACACAATAAAAATGTATACAATACCTGAATGCAATTTTCCAGAGTTCACTGTTAACTTTGCCAAGATTTCAAGGATATCACTCTTCTTCTTTTTTTTTTTTTCCAAATTGTTTCATGAATGCAGCAAAAAACCAAAGACACTTTTTAGCACATTGAAATGTTTCAAATTTAGAGGCACCCTGACATCCATCTTTGTTGTATTTGGCTTGTGAAGAAAAGTTATTAGAAGACAGAGTGAGCACAGGGAGTCAGACCAGCATGCTGCTGTTGTACACATGGGTGCCTATGTAAAGCTGGTTAGAAATTCACATGGCCAGGCACCTACATTCAGTGAAGATAACTGCAATAATTCTATTCACTACATTTGGTTAAATGCACCACTGAGGTGTAGGAGAGTCTCTGTAAAAGAATTTAGAGAAGCAGTTTCAGGCGCAGCAAGGTATTAACTCAGGGCAGCAATCAGATAAGACCAGCAAAAAATTATCCAAAGGATTCAATCACTGTGATAATTTGATTATTGGCTTTGAGTTCTTTATGTTGTTATTCCAAGCAACTGCAAAACATTTTAAGTACATAATAAAAATGAAAAATAAAAAATTGTAATCTGCCCCGTTTTTCTACTCTGGCCCATGGATCTTAAAATCCTTGGTCCAAAGCAACCAAATGTCAGTTCTCATAAGAAAGCCAGTTGCCAGATGTTGTAACAATTGATGGCCCAGATGACAGAGGTCGCCATTTGTTTTGGGCAGCTGTCCTTCAGTGAGTGGTGCCCCGGAGGACCTCAGGCAGACGCCAGATGGCTCTGGGTGGGTGCCCCAGCAGCCCCAGAGCCACAGGCTTCTGGCAGGGTCTGGGGGGATGCAATAGATTCCCAGAAACATATCAGTGAGGGAAGGTGGAATTTACATCAGAACCTTTGAAGTCAATATAAGTTAATATAAATGAATTTGAGGCTGAGTATAATAATTACTGCCGCGAGGGGATGGCAGCAGCAAAGTTGGGCTCCTGCAGAACATCTAAATACCCAAATCATTAAGCTTTCCTGTGACCTGTATATCCTGGGTCAAATTCATACAGAGACTGCAAAGCCCACAGGCTAAATTATGTATTTGAGGACCCAGCTAATCAGTCTCGCCTAATAAAGCTACAAGAAAATGCATGTTCCAAGCGGACATCACCAGAGACAAACTGCATGTAAAAGTGCACTGTAAAACAATGAGTTGAGTGCTCTCTGGCCTCAAACTGGGATGACTGGAGAGGGATCTGATAGAGGAGCTGTAAAATCATTAGTAGAAAGAAGAAGGTGAATAGGTAACAATTGGTCAGTGTCTTTTCAATGCAAAGGCTAAGAGTCATCAAAAGGAAACCAGCAGGACCCAGATTCACAATAAACCAAAGGAAAACTTCCTCACCAAATGTTGATGTAACTTGCAGGACTGGTTGCCACAGGACAGGGATGGGACTAGAGGCTTATTAGCATTCAGAATTTACTAAATCCATTACTGGCAAATCTGTTAAGGTGCCTGAACAAAAAGAATCATATGTTTCCTTTGTACTTATATTCTTCTTTAGTTTATTTATTACAGACTCTGTCAGGTACAAGCTGGTGAATTTGGTAGTTACCTGGATGGGCCACTGCAGCAATTCTCAGGGTCTCACCTTTAGCACTGTACAATCACAGAAATCTGGAGAGGGAATGCCTTTTTTTTTTAAAAGGGTCCATATGAGGTAGCTTATCCAGATTAGATCAGCCTAAGGAAAATGTTATAAGGCCTCACAGCTGACTTATTATGAAAGGTGTTTGGAGATGTGGTGATTTTCAGGTTGCTTTTCAGTTTTGCCCCCTCACAGCAGAAAAATGGGCAGTTATGGAATGAACATAAGCTTATAAACAACATATTTGCTTTAGTTCCTTATCTTTTGTGACTGTGTAGAAGCAGTCTGTTGGACATTAGAAGCCTTCAGTTGAAAATCATCAGTTACTGTTCTTGGGAGGTGGATTGCAGTTCTGGTCCCCATTTTTGCATTCCTTTATTTTCCTGGGTAAAGCTATACAGCTTAGCAGTCATGTGCCAGAATCTCATGCTTGCTGCATGGCAGTTTCCAAGGAAACTCGCAGGCTGCACATGCTAGGAGTGATCCTGAGGGGATGTCAGCTACAATTGCTTTGGTGGATGCTTTGCTTGGAGTGGAAGCTTACCCAGAGTAGAGAGTGGGTTTTCCTTCCCAGATTAGGAATTGAGTGCCAGAATATGTTTAAAACAAAGCACATACATTGTTTTTGAGGTAGAGATGGGAGAGTAAGACTTCACATTAATTTAATTTCTTTAGCGTATTTTTTTTCCAAACCATGCTCTGTCTACCTATTTCTGTAGATTAATATTTGTGATCTGTAAAAGCTTGATTGTCTCATAGAAACTATTTTGTAAAGACTACTTTATTTAAGCTGGCAATAGCCATGTAACAAAAAGGGGATTAAGAAAACACATTAGGCTGAATTAAATAACCTATTTTCCTGGAAAGCATAAGCATTTGAAAAAGGGTACTATGCTAAAAAGGAAAAAAATTAGTTTAAAACACCAGACAAAGGTCCAGTCTTCTAATGAAAGTAGCACCTGACATCTGCATGTTACATGTATCCAGTACTATCTTACTATGTTGCCTATATCAGGCTGCAGTTTTTCAGCCTCCGAGATTAGTCCTGCCCATACTGCACAGTTCCTGTACACCCCAATGAGCGTGGTTTAGGTTTACAGGGATATTTGTGAAAGTGTCTGTTCATGTACATCCCATTCACCTACTAATTTGTCCTTAAGTTACACAGAACATGTATTTGGAGAGAAGATTATAGATGCGGTTTTCTTCCTCCCCCCTCCTCCCCCTTCTCTTTGTTGTTGCTGTTGCTGTTGTTTCTTTTGTTTTATTTTGAGATTTGGTCAAACACTAATTTTGGCTCCCCCAAATCAGAGATCTAACACTGTGAAATGTAAGGGTTATGACACAGAGAAGGCAGTACATGTATGTTCTGGCTTACAAATATTTGAAAGGAACCAGCATATCATTTGATAAAGATTTTTGTTGTTCTTCAAGAACTGAGTCTCAGACTGTAAAGCATCAGTTTAAATCCAAACATTTCTTTCCACCCTGTAATTTGGGACAATGAACAGAAAAGCTTGATGATGGTGAGGAAGTCATGAACAGAAGAGAGAAGGTCAAAGTCTGTGTCTTATTCTAAAACAGAAGAGTAGCAAAAAGTAAACAATCCCAGCCAACTCCCTGCTTCCCATTAAAATACACAGAAGAGAAAATAAAGATTGGAAGAATAGAAAGCTACTAGATGTTACCAGATATTTTAAACTGTTTTAAATTAGATGGGAAATCAGTGCCATATTATCACACAAAATATACAGTAGAGAAGGAAACACAGAAACATATCCCGAATTTTACCAATAATGCATTTGTTTCATAACAAAAATATGTATAATAAAGAATGCATATCCAATCTGGAAGAATGTTAGCATCTAACGCTCTTTTCATCTTTGTGAAAATACTCCCCTTCTGGAGTCTTGTCAAGAAAGAGAGATTTTGACAGACTGACTTCTTCCAGGGAGATACTTCATGTCTAAACCCACCTTCAGCTGTGTGTCTTTTTCTTCTGAATAGCAGATAGTGTGTGATTTTTGGTTTGGGCTTATATTTTTTTCTTTTTTCTTTTTCTTTTTTTTTTTTTTTTTTTTAAGTGGAGATCATTATTTGATTTTGAAGAACACTGTAATACGTTATGTGGCTGATCTGAATTCATCAAATGTTTGGTAGTTACGAGTGTATAGAGAGTCTGCTCACTTACAGTCTATAAGCAATGACAGAAAACAACCTTCATTTGTAAGCTTCTGAAATTGCAAAATGAAACAACAACAACAACAAAAAAAAAATCTCCTTTATGCCATTTCCTCCCATTTACAACGCCAAGATTAAAAAAAAAGTTTGACAAACAGGAAGTTGCTTCAAAATTATAGCTCTTTCTATGAAGCTGACATTCTTGGTTGCCTGCTCTCTTTGAAGAAGAATAATTGAACAAGCTCTAGTTACAGGGGCCAACTCTTTTGAAAGCAGAGCTCTCTAGGTGAAGATTATTCTTTACTCAGGGGTTAATCAGGGACCTGGATTTCAGTCTCCATAATACTGTTAGAAGGAAAGGATTGAAAACAAATTCCTCACTTCAGAATTGCTCAAGATTTCAGTCTCCAGTGTTGATTGGCACTGATAACAGCTTCTTTGTTTTTTTCTCTCTCTAATGAAAGCATCATTGATTATCTTTTTAACTATTTCCTAATAGCTTCTACTTCTAGATAGTCTAATAATCAATAAAATGTCAAATACTTTGATCTCTAATTCAACAAGGCACCCTGATTTTTGTGAACTTAGAACATATGAGTTGGTTGCACTTGTGTTGTGTTAGTGCTGCATAGTGTTACAGATGAAGCCATTGGAAAATCCATACACACAAAGAAAGAGTCCTTCTCAGATTGCAGCCTGACCCCAGAATTCTATTCCCTGATTTATGGAATGATCTGGAAGTCAACTTCTATTTTAGGCACCCAAAGTGACGGAAATGCTCATCATAAATAAAGACAAAGAAACAAGACAAAAAAGCCAGATGAATCAGAAATAACCAAATAATCTAGGGCAAAAAGTGGACCCAAAGAGAGTTTAATGTACTGTGGGAAATCATGTGTGATGGAAATCTGGGTTTTGGTCTCATGTCCAGGAGGGTATGAAGTGAAGAAAGATATACTGACATTGGCACTCTGAAATGAGCTAAAGATACAGAGGAAATTACTTCTTAACTGCATATTCTTAGTGTCTTTTACAATGTCTGCATCTCCTTCAGTCAGACAGGAAATGTTTTAAAAATTCAAAACACTGAAAAACATTGAAAGATTGTGTGAGATATTTCCCTGTCAAACACCTACAACCCCACTGTACTGTGTTATTCCCTTCCCTGGTCTAGGACTCAAGTAGAAGCACTCAAGCAACCATTCTTCAGGTAGTCAGGTAAAGCAGCCTGTCCCTGCAGTCATACTTTTTCCTAACTCTATATTTAAAAAAGAAAATAACAACAACATCAGCAAACAACAAAAACTAAACCAAACAAAAAAAAAAAAAAAAAACAAAAAACTCCACCACTCCCCCCAAACAATAAAACAAAACAAAACAACAACAAAAAAAAACAAAAACAAAAACAAAAACAAAACCCAAAAAATCAACAAAAAAAAAAAAACCAAAAAGACGAGAAAAGGAGAGGGGAAAAAATGAAAGAGGTGAATATAGAGAAATCCTTGGTTCATCCGTGACAAATGAGTTTTCCTGTTATTGCTGCCTAGCTGTCCAGCTGAAGGTTGCTACCTGGGTTTCTAAACAGCAGATGATTTGGTTTCATCTGAGCTGGTGCTGTTACATCTGTCTAGTGTTTGCATTTGTCCAGACTATTTAATCTCATAAAACATAGTGGACACTGCTTATTTTAATTCAATGCTTTTATACATAGTTTTTATATTTCCAAGAGAGTGGCTGCCTGGCTGTTTTAGCCATTTTTCTTTCCTTCTGCATAACCAGAATTCTCTGCTTCTCAGAGAAGGAGACTTTCTCAAGGGTCTATAATGTTCCAAAGAGAGCAAGGAAAAGAAAACACAAAAGCCCCAGACAAATGCAGTGATGATACTTAAACGCATTATTCCATGAGGGAGTAGTGCAATACTTTGCTCTGTAGTCCTGGTTTTATTTATTCCATGAGGTGAGTTCTTTCATACACAGAGAAAGTAAAAAAGGAAAATAGCTCCCATAGGTTACCGAATGCTTCACGAGAATGGAGTAACATTCCTGGCTTCCACTGATCCTGTCAAACTATTCAGCAGCATTTCAGAAGGAGCTCAACACCTGAAGGAAGAAGCTCCGAGCAGCTTGTCCGAGGTCAGGGGAGCAGACTGAGAGCTCACGTTAGCGCTCCGGGGTTCCCGTTCCCAGCTGTCAGCATGGCTGCCGAGCTGTTCACAGAGATTACCTGTGGTTTGCCTCCTTACAGTCTTTCCCACTGTCAGTCCCAGTTTTTGACATCTCATTTAAAATTAGATCCTAATTTTGAAACCCGATCTACGCGAGCGCCGCTCGGCAGCTCCAACGAAAGTCTGCCTGCACGGAAGGGCTGATGGGACAGCAGCCAAAGATCGCAACTGGTCGGGGCTGGGATGCTCGCAGATTTGTCCAGCATCCAGCTTTCCGGGGCAGCCCCCTCTGCGGCGCCCCCCGAGCGATGCTCCGGGCCCGTGCGCCCCCTGCCGCCCCCGCCCGCGCAGCCCGCCGGCGCACCCACACCACGCAGCCCGGCTTCCAGTTACTGCTTCCCACCCCGGGCCAGAAGCACAGCAGCACATCTGTGTTTTGCAGCTTGTCGCAAAATCAAGGCATTGGTGGAAGTTGAAAGAGGAGTGTCCCTCCCCCGCCTCTTCCACTATTTTTCCACTGTCCCCAAAACTATGAGGGGATGTGCAATTCATTTGGTTTTGCCCCTGAAGAAAAAGCTGAGTTATCTGAAAAGAGCTCACAGGATGAGAAGGCCCTTTAAGAAAATCTATTAGGCTTTTTCTCTCACAGGTGTTGTTCATGTAGGAATTTCCTTATGTAGGACATAAGAGTCTATCTGAGAAACAGGCCAGTAAAAAATCACTCTGATTTTGTTTGTTTGTTTGTTTTTGGTTTAGGTTTTTGGTTTTGGTTTGTGTGTGTGTGTGTGTGTGTGTGTGTGTGTGTATGTGTGATTAGAAACCTCTATTCACCCACAAAATTCCAACAATGGAAAAATGGGTGAGCAGAGACTATCATAAGCAGTCCTATGTCCTGTGTGCCAGTCTGAAAGACAGATATGCCAGAGAAGATCCAGCCCACTGCAATTCCATCTATACTGGGATGTGAGTGCCTAAAATTAGTTCGTGTTAAGAATAGGGTTACAAATTGCTTAGCTCTGCAGACATAAAATTCATAAGATTCTTCCTCATGACTGAGACTAACATACCCTTACTTGGTCACACAACTTCAGGGGATATGCGTGTCAGTGTCTTACCTCAAACCCTGCTATACATGAAATTCAACTGAATGCATATCAAACATCTGACTCAGATCAGAAATTAAAAACCAAACCAAACCAAACCAAAAACAAACCAAACTATGAAAACCAAGACCAAACCCATTAATTTGAACTTTGATTAAGTTCAAAATTAAGGCTTATATATGTATTTGTTTGAAGTCACAGGATATGTCTGACCTCCCATCGTGGTCAATAAAGGCTAAACAATGATCAGATATTTCTAGTATAGAAGACTTTGTGTGAATTTTACACACCTAAACATCAGTATCTAGTTCCATCCGGCGGGGCCTCATGTTTTTTCTCATTCAGGATATGTCCATCTTATCTGCTGTTCTCATGTGGATATATTGAGTAAGTCTCAGCATTGATTGTCTTGTGAGACACAAGTTCAGGCAGTCAAACTGAGTCCCCAGAGGCAGAATCTCTATGGGAGCTTCAGCATCTGCGATGGAGACTCAGGCAGTCAGTGCAACCATAAACAGGGAGTGTTTCTATAGACTTCAAAACTGTCATTCTCCTCTATTTCCAAAGAAGTTCAGGACAGCAACTAACTTCAAAAGGTATAGTATCATTAAGGTTGGAGTAGACCTCTAAGATGATCAAGTCTAGCCATTAAGTCAGCACCACTGAGTTCACCTCTAAATGATCTCCACAAGTGCCACAGCCACATGTCTTCTGAATGCGTCTAGGGATGGTGATCCCACCACTTCCCTGGGGAGCCTGTTCCGATGTCTGACCACCCGGTCAGTAAACAAATTTGTCCTAATATCCAATCTAAACCTTTCCTGGCACAACTTGAGTCCATTTGCACTTGTACTGGCACTTGTTACCTCACCTTCCGTATGGAGGTCTAAGGGTTCACACAGACAAAAGAAATCTTGGGTTTGAGTCAGCATCTCTGACAGGATCTGATATTACAATGCAGACACTACAGGAAAGATTTCTCACCACAGCGATAGTAATGACCTCAGTCCTGGGTTGAGAGCATGAATCTTAAAGTCTTCTGTGCTGCTGCAAACTGCCTAAAATCCAATTGCTTGGGATCTTTCTAAACAGGGACACTGAGGAAAATCAATCCAAATACACTAAAGGCATAAATTTAAATTGTTGAAACTCACTCCTTGTGTAAGTGTAAAGAAAATTTAGTACTGAATAAGGGGATTCTCAAAGAAGCTTAATGAGTTTTTGATAATCCACTTAAAGAAGTGGATCTTTCTTGAATTTGCCCTATGGACAAACTCCTAATCTTTTGTCGTTAATTCACTATTGCTTTTGTTTGTATAAGTTTTATAAAGCTCATGGGGTCAGTGTACCAAATAACGTCAACCTACCTGCTGCTCAGCAACACTTAGCTACACTAGAGCTGGGTGAGAACGTTGTTAACTTTTTTTGAGAGTATGCAAACTGCTGTTACATTTGATTCTCTGCATATTGTCCCGTGGTCTGATTTTTTTTTTTTTTTTTAATTATTATTTGCACTCCTCTTTCTCCTGAGTTGCCAACCTCTTCTAAATCTGACAATTCCTTGTGATCCAGAATCAGCATCTTAATCTCAGGTCACTGTCATAACAAAACAGGGTTTAGTCTCATTAAATGCAGGAGCTGTTCCCATTCCCATTAGAACTTGGTGTTTAGGGCACATATCAAGAAAACACAGGACAAAGAATCATTTGTTTTTTCCTCAGAGAGGTTTTGAACCCAATTTTCCCACTTGCTCATAGAGTGCCCAACACAGCACGGTTTTTTTCTCCTTCAGGAATCAGGAGACATCCAGCGCCAAGTCCATCTATGCTGAAATAACACGTGCAGAGAAAAAGCGCTCTGCTTAGGGAAGCCGGGGGTTAGCGAGGAATACGAACGCCTCGGTAAAACCCCACAAATCTGGAGGTCTTTTTGCCACCGGACAAAGCCGGGCCCGTGTCCTGCCCGTGTCCCGCCCGTGTCCCGCTTCTGTCCCGTCCGCGTCCCGCCCGTGTCCCGTCCGTGTCCCGCCGTGCCGCCGCGGGGCCAGGAGAGGGAGCCGGCGGCCCCCGCACCGCCCGCACCGCCCGCACCGCCCGCACCGCCCGCACCGCCCGCACCGCCCGCACCGCC
>JAWWMO010000121.1:98712682-98737961 GCA_035047845.1 Dendrocincla fuliginosa
CACCGCCCGCACCGCCCGCACCGCCCGCATCGCCGTCCCAGCCGGTCCCCACGAGGGGCTCGGGGCTCGGGGAGGGGCGCAGCCGGCCCGCGGGTGGCACACACGGTGCCGGCGGCGGAGCTTCGGCTGCAGAGGTGTCGCCTGCCGGGAAGGGACGTGATCCACCTGAACGGGGCAGCAGAGCCATCGCTGTCCTCAGACTGTGAGGGGATTTACACTGGGAATGATGGGGGCAAGGGAGAGGGAGAAGGAAGAGAAGGCCAGCAGTGAAATGCAGAGGTTGTGGACTGGCTTTCTACCCCATCCCTGGAGTTCAACAGCAGGATGGATGGGGATCTGAGCAACCTGGTCTGGTGGGTGGCATCTCTGCCCATGTCAGGGGGTTTGGGACTAGATAATTTTTAAGGCCTCTTCTAATCATTCTATGATTCTGTGATTTTTAAGCAAAGGGTGAAGGGTGACATGGGCAGGGGACACCTTGGAAACAACGAAACAGGTGGAAAGGCCCTTCCTGCAGCACAGGCACATTCATGCCAAGAGTCAGGCACATGGGAGAAGCTCTCACACCCTTCTTGGGAAATCAGCCCGGGAAAGGCTGTGTCCAAAGTGCCTACAGCCTACAGCATGGGGAACAAGCAGGGCTATGGTTTGGCTTCAACCATAGACAAGTGGTGGGAAGGCTCACACAAATGGAGTGCTGCGATGCAGGGGTACAGGCTCTTAAGAAGGGCAGGCTGGAATGAGGAAGATTTGCCCTTTATGTATGAGAAGAGAAGCAGGAATGCACAGAACTCCACCTGGAGACAGATGATGGCTCTGCTGAGAACCTTTTTCAAACAACTGGAAGAACCCTCAAGGTTCTCCTCATGGAAGATGTCAACCACCCTGTTGTCTGCTGAAGGGAGAATACAGTAGGTTCTTTATTGTAGTGAGGACACAAAGCTGGACACAGTACTCCAGGTGTGGCCTCAGCAAAACTGAATAAAGGGGCAGGATCACCTCCCTCAACCTGCTGGCAAGACTTTCCTGGGCTGATTTCCTGGGCTGATTCCTGCAAGGACACTTTGCTGGCTCATATTCAACCTGGTGTCCACCAGGACCCCTAGGCCCTTCTCTGTAGAGCTGCTTTCCAGCTGAGTGACCCACAGCATACACTGGTGCATGGGGTCATTTTTCCCCAGGTGCAGAGCTTCTCCTTTTAGAACTTCAGGAGGTTCCTGTCAGCCCATTTCTCCAGCCTGTTGGAGTCCCTCTGGGTGGTGACATGACCCTCTGGTGTATGAGCAGATATTGCTGACTTGCTGAGGGCACACTCAATCTTCTGTATTTGACCCTCCTCTGGGGAGGAGCTGGGTAATCTCCAGAGGTGACTTCCAACTTCTGTGATTTTGTGACACTCAGCAGTTTTCATACCCCAAGTAAATTACCACAATGAATAAAAAAGGGAGAAATAAAGCACTAGTATGAATGCAACACTGCATGAGTGCAATCAATATTCATCAAACAGAAAAAGAAAAAAATCAATAAGGTAAAAATTAAAGAGTAAAAGAAAAAAGAAATCTTCTCTTTCAATAAACAGGCACAACTGATCTCCACTGCTGCAGATCATGGAGTCTTTCCCATTCTATGCAAGCTTTCAGGTAATGGATCCACATATACAGCAGGCAGAATTAAGACTGCAGGGGCAATAATTTCATAGTTGTTAGGTGAGTTGCCTTCAAAATCTGACATTGTTTCGATGTGGTGACTTTCTCTTTATGTGTATAATATGCACCTTATATATATGCAAATGAATATCTATATATACACACATGTACAATTATACATACATATGCATTCCCTCCTGGGAAGTGTAAATATGTCCTCAGGGTTGAACAATAAATATTAATAAATTGCCATTGCTCTCTCTGGGAGAACAAATATCTAGAAAATCAGCAGGAAATGATAAGGCACATATTTCAGTGCTAGTATGTTGTACATAGATGTTCTCATTACAAATTTTTAAGACAAATAATGTTGACAGAAGTTCAGGACTTGTCTTTTTCACAAGGTGAATTCTAGTTTTAACATGTTTGTAAGGATGTTAGACACAGCGAAGTTTCACATAGGAAAGGGGGGTAGTGTGGAGCTCCCTGTATTCACAGCTCTGGTGCCCGTCCAGCTGCATCTAAGACCATAACAGGGCACTGAGATGCTGGATGGTGTGGAGCTCCCTTCATCCACAGCTGTGGGGACCCTCCAGCCACCTGCAGGACCATGATGTGCTACATAATGAAACTATGATGCTTTCTTAAGTGTAAGTTGATGTCCCAGCATAAATTGCAGTGCTCTCCAGCTGAGTGGTGGAGGAGGGAGAATACTGGCATGTGGTTGTGCCTCTGTCTGGGACTGTGACTGGCAAAGACAGAAGAATCAACAAATGGAACATCTACCATCTGTTGATATGGGAAGCCTCTCTGCCTGGGGCTTTGCCAGCCTCAGACCAGGACTGGCCCCCCCGTATTTTCCTGGCAACCACAAGACACTCATCCGGGGCCAGTCATGCCACCAGCCCCACTATAACATGGGCCCACCACCAGTATAGTTCCCACTACATTGCTAGGGCTGGTGTCAGGACCTCATATGGGGCCCAGCTCTTGGCCAGCCAGGAAAGGCGTGTGGAGCTGTCTCTGCCCATGGTTGTGGGAAACTTCCAAATTACTGTAAGACCATGATGGGGTGCCTCTCTGCCCTGCAGAGTGCTAGCAAGTGTTTGAATGAGTAACAGAGAGAAAAAAGAACATGCCGTAGTCTGTTCACATCCCTGTCTGGACATCCATCTGCATTACACAGGAGAAGCAAAGAAGGAGCAGTCTTCCTCCATTCTGACAGGCAGACCTTGCTTTCCTGCCCTCTCCACTCCTCCCTGCCTTCCTGTCTCAGCCCTTGTTCATCGGTGTCCTCCATGGCCATAGCAGTCTGGTGCAGGCACCCATCCAGGCACCACCAATGTTCTGCACCCTGTGACATGCCCATGACAACACCAGAGCTGGTGCCCAGAGTTAGTGCTCCATCACTGTGACCCTCCACTCTTGCAGGAAGAAATAAATAATAATAACCAAACAAAAATGACTGGTAGTACTGGGAGGGGAAGTTAAATAGCTGTAAGAACAATTTAAAGAACTGCAGTACAGCAAAGGTTAACATGAATTAAAAGCTGCAGGTCTTACCCACTCCTAATTTTAAAATTCTTTGTGGTAATTCATCTTAGATGTGCAAGAATGAATGTTAATTCTGGAAGAAATAGGCTTGATGAACTGAAGAAGGAATTAAAGATGTCCAATGCCAAATCCTGAACCCATGAGCAGTTGACATGTTTCAGGATGTTGCAGCTTAAACTGGGAGACTTGTGTCTTTCTCCCAAATGAACTGAAGATTCTTCCAGGAACTGTCCTATATCACACAGTTTGGTTAGCCACTAGAAAAAAATCCATAAATTAGCTTCCATATGCTTGGTTCACCACAGACCATTACATCCTCTTTAATTAGCAGGACCAGAAGCAGTGGACACAAAACGAAACACAGAAGCCTCTGTCCGAACCTAAGGAAACATGTCATTACTATGAGAGTGACCCAGCACTGGCATAGGTTGCCAAGGGGAGTTGTGGCATCTCCATCCTTTACGACACCCAAAAGCCATCTAGATGCAGTTGAGAGCACTTGGCTTCAGTTGGTCCTGCTTGAGAAAGGGGTTGGAGCAGATGCCTTTCAAGAGTCCTTTCCAACCTCAGCCATGCTGTGATTCTGTGAATATATATGCATATTGTAGGTTAAAGCAGCCATAAACTTTCTATTATGGATCCCTATATAATTTCCTCAAAGTTTTAACAGTTTGCATTAAAAATTTCCATGGTTAACCTTAAGATGGAAAATGTTTTCTGAAATATTTCAGTTATTTGTGTACTCACTATCATACACATATGTAACTGGAGTGCAGTGGCTTTTTATAAGAGAGGGAAGATGGAGTGTTAAGAAAAGAAGAAGAATCTTCAGTGTTAAAAAAATTTTAGCAGTCATCAGCTTCCATGTTTGTACTCTTTTACAAGGCTAAACTGCTAAGGCAGTAACATTAGTACAGGTTGTGTGTCAAATCAAGGCTCTAATGGTTTAGGAATGGTATTCTCCAATTTAGCAGTCTCACGAAAACCATGCCACCACTCACTCCCATCCTTCCCCTAGCCAATCCCTCCATCTTCCCACTCTGATGGGATGGAGTACAGAATTGGAAGCAAAAAAGATGAAAATTGCAGGTGGAGATAAGAACAACTTATGGGAAACAGCAATGAGATAAGAAAACAAACAGTAACAGTAACAATATTAATAACAAAAGGTAAGAGACAAAGAAACAATTTACACAGAAAGCCTGCGACAAATACCAACAGGCTCTGTCCCACTGCCCTTTCTCCGCACCAGAAAGGGATGCCTTTCTTCTCAGAAGCCTCTTTCCCCCATCCCTGGCAATGATGAGGAACATCATTAGTGTGTCACCATGCCCCTCAGCCACACCTACTCTTGGCTATTACAAAAAATGAACCCGGTCCTTGGCCAAACCAGGGTACTGTTATCCCAGAGGCACTATCACTGTCTGTCTTGGAACCAGATGGCTTTGGCTCTGTTGAACACAGGGTAAGTTTCTGAGCATCTTCTCACAGAAAACACCCCTGTATTCCCATTCCACTACCAAAACCCTGTGATGCAAATGGAATAAAAGTTAACATAAAAATCCCTAACTCTTATTAGATAATCCTCTATTGTTTTCATATTCAGGAAATAGCTGAAAAAAAGTGTCAATTCTGCTGCAGTATTAATAATTGCCATAACATATTCTGTAAAAGATAACAAAATTATGTTCCTACAGCTTCAGAGGTGGCAAGTGAAGTTATCTTCTTATCTCAGGTGATGCTGAAGGGAAGAATTTCACCTTATTGTAGAGAACTGTCTCAGGACCTGGATATTCCAGATAGTTTATGTAAATTTCCAGTGTACTAAAGTCAGGAAATGTACACATAAAGTTAGGCAATGTGAATATTTCTTCAACAGAACCTATTTTCTTTTTATTATATTGGTGTGCTCTGTCACAATGCCAAAGAGGACCCACAGTGTGAGTTCTCCTGCATTTCTTATGCAGTAAATAGCTTGGTACTGTGTTGCAGTGAAATGAGATGCTGTAGGTAAGAGGTTAAGAAAATGTGTGATATATTCATCAATGTCAGCCTGTGCCTTTGCTCTCTATGTGTTCTTATGTTTACTTCCTTTTTGCTAACCAAACCATCTAGGAAAAGCTTTCTTCTTCATTTCAGCTGGGGAATCAGAGGACTGATTTTTTTGCTAGCCACATTGTTCTTTTATCTGCCAGTGGCTACTGAAATTGGAAATATAATGCATCATAACACAGCAGTCCGTATAGCCTCAGGTGAACATACAGCCACCACTGTGAGTCTGTGCATTGATTTTATTTCCATGCTGTCTTGAAGAGCTGGCCTTATATCTGTCAGCTGCCAGGAACCTCGGGTGATAATGACTTGAAGTTTGTGGGTTTCTTATTAAAAGCTTGTGGCACTCAGAATGTCTTTTTGCATTTAACTTATATTTTGTCAAATTGCTTCCATCAAATATTGCTGATTTGTCTTATTGAATTGACTACTGATGCAGTAACACCATGACAAATACAAAACCAAAATGGGTGGTGGTGTGTTCAGTAGTGTGTGTACTGAGTGCTCTGATATTTGGTAGCATGCATCATAGATATCAGTGAACGTCTCTTTATCTGTCTATACTAATAAATAAAACAAGGTCAGAAGTCATTGTCATAGTCCTAGGGCTCAGGGGTCTTAGGAGGATCTTCTGGTCCCTGTGACTTATCTGGACTTCTTTTTTTTTAAAAAAAAACCCCTTATTTTTATGTTTAATTTCTTTTTTTGCTTGTAGAATGTGAAAGGTCATGAAGACTGTTATCTGCCAGAGCAAAGTTTTTATAGCATGAAACTGCGGGAATGTGTTGCATGAAGAGGAATGTTTGAGGGTACAGCGTTGACTGCTGCAAAGTTAAGAGTGTGTAGGGTGGGGAACATGCAAACCACTGCATTCTTGTCCATGTGGCCTTTTGGGAATGGTCCTGGCACAAGTTATTCCCTGAACCATGCCCAGTCATTGTCTCAGAGAACTCTTAAGTGGGACAGGCGAAAACACTGCCAGGGAATATGCTACCAATTATGCACTGCAGAAAACTAGGGGTTCCAGCCAGTGCTCAGTTACTGCCTGGCACTTTTTCATTTAAGGGCATAGATATGTCCTGTGTTTTAAAGAATGTCTTTCAGAAATATTATGGCATTAGGTTATAAAAAAATTCTCTTACATCTAACTTTTCCCAGTCCCCCATAGATTTTGTATGAACATTTCTAATTTTTTTACTGTTTTCTACAGTGCTGGATTCTGACAGCATTGCCACTTCAGCTCAAACCAGTAGTGTACTCGCTCTGTGCTAATGGCTATTATTATTTTGGCCCTTTTCCCCTTGAACAATTCAACTGGCCATGCTGTTTGGAGACATTTCTCTAGAAATCTGTCCCTCAAGGATGCTCCCTGAAAACTGGATTCTTTTGTCCCAGAGCCAATCCTAAGTTCAGTTATGGAATATTTATTGTCTATAAAGTTGCACATATTATTTTCAGTTCTGAATACATGTTCAGTCTTTATTCAGATAAAATGATAACTGATAAAATGAAAATAACAAAGCAAAGCAAAATATTCTGGTAGTTCTCACTTATTATGTAGTCATAACTTTTTGTAATACAAATGGAAGATGACTAGACCTCAGACTGCTTTTATCTTTTACTGGAAGGGTCTTCATAGGACAGCTGTGACAGAAAGGTATTAGGTTGACTATAACTAGCAAATACAATTTCCACTTACTAATTCTAGTGGTGAGATACAAAAATCTGAAGGCATTTTGCAAGAAATGCAGAATCAATAATAGTTGTTTCAACCACAATAGTGTAATAGTGCCTTTATGTACTGATTAAGGATTGATGTATTTAAGTAAATACAGTTCACTGCCTTTTTACACAAATACATACATAATTAAGTAAAGCTTTGGAATGCTTCCAGTGTAAGTACATGTAAAAAAAAAAAAGTACGGGAAATAGTTATGTGATGATTTCAATGAAGGTTAAATATAGTAGTTATTGATGATATGACCTCTTTTGTAAAATTAGGAATATAAATGTAGAAGAACATACATATGAGGTTTATAGCACTGAATTTTATATGTTTTGCATCTCTATGTCCACTATATATATGATGATAATTTTCCTTGTATTTTTCCATAAAATAGTGTTGCATCAATAAGAGGGAAAAATCTTTAGGTGTCTGCATAGGTAGCAAGAATGAGATCTAGAGGTCAGACCTTGTAAATAACCATGTTATGACCTAAGGCAGCAAGTTGATTCAGTAAGAAATTGATTAGTTGATATTTCTGTAGTCTCATTCTGTCTGGAGTTATCAAAAATCTTGCTCAGCTGCTCCATGCTTCAGGCATTACTTATGACAGTAATGTCATTCTCATATCTCTTCCTACAGGTAGAAGAGTTAAAAAAAATACTTCAATTTCAAATTTTTTTTCCCCTGGCTTTTTGCTGTTTTCCTCTTCTGGTTTTGCTGTCTAAGTTATGGTTTTGCTTGCTTACACAAAAAGAAGAGAAAACTCATTGGTTTGCTTAAAACTGCAAGGAGCTTTCTGGCACTTTGTACTTGTTTTTTTATTAAAGAGCCCTGGGGAAACTCTAAGGCTAATTTTTGACTATAACAACAAAAATTCTGCTTTTTGCTGTAATGAAGCATGAGATTATCTTAGAAACTCATGACTCTGGAGGTTTAGTCTTAAAGACTGAGCACTGACTATTACTAGAACTCAAGATAAAAGTAATTCTGCTGGTTTGGAGTCAGCCCTACACTTCTAGAGCTGTGGAATAAGAGCAGTAAGATGAATATTATCCGTTAGGAATTACTATGGTTTTGCATATATAGAATTATTTAGTTTATCTTTTGAAATGTCTTCATGTTTGTGAAAATAACTGCAATTACTATTTTAGAAAACTTCATGGATAAGCCCCCTTGCTTGCCTCCCCACAATAATTGTGGTATGGTCTGTTTATGTTTCACTGACTCACTCCAAGCCTGTCCTTACATATCAGGATTTTCTGCTTCAGCATAGTCCAGGATTTTGCATACTGGAGAGACTGAGCCTGAGAAACAGCTAAATGTGCATCCTTCTGATGTCAAATGTAAACGGGAGCGGTCTTGCCTTGTTTACTCCTAACAAGTCTTGACAGTGGCCCCTTGCAAAAAGACAAGGTTTTCTTAGTAAATGTGTTCATGAAAAACTTGTTTTGATTGACAACAGTGACAATACCCCTAAGGGATGTCATACTGTAATAGAGCTCTTGCCTTCTTTTCACACAGAGCAGGAGTAATGTGTGCTAGGGCACTTTGTGGATGCTCCTTTCTTTCCAAATAACTTTTAGTTTGTTGTGGTTTTTTCTGAGTTTCTAGAAAGCATAAAGGCTGTTAAAACCTGTTTTGGAGAGATTCCTGTGAGATGCTAGTAAAAGTGCAATTGAGATAGTTCTGTCACCTGCACATTTGTCTTTTTCTCCTTTAATTAGAACAAAATTCCTACTTGCAGGTTCATCTTTTGCAATATACATTAGTCAGTTGCTTATTCTTGCAATGTATTGTATCGATACATCATTATCAAAGGTGACAGCTGTGTGAATGTGTCGCAATAAATATAGTAATAATTTTATTATTGTCTCTGTTGTTAGAATGTGTTCAGGGCAGGGCTGCAACATTTCTACTTCTGAAAAAATGTCAATCATGAAATGCCATATGACTAATAAAACACTGCATACAGCGTATGTGTTTGGATACGGTACATATATATGTTGCACAGACATGTATTTATAGTAACATGCTGCAATTATGGTGAAAGTTCTGTCAGCATTTCCAGTGTAAACATAATTTTCAGGATTTATTACACAGCTATAGGATTAGATCCCAGGCAGAATTTGGCAAAGGAGGCCACAGCCTGTGTAGCAAATTCTTCTACACATTTTTTTTAAAGAATTGCTTCATAATGTGTACAAACACAAACAGAAACAGATGTTTGCAAAGTTTTTATTTGTGCTGCTGTGATTAAAAACTAGCATAAGTTTAAGAAGTTTGCTTTAGAGAAGTACCTAAGTTAAAAAACAAACAAACAAACAAACAAAACACTAAAACAAAACCAACCTAACAAACAAAAAAAAGGACAAAAAAACCCAATGACTTATTTTGCCCAGCCTAATCCACCTTTTTTCCTCCCCAGTGTTTCAGGTTTTTTTCTTTTGATAGTGAGGAAATATCATGTCTACTGTTCTTTCCTTTAGTTGTTCCAGGCTTCCAGGGGACAGGGAATGACAAGTCAACTAATGCACTGTAAGCCCCAGTGATGCTGGAATTACAGGTGAGATCTCGCTTCATGAACATTTCAACACTTTGCAGATATTGTAGGGAATATGATGTGTTCCTGTTGGAGCTTGTATTTATATGATCAGATTCTGTTTTATTCTGGTGTTCTCACAGCTGATGAAAAGACCCTCATTCAGCTGGACGTGGCCTTTGAAAGTGTTTTGCCCAACAGAACTCTTATCTGATGAAATTTAGGTGATGGTTTGTCTTCCCACTTTGACAGTTACTGCACTTGCTCAGAGCAAGTGGAAAAATTATAGAGAATAGCTTCCTGAGTACTGGCTGTGCCATGGTGGGACAGTTCAGCCTTGCTTTCTACTGAGATGAGCTAGCTAAAACCTGCTCTGACTGCAGGGCAGGTGAGCTCCATAGTGTCTCCTTTAATCCTGGATCTGCAGGTGAGCAAATCCAAGGACCTCCGGGTGGACACCCAGTTCTTCACGGTTTTCTGTGTGTGCTGAGGGAAAGGAAGATTGAACCTACTTGGAAACACTTCTTTGAACCCACTGCTTGGTTCAGCACAAAGTGCACATATTTGCGTTGTGCACACATTTGGAGAGGAAAGAAGTATCCAGTTGCTCTCAGGCTTTTCAGATATAGCTTGAAGGGTCAGGCAGAACCAGAAGCCCTTTATATGCAGTATGCGGAGAACTTGGTGTTATTCACAGCAAAGCTTCCTTCCATTCCTTCAATCCTCCCACAGAGTCCCTGCTGATCCCCACTCCCTTCGTTTTTGCCCCAGGACAAGGTTGTAAGGCTACTTGATGATGGTTTTATTCTCACTTATTTTTCTCACTTTTAAACTTCAGTAGATAGTAGTTTCTTCAGAATTATTTACTGGATTAAAAAAAAAAATAAAATTCAGTTGTGATTAAATTCTAGATACACCAATTGACACATCTCATCTAAAAACAGCGTGGGTGAAATTTCACTTAAAATAAAGGCAGACGAATCTAGATTTTTGGAAAGAATGACATGAGCCTGTTACAACAGATCCAGAGGAGGCTTACTTAATTGGCTAGAGGTCTGGAACCCCTCTACAAAGAAAGACTGAGAGAGTTTGGCTTCTTCCGACTGGGGAAGAGAAGGCTCCAGGGAGACCTTACTGTGGCTTTTCAGTATATTAGGGGTGCTTGTAAGAAAGATGAGGAAGGACTTTTACCATTGGCTGTAGTGACAGGACAAGGGGCAATGATTATAAATTGAAAGAGGGAAGGTTTAGGTTGGACATGAGAGAAACTCTTTAATGTGATGGTAGTGAGGCACTGTAACTGGTTGCTGAGGGAAGCTGTGGTTACCTCATCCCAGGAAATGTTCAAGGCCAGGTTGGATGAAGCCCTGAGCAATTTGGTTTACTGTAAGGTGTTGCTGCTCATGACAGGGGATTTGACTAGATGATCTTCAAAGGTCCCTTGCAGCCCAGACTATTCTATGATTCTAAAATGAAGAAAACCACAATTTTTGTTATGTAATGCTGAAATGGAAGGTTCTGCTCGTTGAATCTCTTAGTTAAAAAAAAAAAAAAAGAAAAAAGAAAAAAAAGATTATTAATACATATTGAAGAATCTTATCAAGTTCCTCAAATATCTTTTTTTCAGAAAGAAAAATGTTTGCCCTAAAACATTCCAATGAAATAAATGACATTATGTTCCTATTTAACAGAGTTAAAGTTTGAACCCAATGAGCTTTAACCAAATACAAATTTTATTCACAATGTGGATAAAAAAGTCTGAAAAGTAAAAAGACAATGGAAGTGTGTCAAAAAAGATAATGCAAAGTGAATACTCTACAAGTGAGTATTGTCAGGCTGATTTAAAAGTATTGTCAAGATTTCTAGTCTTTTTGCATACAATTATTTATACAGAGAGAAGCACAGTATCAGAGAGGCCATGCTTTAAACCAAAGTTGTATATAAACAAGGGCTTTTGAGATTGGCACATTATTGTCACTTTCAGTACTGATGGCAACTGATACTTTACCAAGTGATAACCAATAATTCAACAGGAGCCATGTTTTTGTGGAATGTCTGTATGATGAATACTTGAAACACTAGAGGATAACATAAAAACCTTGTGACTCTTTACCATAAATATATATATGAATATATACACACACACACACACATACACAGTTAAATTAATTAAAAAAAATCTCACAAGTCATCCTTCATATAACTATGCTATATAAAAATGTAATAATAATAGAATATATTAAGACTCAAAATGTAGATTTTATAGAGAGTTTCCTTCATGCCATCCAAGGCACTGATAGGCTCCTTTTTTTCACTTTGGTTTAATTGAAAAGAAGGGGTGAAAACAGTGATCTCTTGTATTCCAAGTTTTTTAAATGGAAGGTTTTCCCTGTCATATAGCATGAGAAATCTAGGACTAATGCCCTTTAACTAAAACCAACACCACAAATTTGCTCTGATTAGCTCAAGAAGAACAAACAAAGCACAGCTATGTTCTTGGGATTATAATCAAAGTTGCTGGTGCTTACATTGAAATTTTAGCCAAGAACAAAGCCACAAATACACATTAATATCCATACAATAGAGATGTTTATAGGGTATGATTCATAAGTCTCTGTATTCCAAGTTAGGATCTTGAGGTTTGGTATATTCATTTATGCAATCAGTATGAGTGGAGAAGGGGTAAATTACCCTGACAGTGAAAACTGACCTTTCAGTTATTCTCCTTAAATCTGAACCATCAATTTGTCAGCCATGGTATGTGAACCAATTCTTTTCTATCTATACTAAGGTACAGAAAGCCTTCAGTTTGGAAAGATTAAGGTGAATAAAGGTCATCAAATCTCTCTATCTGATTGTAGCCAAGGAAATTGCTGAAAGCAAGCAAGTATGCTTCAGGCATATTGGTGATTTTTCACAATGCCGCTGAGTAGAACCTTCAAATTTGGTGCAGTCATAGATCATGGACCTCACTGCACACACACACACCCACATTAAGAAAAAAAAAAAAAAAACAACAACAAAAAAAAAAACGACAAAAAAACGAGCAGAGAATATTCCCTCACAGGACAGAAATTAATTAGGATTTGGTTTTCCTTGCCATTTCATATCTTTAGTCTTTCAATGTCTCCTATTTTGTAATCTCCCTCTAGTCTTGCTTTATTTTTATACATTTATTATTGTTATTATTCTATTTATCTGTACTTAAGCAGTATAAGGACAACCATAGAAAAGCTCTAGGTGCACATAAAATTAATTAGATTTACAATTCTAAATGATGGTCAGCAAACAGCATAGCAATAATCCCATAGAGAGAACAAATTAACTCAGCTAGCCAATAAATCAGAACAAGAGAACTGTTTTCTTTGTCGCCTCCAAGAAATAAAATCTGAACTTGCCCAAATGCTTTACCAAATAAATGACTCTTCAAGGATGCTCAGAAGGTCATGACATTTGCCTGAGTAGTTTGTTTTTCTTTTTTTTTATTTCCATAAAGGAAATAATTAAACACATCTCTGTTTTTTGTGCATGTGGTCCGTCCCAGTAGGTATGACCTTGCCAGCTATCAAGACTGAAATTTCTCTGATGTCACTACTTCTATTTATCATGTTCCAGCCAAGAAAATACCCATCTCTTTATTAATTGGTTGAATCATTATTAATAATTACTGTTGTGCTAATGGTGCCTGTTAACCTCTACAAGAGAATGGGTTACAATTAGGTGCATACTGCAACCGGGGATGGGTGACCAAAACTAACGTTCTGTGTCAAAGCACAGGGCAAAATATTCTTTACCACTGTCTAGTAACAATGTCTTATTATAGTCCCAGATAAGCTCTTGGGTAAAGGGACCATCATATGCTTTATTCACTTAAGAAACAGGGCCCTGATCTAGTTGACCTCTATATCCCAAATTTACCCCATCTTCTTTTACGATCTAAGTATCCTGCATCTCTTAAAAGCACAATGGCCTCTCGACATGCTGTTTCTCCCATTTCATATCCCAGAGTAGACAGAGAGGCACAGGTATCTGCAGAATATAATTCAGACTTCATGTGTGGCCAAATACCAGCATTTTGGTCAATTTCTATTTTACACTAGGTGTTGGGAGTTAAAGAAAAAAAGTCTTCGTTTTCTTCAATATAAATGCTACCATTAATGAGAAAAAGTATAGTATGGGCCATGGGAAGTATTGTAACGGGCTTATTTTTTTAAAAGTGGTCTAATTTCTAGTGTCTTCTTATTATTTGTAAAACAAAAAAAAAGGCATTAAAGGAAAAGTACCTCTTCATTGACACAGGGCCTTTCATTTTGATTCAAAACCATTGTAGAAAATTTCAAAGACAAAATTCACCAAGGTTAATAACAAAAAGTGGTAGGCAACACTGAACTCTGTTTTTGCCTGCATGGATGGACTGCTATCCAACCGCATCTTGAATACGATTAAAAACATAATTTGACTTTGAAATCCAAATGTATCTAGCACCTTCCTCCCTAGAGGATCAAACCAGATGTGCCTTGTTTTTATCCTGCTGGCAGCTAAACACAATTTCCTAGGTAGACATCCACAGAAATCCTGTAATATCTTAAAAAGTAAATTTCATCAGGGTAAACACAGATCTAAAGCATTAGACCAATGAAATTTTAAACCCCATCTCACAAAGTTATATTTCACAAAAGTGAAAAGCAGTTCTCATTCCTTTTTTGCTGCAAATTTTGTGAACATATGGTGTAATGTGGAAACATGGATAGTCAGAACAGTTAGCAGTTGCTGTGGTACTGCTGGCTTATTTCCACTTTACAAATTCATACGAAGCTAAAATATCACGCTGGTGACATATGCTTACCGGCTCTCCATTTACTGCCTGCAGCTATGGGCTCCTGTATTCTAATGGTAATTCTACAATCTGTTCACTGACAGCTCAGGGGGCCAGATGATATGCACACTACTGACAGGGACATCACTTTCATGAAACATTTACTTCTCTGCACCTGAATATTGGAGTAATCATATAGAGAGTCGACACACCATGAAATAGAGTTAGACTGAAGATTCTGAGAAGAAAATAGCAGACTGTCACTCAAAATAAAGTTCATTTTATACCCAGCAGAGCTAGGTTAAAAGACATTTCCATACGCTGAAAATGCTTTCTGTCTTTAAAGCTGCAGTTTAAAAGAAAAATGTTTTCCCTGTATTTTTATTTCAGTGGCTCAAGGGATAATTACACTCTGAGACCTGCATTTGAGAAACTTGTACTTTCTTGTCCTGTGCTATTGAAATGAAGTCAGAATTACAGAGGGTGGATGGGCACTGAAAATTCAACCCTGCCACATTGCCAAAAGGACCACCAAACTGCCCCTGAGCAACTTCATTTTATTTCTTGCCAGGTTGGCTGTGAGGTTCCGAACACATGAAGCCATCTCCCAGATCACATCTTCCTGCCTTACTGAGGCAGTAGCACAGGTGCAGCTTTTGGTGGTGGATCAATGCCCAAGAAAACATACAGCCAGGATGGGATTAGGTGACGGGTTCTGGGGAGATACGTCCATGAACAGCTAAAGGAGTCAAAGGGCTTGCTGTAGGATCAGGATCAGCTGCTCAGAGAAAGAATTGCAGGAGTGTTTCAAAGCAGTCACAGGCAAGGTTGACAATAAACACATTCAGGTGAGAGCTGGAAAAAATGCATAATGCATTGCATAAATGCTGTATTTTACAAAAAAGCATAATGAGAAATTCCAAAGCAAAAAGTTAATTTAAATATGCAAAAATTTGAGAGAAGTCCTAAAAGGCCAAATAATATCTTATCAGCCTTTGTCATTCCCATCTGAAGACAACAATCAATTATCTAATACTATAAAAGAGGAATAGAGCAGTAGAATGAAACAAAGATTATCCCACTGCTAATATAGACTGGGTAAGGATAAACATATAATGTGTGAGCCAGCAGTTTGTAAGGTTGGAAATCCCCTTTCCAGCACCCATATTAGCTGTGAATAGAAATATTGTATTGACATTAATATATTTTCCATGTTCTGGCCTTTGTGAAAGTATTTATGAGAAGGGATGTCACTGGAGAAGAAATTTAAATGTTACTAGGCAGATGGGGGTAAAGTAAAAAGCTGGACTGGAAGGCACAGAACGAAATATTATCTGGAAAGAAAAACATAGTTTGAAGTATTTCCACATTAATGTACCACTGAACATGAAACATCACATGAATTTAGAATGGAAACACAGAGAAAACAAAATAGAGATTGCTGAGAAGTAAAGCTTGTGATTGCTACTGCTGGGGATCAAGAATTCTCCTTGTCAATTCCTTGTGATGGTCCATTGAAAATCTGATTTTTGCTGCAGTGAGGAAAACTGCCTTGATTATGCTATGTTGGAATCACCATATGCTAGAACAGAGAAGTCTGGTTAGATATCATCAGAACAATGCCTTATCAAATATCCATGTATGTAATATAAGTCTTCACAGCTACTTTTCTAATACACTGAAAATCACTCCTGTGGTTTTTTCAGCCCTTTTTCAAATTCTGATTGTCTATATATTCTCAATAGACAGATGCATAAAGCATAGCTGATCCTATCAATGTCAAGTTATAAAGAGTTTGTTCTATAATGCGTCATGTCCTTAAGGTTTTTTCTCATAATATGTTCATGTCGTGAGCAAGAAAAGGCTACCACAGTTTTCTTTTTATGTGATATTTTAGCTTGTTTCGGAATTAACTGTCATTAAATTATTTTGCAATGATTACAGGGATCACATGTCATTGGGATTTCCTGTGTCCTAGGCTTAAAAAACTTTCATTTGTGTTGTAAAGACATAGTACAAGCAATGTACTTTGGATGTAGTGTTTGGAACATTTTTTCAGTAAAAGCTACTAATATGGAAGATTTTTTGTGTGTAATGACTTGTTTTGTAGAAAACTGAAATGTCTAGATTCAGTTTTTTGGAAAAAAATACTTTGAGGAAACAGAAAAGAAATATTTTGACCTAGTTGAAGTTAATTTTAAATGAAAATTAATTGGAAATATAAAACCCCCTTCTTTAGTTGTTTTTGTGTTCTCTTGTTCAAGTGAGAATAAAGTACACAGAGGAATAATTGAAAAAAACATGTTTCCCCCCAGACATTATTTTTGCTTTTTATAACATACCAAAAAAACCCAAAAACATAAGAATATTTACAAGATTGAAAGATATCTGCTTTTTAGTTTATTACAACATTTCAGGGAAAATATGTAACACCTCCAACTAAGTATCGTATTTGTGTTTTATAAGAATACGTGGAAAACCTTTTCTGCTTATACAACAGCAGGGATGGCTTAAGGCATGGAGGCTGCTATAGAATGTGTACACCCATTTTATTCTTTTATGGAACATTTATTTATACACCTCTTGTTTTTATTTATCCAAATTTACAGTAATACCTTAAAATTTTATTGTAAAGGCTGCTTTTATTTTATAATAAAATATGATATCCTCAGTTTGGTGTGAGACAATAAAGAGATGGAGCACTGAATCTCTTCATTATTTCCCCCCAATTTAAAGTTTCTTCAAACACTCTGAAATACAACTTTTTTTTTTTCAGAATTGCCTGAAGCACATTCTTGCAGTACTTACCCTAGAGTGAGTATGCCATAAATGCAGTGGGGACATGTGAATGCCATGTAACTGCTATCCCAAATGTGGAATGAAGAGTAGCACTGTGACTGTATTGTTATGAAAGAATTTTAATTAATCTTACATCTCAAATGCATCAGGCTTGTTGAAGTTGAAATGCATCCTGGATTTCACCGAACAATATACTGGAGTATAAAATGTAGAAAATAAGATATTGTACTGCGTCATTAAGAAGACTCAGGTGAATTTGAAGAGAACAGCTCTTTTCACTCCAGTAACCCTGAGACACTGGGGAGAAACAGCTTTCTGCCCAAAATACGCAGATTATATTTGAAACCTTTTGCATTTCAAACCATGAAATAGTCTACTCAGCAGAACTTACCATACATGTGTGAAATAAGTGAAAAATCTCTGCTCCATGGATTAACAATATGTTCAGTACCCTCACTTTCTAGTCCCATACACTGCATTCTCTCACTATACCAAGTACAGCTTTTATTACTCACCACTGATTAATTTATGATAAACTACTGTATTTCCTATCTTCTTTGACTCACCCTACTGTGATATAGAACACTCTTTTTGGGATTTTTTGGACTAACTAAAAAGCAAAACATATGACACATAACATAATGCAAGGGCTAATCTCTTTAACATGGATTCTTGGAAATCTCAGAGCGACCTATCTGTTTCCTTTGTTGTACCACTTCAAGCCTCCCACAAGCAATGGTGCTGTACGGTGGCATGTAGATAAAGTGTCTTTGCTGTTCTGCACCTAATACTATGTTTCAACACATCTCTGCTCTGTATATTTGTCCCTGGCAGTGACTTTTTTAGGTACTTTCTCATCCTCTTCTCACAGCACTGGAGCTTCACAGGCTGGAATTGAAGTCATTCAGGTGCAGCCAGCAGTGGCTTTTCCCTAATGCTGTCTGATGGCAAGTACTGCCCTGTTCCTCTCCCCTGAAGGGGAACTGATGGAGTTGCTCTATCCCAAAGGGCATGCTTGGCAGCTCCTTTCTGCCTAAAATTTTCCCCAGTCATGCTTGCACTAGCAAATGTTGTGGACTGATGGTTGCACATCAGTACTACTCCGAGGCCTCTTTTCTAGCACTCAGGCCTTAGTGCCTGGACAGTGAAGCTTGAGAATGGTGTCTCATTTACACTTTGCTTTTCCAAATGTATGTTCTGGAGTCTCTGAACCTTGTAGACTATTATCACTGCTCTTGAGGGGGAGAGGAGGGCCAGGCACTGATCTCTTCTTTGTGGTGACCAGTCACAGGACCCGAGGGAACTGTCTGAAGTTGTGTCAGGGGAGGTTTTGGTTGGATATTAGAAAAAATTTCTTCCCCTATGGGTGGATGGGCACTGGAACAGGCTCCCTAGAGAAGTGGTCACAGCACCAAACCTGACAGAGCTCAAGAAGTGATTGCATGATACTCTCAAGCACATGGTGTGACCCTTGGGGATGGTCCAGTGCAGAGCTAAGGGTTGGACTCTTTGTGGGTCCCTTCCAACTCGGCATATTCTGTGATTTTGTGATTCTGTGATTTCCCTGAATTTCATGCTGGGCATGTAAACCTCCTTCCTTACTGGAAAAAAAGAAAGAAAAAAAGAAGTGATTCTGTTTTGACAACACACATCAGAAAGATACTACAGAATAATGAACTCTCAAACTGTCTTCTTCAACCAAATTCAATTTGCATATTTGGGTAGAAAACAATAATAAACCAAATTAAGCTCTATTAATTTATGTAAGCGCCTCTACTCTACAAGCTCTAACCTATGCTTCTTCCTCTCCTACAGCCCAAAGTTAAAATGAACTCATATATTCTCTTCAACCTTTTTTTCATCTGAGAACCATAATCGATACATGTCCTCCAACACTGTACTATTTGGATCACATCTTCACTTTGATGAGTCAAGCTAGGCTTCTCTGCCTACCTTGGATAGTCCCATTGCCTCTTCTGGGGTTGAATGGAATCTCTGGGTAGTTTCCCTTCAGTTAGGTCCTTCACTGACTTTGAGGCACTTGCTATGACAGTCCCAAACAACTCTCCAGGTTGTCTTAGAGATATTTTCCTGACTACTACTTGTCTCTAATCAAGTAAAGAGCAGGTTGCTGGCTGCCCAACTTTATCGTATAACAGGATAATGAGTCACAGGACTGAGTCCTGTGGGAAGGGGGCATATATATATATATATATGGATGTTCATGTTTAGAAAACAAAAAAAATTATGTTGTCCAAACCCTAAAACAAGAATTGCTAGCAAGTGATGTGATTCCTTGAACAGCTGTTTTGGCTTTGCATTTCTCTCGAAATTGCTGTGAGGGCTTAAATCAAGATGGTAACTACTAATGGGCTGAAGATAATAACAAGGTGAGAAAAAAGACTTGCAATTAACTTCTGCTCACAACAGCAAAAATCAAAACAATGAATTCTCCCAAAATCTAAATATCCTGCTTCTGTAGGATATTCTGCAGGCCTATCACCACCTGCTTTTTTCACGTTATACCCTGTAAGCCCAGTGAGAGAGACACCTTGCCTTCCCATCTATTCAAACATTATTAGCTCAGAGACAATAATAAATTTTAACAGAGTTTTAAGAAGTCTAAGAGGAAAATTTTCTTCTTCTGAGTCTAAGATCCATCTTTACCTTTTTTTGGAATAGATTAACTCTCAAACCATGAGCCTGGAAGGTGCCGAGTGCCAGCTCAGGGAGTCATTGAGTGGTGGACTCAGATGTGGAAAGGTTGCCCTCTGTGCACAGAGCCCAGTGATTTCACTGTGGCCTACACTTATGCCTCACCTTATGGCTCATCCCAAATATGGTAGGATCACTGAACTGCATGTAGGTCAGTCCAGCTGCCCATGGGACTTACACCCTCTTTGCTGTGCGCAGTAAACCCAGACCTGCTGCAGTGAGAGTGCTATCGGTGTGTAGGTAGACTGCATGCGGACAGCAGGCTCATTTACATATGTCAAAGTATTACCAAGATTTTTATTTGAAATGTTAATGGGCATAAAAATATATGCCAAAAGATTTTGATGGAGCAAGAAGTTAAAGTAATTCTGGAGCCAGGTGGCCCCTACAGAGACATCCAAATACATTGCAACTCTGCTGATTTCATTACCAGTTTTTCTACAGAGAGAAATCACTGCAGAATGCGGCATAGTAATTGAAAGAGGAATAGCTATTCTCATAACCCTGTGAACTGATGCACTTAATTTAGAATAAGGGTGTATTTTGCAATTAAATCTAAAATAAAGTAAGCAAATTCTGAATAAATTAGGGTTGCTATAAAATATGAGAAATCCTATAGTGAATTAGTCAGGTCTGACCATTCCAGAATGATTCCCTCTACAAAGAAATTAATATCAGATGTGAGTTTTGATCCTAGATTGGGTAAGATCTTGAGCAAGGTACTTCTCAGTTACACTTCTCTTTTGTTTTCTTTTTTTCTAAACCCTTATTGTTTCAACAGCTCATGCAGTAGATGGCTTTGAGACTTAGAAAGTTAGTGTTTTTAAACAACTGCTTATAATATAACATCATAATTTAAGCATTTAGGCCTTGAAAATCATTCCCTTTGGAGCCCTTGAGAGAAACGTTTTATATACGCAAAAATGCAGATGTTAGTAGAAGCAGCATGTACATATCCAAGAGCAACATTTGGCCCCCTTAAGTCAAATGAAAAAACTTTTATGCTTACATACACACTCACAAACCCACCCCGCTGTGAAACTAAATATCTTTTTCTGATTAAATGCTTACTCAGTCTGTCTACACCACAGAGTGACTGCAATAGTAATAAAGCTCTGATGTGGCATAGATTAAACCTTGAGGACTTTGTGGTGGTGCATTTCTAGATAATTATATAATCAATAAGACTAGCACTTATCTCTTACAGAGCAACTTTTATTTCTGGATTTTAGGTTGTGCCAGCATGTAAGGTTTAAATCTGAAAGCAAAACAATTTAATCTAGTGGGAAAATGCAGTTATGGCATGGAAATGAACTTTCTGCTGTCTTCTATTTCTTTTATGAAATTGAAATTATGGATGCATTACTCTGTGCTTGCTACAGCAAATGGAGGTGATCCTCAGCAGGGCAAGCATGAATGCGGAGAGAATGTGGAGACTATGGGTAAGGTCATGTTTACAGGCTCAGGGCTATTGTCCAGTGTGTGGCATTAAAACAGGCTAATTGTGGTTTCTGCTGAGGGGCAAAGAAGCAGTAGAGAGGTGGGGAGACTCCTATCTCCCCCAAGGCTGGATGTTTGCTGAAGAGACTGTCAGCATCCTGCTGGTGGTACTTCCTGAGCCCTGGGCTCCAAAGTGTCTGGTGAGGGTGTGAGGGGGGAAGGAGCTGTTATCTCTTGTCTCTCTTGTCCTCAGCTGGGCTACTGAAAACTTAGGGGTTATATAACATCACTCCCCAGTGTTCCCAGGAACTGTTCCTCAGGGGTTATGTAACATCACTCCCCAGTGTTCCCAGGGAACTGTTCCTCCCACAGCACCTCCCAGTGTGGGCTGAAGAACAATCTCCTGAAGGTAGAGGAGGTCTCAGTACAGTCAACGCCGTTTTCCAGGAAGCTGGAAAGGCATCAAGAGGTGTGCATTTTCCTGTCTGGTACCATTTCTTAGCTGATAGCTCCTTTGGCACTGCTGTGAAATTGGGAAATTTTATTTGCATGTTTTCATGCTGGAGAAAGTCACTTTAATGGTTGATTGAAGGCAAAATTTGGCAGTTTAAATACTTGCAAATCCAAATTTTGTAAACAAAGCTTTTAAATTATCTAAACCTTACACATTAAAATGAAAGGGTTCAATTCAAAATGACGTGCTATGTCTAGATTTATCTTTGTTCTAAAGAATAAAACAAAAAGATAAATATATATGTATTTAGTTAATTAAAAAGGATGATGAAAATTTTCATTAGATCTGGTTTATTTTTTCAAACCATTCGCATACTTTTTCTCACTAATTTTGACGCACTTTAGATAATGTCATAATCAGGAACTTAGTTTGGCAAACTCTATAAAGAAATATGGGATATTAAAGATTCTTCTAAGCCGTATCCCCTAGGTGTGGACACTTTCCAAACCCAAAGCCACCTCAGGATTAAACCCAAGAGGATATTCATCTCATCTCCCCATGCTCTAATTTGTCCCAGAAAAAAGTGAGGCCCCTGGTGTGGATGTCCATCTGTCACTTGGCCCTGGTTCTGGCCTAAGGTCAGAAAGGGTCTGGGAATGTTCCAGACCTTCACACTGAAGCCGCTTGGAAACCACTGGGATCAATATGAGCTGTGACTTGGACTAAGAACATTAACATCACATGCAAAATAATGACTGAAAAATTATAATAGAATGCGATGAATGTGATAATATAGTACAATTATGATAAAGTGATGTTAAAACGGAATTATGAAAGCTGTCCTTCAAGAGTGAAACGAACAGTTCAGTCACAACTTATCAGCTATTCCTAGGAGACATCTTCAGCTGGATGTTTTGACAAAATATCAGTAATATGGTTGTTCTCAGTGACTAGTAGAGACCTTGATAAAAGATTTTTGTGGGGCCATCTGGTTTGTCCATTGGAAAAAAAATAGATAATTTTATCTCTATTACTTTGACAGATCACTAGTTTGTTTTTTATATAATTAATATTGGCTCAGCACCAGTGAAACTATTAAATTTAGAGAAAAAAGTCTTGCTTAAAACACTGAAACCCAGTTACAAAACAAGACTTACTGTTATTATACGGGGATTTTCTGCCATTGGTTGCAAGCACAGAATAGAATAAAAATATTTTTATATATGAATTGCAATGTATAGTGAAATTCAAACCAGAAGAATTCCTGCGTCTTCCCCTGCCCTTTAAAACATAATTCAGAGCATCTGAGCAAAAAATATGTTTTAACAAAAATAATAGCCCACTAAAAGGAATAGGGAGGAGCAAATGTGTGATTTCTCACCACATAAGTTTATTTATAAAATGAGGCTGATTGTCCAAGATTTTCTATGTTGTGAACAGAAAGACTATTCCAAAGGGGGTGATTCCAAATTACGGTAAGTTTCTTCCCAGAAGTATCTCAGTATTGGCCTCTCACTCCCCTTTGACCATGGACAAAACCAAATCATAATCACCTTCTTAAATTTTAGGCGTACTTCTCTGTTTGTCTCTTTTGTCTTTATATGAAAGTGAGGTAGAATAGCCTTTAAGATGCTAGATGTCAAAAATTCAGTTGACGTAAATATTCCTCAAGACTTCCACAAGTATCCCAAGTAATGACTTGCAAATTGCTAGCTTTTCTTTGGTGTTCCATAGGCAGAACTCCTACTAGCTTTCCCATTGTGGGAATAGAAGTCCTGGTGGTTTTGTTTTCTCTTTTTTTTTTTTTTTTTCCCCCAAGGCTCTGGACCCAAGGACATTTGTAGCAAAGTCAGATTCTTAGATTGCTGACATAAACCACCAGTTGAAGTTTTGATGGTACAGAAAAAATGCATCAATATTAAAACTTCAAAGAAATATGCTTTTCCCTTCATTTTGTTGCTGCTATCTCATTTTCCTATAAGAATATTAAAATAATTAAAGAAAAAGTGAACAATTATTGAAAAAGATAATTAGTTACAAAATGCTAAACCAACTGTCAGGATAAGCAAGAAACTATGAAAGTAGATATTTTAGGGATGAACCTGCAAAAATTCTATGAGATTAAGGGTGGAGCTGGAAAGCACCTGTATACCTTCATAAAAGGAGAGTCCGGGGCCCATATTTTTCCAAACACCAGGTGGGGTTATGAGTTACTTCTTATCTGGAAGAAAGAAAAAAACTAGTTCCAGTCTTCAAAAAGAAACTACAATTTGGAACTGAAAACCCTCAGGTCAGAAGGAATATATTTTTAGTTTAGATTCAAACGTATAAATTTTGTGAATTTCAGGATGTTAATTGCTAATTACTAATACTGATTCCCTTAATTGCACAGACTGTTAAGGAATTGAACTTATAAAAATATGGAAGATTTTTTCTGGCCGCCTACCACACATAATGATGCCACATTGTTGTGCTCTTGAAAAGATCTATACTTCTACTATTACAGTTTTCTTCCATGAGCTGTTTTATAGAGATACAACAGTATCTGTTGGCAGTAGGTGCCTGTGTATCAATGGAACAAAGATGAGAAACATATACTGCCAGCTAACTGCTGCAAATATAAGTTCTAAATAAAAAGGAAGTCAAGTGGGAATGCAATTATATTACGTATATTATTAAATGACATGAATGAATCCATTCTTCTAATTATATTCAGGCTCACATAGATGAGAGATAACATCAGAGATGATCATGAATGAAGAAAATGGATTTCACACTGGACTAGGGAAAAATTCTGAGAAAGAATCATAAAGAAGGCATTGACACATCCTTACAAATGAGAATTTTCCCTGAGGACAAGAATTTTACCTGCCATACTAGAAAAAACAAACAGATGTTCTTCACTGAGAAACTCACCTGATTTTGCCCTAGGTAGTTTAAATTGCTGTTAAAAAATGAGTCACATGAGGTCTGCTCCTCTCCACATTCTCAATAGAGATTGTTTAATTAACTGTTAGAAAGATGATATTTTAATTAACAGTGGAAATTCTTGGGTTTGGGTTTCCCAGAAAAATTCTAATATTCTTTCTGATAGGCTTTATAAAAGATCTTCAGCTGGTATAAGAAATTAATAATAACAGTTAGAATGAGGAGGGGCAATACAAACATGATATCTGAGTCCTGGATCTGGATCTTTTTTTTCCCTGTAGACACAAAGCACAGTTCACCTTAAAATGGAACAGAGAGACATCCCTGCACACACCCTAGAGGCAAAGCCTCCTGACACATCACCTTCCTCACATAAATCATGGGCAACTGTGTGAGCTTGCAGTGCCCTTCACAGTCAATTTCCATCCTACTTTCCATCCTCAACAGTAAGATTAGACTTTCATCTCCAGTCGAATGATAAGGCCCTAACCAGCATTTAGTCTTTTTGGAACTTGCATTTGTGCTTTCTCCTTCATGCACACAGTGGTTGGGAAGAAGTTCTCATTCATTGCTTTTAAGTTTCTCAATGGAGCGTTTTTGTGCTAGGATC
>JAWWMO010000121.1:98748388-98770850 GCA_035047845.1 Dendrocincla fuliginosa
GTGAGAAGCGATCATCTGACTAGAGCCAGTTTAACAAGAGAAGGACCACGTCTCCCTTAAATTTCAGATTTGGCTTGACAAAGTCACAAGACCTTGAGCATGTGCAGCACTTGCCCACTTCATGGAATAAGAACTGTCAAAAATGTCCCATCAAGGAAAAACATCCCCACTTTTGTCAGCTGATATTGCTCAGGCAGAGACTGTGAGAGCAATATGTGTGAGCCCCTATTCCTCCTTTTTCTTGTAAGTTCCTTACAGCACTTAGATGGAGAGGAAAGGGGTGAGCAGGTACAGCCGCCACTGCAGCTGTGGAGAAGGGCTGCTTTCTGAGAGAGGAGAATCAACAGAGATGGAGGAAAGAACTGACCCTTCATTGTGTCAGCAAGTAAAAGGGAAAGACAGGATTAATTTTGAATAAAATCAACTAGACCTTCATTTGAATGGAGAGAGAGATAAAGCACAGAACAAAGTGAAATGCTCACTAAAATTAAAAAGATGTTACAAAGCATCCCTTAAGACCCAAATAAAAAAACTATTCTGCCCAGACTCAAAGTCCATGATTTAAGAATCATTGGTATTTATTTCTGCGTACTACAAGACGTTTATTTAAATAGGGAGAAATGCTTTCATTGCATTCTGAGTCAATTAAATAAAGAATCCAAAACATGGGTTTTATACATTTTGAGGGTTTTGTAAAACCTCAACTCTCTCTGGGTTCTCTGATCTTTAACCTTACTAATTATGTACTTTGTTTTCATTGTGAATATGATTTAGACTTCACAAACTCCTTTTAATCCTTCACTTCCAGTGTCAAGTAGCATATGTGCACAAATGCCCTGCTATTAGGAGGTTCTCAATGCATCCCCTGCTCTTTGGCCACAATGAACCAGTAACTTTCTCTTGCACTCATCAGATAGATGAAGTCCTGTGGATCAGTAAGAAAACCATGTTGGTTGACTGTTGTAAGGGGTCACAGCAATCCTTTTCCATTATTTTTCCTGCTTGGTGTCAGAATGGCCAAAGCTTCAATCTGCTGCAGTACCTGTGCTTTGGGTTTTCAAGCAGAAGCAAAGCCAGCACTCCTGAGCTTTGTAGGAGGTGAAAGAACTAACTACATACCTAATTTGTATGCACCCATGTAGCATTCAGTCTTTCAAACTCACAGGATAATTTATTGAAACAAATGCCTGCAATTTTCTATATCATAAATGTAATATTTAATCTGTACTAGTTGTTCAGACAAATTTCATTATGTACTTGTCTTATACAAGGTTTTAATACGCTATGGTGGAGACTTGTACACAGTACTTAATGCATGCACTGATATGTGTAAAATCTAAGATTGGAGAAGACAGTATATATTTATAGCAGTGTCTGGAAGATTATATGTAATGAATACATTATACCACATACACACCAGAGGCAGAGTTAAGGATGCTCACGAATCCTGCAGTGTAGCATTTCCTAACTCCCGTGTGCTTAACCGTTCGACCTTAACATTCCCTGAACATTCTCCAATGGAATATCTATCAGCCCACATAATCAGCTTGCAAGTTACTCCCACAGAGAAAGATATTGTAGATTGCCCTCTTCCAAGAGACATTAATTAATGCATTTTCATTTTGAAATGCACTACTTTCCAGCCAACATGTCCTGATGAAGATTAAAAAGCTTTAAATCTTCGTGAAGTAAGGCTCCCCAGGAAGCTTAAAAAAATACTATCTGCTTCACTTTCCTAGGGGCTTCTCTGTTCTGCCCTTGCACTAAAGCTATTATGCACAGCTTGAATTCTGGGAAGACATGATACTGTGGAAATACAAGTAATTATAGTATTGTCTCTCATTTTTACCAACTATTATTTTCATTTTTGCTTTTCCTTTCACTTTTTTTCATTTGTCTTTATCTGCTGCAAACACCACTTTCTGCTTATTACTTTACAGAGAAAATGCGAGCTGAAAATTGGTGATAGATTGGTGAGATGTAAATGATTGCATATTGGGGGGTCCAAATTGCGAAATAGCTATCTAGGTAACGAATTTAATCTGAATTCTTGCATGTGGGCAATTCCCGAGAATTTTAAAGGTTTTGTGCAAATTTTCTCCATAAATTACACCTATAGTGCACTTTTCTTTATTAAAAGCAGTAGAATATAAAGATGTGAAAAAATGTAGCATTCTAGCTAGCAAGAAGTTTTGGGTGGCAGCACAGACCTTGTAATAATAGCTTACAATTGAGAAATTACAGTTGGATTTTAGTTCTGGAGTCAAATACAGTCCTGGAGTAACTAAAGACAGATCCATTAATGTCTAACATCCAGCCCATAAACCAGACCAAGAAAGCTGGCATGTACATTCATATCGTAATATTTTATATTATGAATGGATTGTTTCTTTTAGAATTATTTATGAGTATGTAGTTCTTGAAACAGAAAAATCAGTTGCCAGTGTAGTTTAGATTTTTGCTAAGCAATAAAAATCTTAAAAAGGCATTGTGTTGCCTTTTAATTGCCCTTTATCTATTAAAGGGAGTATACTGCTGAAACCCTCTTTTCAGAAAAATGACCCTGGGGAGAATACAGTAGGTGAAATGATGAAGTTAGCTTTACTTTTATGCTCAGCATTTATAGGTAAAAATGGCTTCACCAAAGAAGTTTAGCTGAGAAATTTCAATGTATACAAGTTTGTAGGCCAAATTGGGATTCAGGGAGTTACACTACAGATGAATTTGGCCATCTGTATTCATAAAGCTTCCAAACCCTAACAAATATAAGTAGGTAGTAAACCAAAAATTGACTATTCCAAGTTGTAACAATCCTAAAAGCAGCTCCTGGGATTTGATGTATCAGGTGACATTGTCGCCTGTAATAAAATTCCATGCTACTTTGGCTGTGCAAAGATATCCACAGCTGGGCAGAGGGAAATGCCATGGAATGGGAACATGTAGCTCAGACAGAGTCCATCCAACAAACATCCTCTACTGTCACAGGCAGCAGGGTGTCAGGCTTCTAGCATGAGGCCATCAAAACCAACCACTGGCAGCCTGGCAGTGCTCAGGACATTGTCTCAGATGTGGACAATGATCAGTTTTTTGACAGCACCAGTGAGACCATTAAGTGAAATGGGGCTGGCACAGACCAGGTGCAGAGGGGCAGGAACTGTGCAGTTAAGGGTTCTGTCCCTTTTAGTCAGAAAACCTTCCATAATGTCTAGTGTTATTATTTATCCTGAAGGAGATTTTATTCCTTTTGCTTAAAAGTGTCAAGAGTTATTGGTGGGGAGTAGAGGTTGATAGGACACCTCCCCTAATTGCCAGGAGACATTCCTCAGGGAAAAGATCTTTTGAACATGTTCGCATTTTCCTCTAAAGATGAATGTGTGTGATTGTTTTAAAAGGATTAAATTGATACTCTTTGATGTATCTTTACCAGGTTTTATGAAAGCTTTGACCAAACAATGTGGGTGATAAATTCATTATGGGTGATAAACTCATTATAGTGATAAACCTGGTGTGGGTGATAAACTCATTATAAAAGAGCGCTCGTATGGTGAGGCTGATACAAGGCTTTCTGTCACTGTCAGCAAAATTGCAAACTATAAAACTTCCTCTCACATAAATGATTATCTTGGCACACTCCTCTATTCCATCTCCCCCATTTAAAGGGTTAGCTTAGGCACTCACAGAGTGTCAATTATTATCTTCAATCCCACAACTCACAGATCCCTACATATTCTTGTTAACAAGTCCAGTTTCTCAGTTGGTTTCTGATATTTCCTCATTGGAGAGGCAGACAGGGAATTCCCTCCCTGTCTTCCCTCACTGCTCCAAACTTGCCCTTCCCACAAATAGTCCCACCAGACCTTCTCAGGTGCACAGTCTGTGGGGAGAATCTTCTCCTTCCTCGAATCTCGCATAGGGAAGTGCTCTTTGATCTCACCACCATGACCACCTTGTTCAGACCAACATCCTACTTCTCCTACAATCTTCTGTACTAATCTTTGTGGTCAGAGCGTGGTGCTAATAAACACCAAGGTAGTGGGTTCAATCCCTGTATGGGCCATTCACTTAAGAGTTGGACTTGATGATCCTTGTGGGTCCCTTCCAACTCAGAATATTCTGTGATTACACAGCAGGTCACAAAGTGCCGACTCTACTGTCAGTCAGATCTGTAAATAGAAAATACCCTCTTGAGATCCTTTACTGAAGATGCAATTTTTCCACTAACCTGTAATGGCCCAGATGAATTTTAGGGCAAATTTCTTGCAACACAGCTTTTGCTACAGAGTCTTCAAAAATTAGCGATGAAGATCTTTCCCTCCAACGCTGCAAAACCTGTAGGGTAACATGAGAAGGATGTATACTGCAAGGAAAGTCACGTGAAGGAGAAATGTAACAGCATAAATTTACACCTGGAAAATGTATTACTTAGAAGAACTTTGAAAACCAGGCCTTTATCTATGGGGGACATACTACAGACCGCACAGTCAAGTGGCCTCCGTGACTGATTTGTGAAGTTTTTGCACCTGGTGTCTTCATTTGAATCCAAGTCTCATGTTCACTTCTATTCTCAATGTCTTTGCTCATCTGAGACTCATCTGAGTGTTTCCCTGGTCCATGTCTCCAGGACTTCAGACCAGAACGTACAAGCAACTGAATATTGTAGAAACCCTACAGTCAGTTGAAATCCAGGCCTTTTTAGCAGCAGTAGATGCTTTGTCTCTCTAACAGAGATAACAGAAGATACTTAGACAAGTAAATAAACCATCATATTTGATAGCAAACATACACCATGTGGCAACTCTGTCACTTGGTAACATGACAGAAGGATATTTGAACAAGACTCAGGAGGTAAGATTGTGATGATTTTATTTTAGTACCAAGGTGGGTTTTCTGAGGGATAGTTTAGTGATAGCTGAATGGCTCAGTGCCACAGAAAAAAATTTCTCCCAGTTCTGTGCATTGTTTCTGCTAAATTGGTGAATTGAATTGACTCGGTAAAAGATCCTACAGACAGCAAAAATGGCACAGAGGATTTGTGGGGGCCCACTTTCCGGTTTAAGAGCATGACAAGGTGGGCTACAGGCACAAGGTGATGGGGAGAAAGCAGCCCTTTTCAGGAGCTCTATGTACTGTTGAATCAGGCACCAAGATAATGTGAAGATTTACATAGAGAAATTTAAAGAGAAAAACCTTTAGAGTTGACAGGACCTCACTGCAGGGCAATATTTGGTCTCAAGGTGTTTTGTTTCTAAATGTTTTTATCTTGACTATTACTTTTGTGGTGATATTGCAACAATATTAGCAACAAGGACCCTGTTATGCAATATATTGTACAAATCCAGGATGACTATCTCTGTTGTAGGCAGCCTCAGCCCAATGTCCTTAACATGTATATGGGAGTGCAGCATTCAAGATGTCTTTATATGCATCTCTACAAGCTCAGAGTTGAAGTCTTGCTTACAAAAAAATTTGAATTTCAAAAAGGAGAAGAAAATAGCACTTGCAATGGTATGGCCAGCTGGTGACTGTTTCATAACAAGGCCTTTTTTCTCCCTCCTTTAAAGATAATTTACTGGAACTTTACTTAGAGATGCAACAAATTAGCAGCTATTCATTTTGTAATGAAGAAGGCCTCATGAAATCTGAGCTGTGAATAGGCAATCAGAATTTATTTGGACATAAAAGGTTATTTACCAGGCTAATATTTCAATATTGAACTCCATACTTCTATCAGTACCATCATAGACCATTCTATGCAGCTATTTTAAGATCTTGTGTCATTGCATTGCCTCTGCTTTTGCACAGTACCTGTAGCTATTGCTAACCCCTGCGTGAAAAACCACCAGAGATGAAATGGTTCTTCTTTGCGTAATATAGAAATTCAACTCATCTCGCCTCAGGTCTGAATAAGCAAATGGAAGACTTTATTCTATTGGAATAAAGTCAGTTCTGAGGATTCAACAGTATGATTACATGCAGGCTTTATTTCAGTTCAAATAATAGCAATTAACACCAAACAATCCAGCATTGTTTCTTTCAAAGTAACTACAAAATATGCATCAGTTCAAACTTCCAAACTATATGCCTTTTATCACCCAAATAATTTTGCACTTCTATTCCTCACTTAAACTGTAGGTGGGACACCAATAGCTCATTGCAGTGATGTTTTCCATTATGTCCAGAAAATGTTTCCCGTTTGGCAGAGTAATGGTGATGTTGGTAAAACAAAGGGCTGAGGCTTATGGATTGTGGGTTCTTGTTGTTGCTGTGCCTCTTCTTTGCCCAGAGCTTCTTTCTCTGTATGAGTAACCCTATTGTTTTGAAGAAATGGTGGCCAATTAGATGGGCAATTCATTTACCCTGGCTAGGGTTTCTGCAGTGGTTTCAGATGAAATATTTTTGACTGCAGAATGCAGTGTACATGGGCAGCAGGGAGAGCAGGTTTGTTGTGCCCAGTCTGCTGGGGAAGCAGGTATCCCAAATACTGGACAATGGTATAAAACTTTCAGGATACTCAAGGCGGCTTTTAATTATAATCTTTTTCTCATTTCACAAAGATGTGTGTGGGAAATTTAGATGTATGAGACCCCAAGAACATTTCTGGTGTCTGTGTGCTTCCTTTCCTCTCTAAAGATCATCTGTGCTTAATATATCAGTGACTTTGTGTGCAAAGGTATGTAGCTGCCCAGTTTCGGAGAGTAAAATTTGAAGTACAAAATCTCCATTTCTAAGAGAAACCTATGCCTGTGACCAAGGTAGTCATCTAAAAATTAGAATCAAAGTCTGAACTAATCACATAAATCTCACTGAAATCATTGTATAAAAACTAATATTCCCCAGGGTTAGAAGACAGGTGTCCAAACGAATATGACAGATCTCTGGAAATAAGCTTTTCTCTCCAGCACCTACAAATAAAGTCTTTAGTTGCTAGTTCATGGGGGAAGGAAGAAATTATGCCTCTTCTGCAGGTTCTGTGCAACAGGTCCCTCCCCACCTCCTGAAACAGTCCAGCACGCTTTAGTGTAAGAGAGACATGGTGTTCTGTATTGTTAGTCAGGCCAGCAATAGCATGGCTGGGGCAGCACAGAGCTACTGTGGGTGATAGATTTCCCCCCTACATGTATTTTTATCAATCTGAACAGCTTTGCATTTGCCTCCTCCTGTTTTTCTCCTGGCTGTAATTGTGTTTTAGCCTGTGGTTCTCTGTACTGGTCTTTCATTGCAAGATGATTATCATAACTGTGCTGGAGTCACAAGGAAGAACCTACGTGGGTATTAGGTCATGCATTTTCTTAGCAAGTTCTATGTGTTACGTGGGCATATAGCATATCTCTGTGAGCAACAGCCTTACTTCTTTCTTGTTTTAATTACTAAATAAATTAACTGTGAATATCAAGCAATGTCTTCAAACAATCAATGTATGAGATGAGAGAAAACATTCAGAAGGTATGAAGGAAGTGAAAATAAGTTGGGCTTGTGCTTAAGTGTTTTGCCACTTTTGCTGAGACTGAATTTTCACAGCTAGGCAAGTATATCACTCTCATTCGTCACCCTGCCCTCACCCCGGGGACTCAGAGTCCTCCAGAATAAAAATAAGAGCCCTAAATCCCTGTCAGCCAGCTGAAGCTATGCACTGTGTAACAAATTTCTTATGTCCCCAAAGGTGGCTTCAAATAATTTTAATAAATCTTTAGCTATGTATATTCTGTATCTCAAATACCTAAAGGTCAGATGGTGCTATTCTGACTGACCCTGACCCTTAGCTATTTCCTCCATGACTGTAGCAGGATTGCTCAGGAAGTAATATACAGCAGTTGTGAATAGGAGAGGCAGAGAACCTGGCTATTCAGTCTTTCTGCTGGTGACAGGCAATGGTCAGGGCCTTCTCAGCCATGCTCAATTTGCAGTGCCCAGGGGAGAGGAGGCACCTTGCTCGCAGGGTCCAGCACAGCCCTGCCAGAGCATGCTGCTACCACTGCTTGTCCGAGGATTTAATGGAGCTGCCTCTGTTTTAGACACAGCTTCTTTACTCCGTTACTCTCAGTTCCCCCTTGGAAATTTCCTTATTTAGTTTTAACATTTTAATTCTGTCAAAATGTTAAGGCAGCGCTTCACCTGCTGACTGGGTGTAACAGCACTGCAGCAAATGGGGGAAAATTAAAAAGGTGCTTAGCTCAGCTGAAGTCCCTCTCTTGCCGCCATAAAATTAATTGTTATCATTATCTAGCTGCTTTCTGGAGACCATCAGCTTACCTGCTACACAAACTGTAATGGCAGTAACAGCAGCTGGACCTGACATATAGCCCTGCCCTTGGTGTATTAAATCATTCTGATGTAATGTCTCACAAACCACATGACTCACCTATTAAACCTTTTCAGGGGCATGTGCTCTGGCAGGAAGAGAGAGCTTGTAATGAGGCCAAATGCACAGAGGGTAAAAGGAACATATTATGAAAACAAGCTATTGAAGCTGTGCATGCTAATTTGAGTGAATGCATTTGGACATGTAAGAGCTTTGCTGTTTCTGTGTAAAATATTTCCAATTCCTTGCTTCCCATTGCAAAGCTGATTGAGTCAGCAGCAGCTTGCCACTTGCATTCCAGGTGGCATGATGTCTCCTCATGCACTAACTCATATAGGTCATTAATATGCTAAATAAGTTGTAGCCAATTGGCTCCCATGGTGACAGCTCCAAAAGCTTCATGAATAATCAATGGAGCACCTGGAGGCATGAAATTTTCATACAAAGAGTTTCTAGACTTTTGCATTAAGCTCTGAGCAGGGACAGACAAGTGATAGACATGACTGGCACTTTGAGGAGTTTCAAAAATAAGAAGTGTTATTTTAAAAGAAAATAGGAATCTTATTAAAATAAGAATAAATCTAAAACTCCATCTCCTCGAGCATTTCTAAGAAAGGCACCTAAATGATTCCCTTGCCATCTTTTGGACAGCAGCATGTTTTAGACTTGGGAAGGGCAAGTGGGAATACTTCAGCTATTGTATATAACCTGCAATAAACTCATCATAGAAGAGTAAGGTTTCATGGATAAAATTAAACAGTTCCAACTTTAGAAAATTAATAAATGTGACTGCTTTTGCCCTTTTTTTTTCTGAAAAAAAGTAAAATTGATATGCCTCTAGAGTTCTGAAGTAAAAAATCACGTGGTCTGAGTAACATTGTCAATTGTTATGAACAGGGTCTCAATTCACCAATTTAAAAGTATGTGCCTTTATGACATTGTTTCCTTTTTAAGTACTAATGTATTATCTAATAAACCCTTTGAGACGACTTCATTACTGGAACAAGTAGACCACAGGCAGGACATGTTTCACTCTTTGACTGAGCAGACCAGAAAATTAGTTAAGCGTCCCATAGGGACTAGGAATATGGTAGCTGTAGTCCTGCCCTATGCTTTCCCTAAGTCAGTTTGCACCTCCCATGTTTCCAGTTCTGGCAAAGAAGAAACTGGAGATGTACTGGACAGTCAGTATGTGTACAGAGGTAGCTGTAAAAACTGAGGCAGCTCCAGGTTTTCCCCTTCCACACGGGACTGTTTGGTATGGGAGACTCTTGAAGGAGTCTAGTGCTGGAGTTGCTGTGTGACCTTGCCCCCTCCAAAGCTTTGCCCGATTAAAAGTTCTTTGTTGTGAGCATCTACTCCTCATGCAGATGCATTGGGAGGAGCAAGGAAAAGTGCCAAGACTTCATCTCTGCTTGACATATTTCTCACGCAATTGCTTAGAAGACAGCAATGGCCCCAGCCATCCTTCTGGCATTACAATGGGCAGTTTTCCAAACCCTTCCTACGGAGCCTGCAAATTAAATGTACTTCAGTCTCAGCTGTGTTTGGGGTGTTTCAGATGAGATCCTCAGCAAAATATTTGTGCTCTTTGCCATCTATTCTGACATAATGTCAGTCTAGGTCATCAGTAAAAGAGCTGGAGAGTTCAGGCTGTGGAAATTCCACAAACACCGCCCTGATACTCGTGTACCAAGAGTTTTGCTGGTGATGAAAACGTGGAGCTAATTAGAACTGGCACAGCTAGCGTTAACTTAGAGATCTCTGATTTTACACCTTGAACACTTCTCTAAGTAGAAAAAAGAGCATAAATATATTGCCAACATGGCCCCACATAAGCAGGAGCAGCCCTAACTTTGGATTAGTCGCATCTGTCCTCATCAGAACTGTACAAAATTTGCTGGAATCTTTCTTTGTTGTCTGTTTTAACAGTGACATGCAGTAATGGTATAATCCCAGAGAGGCAACTATGGAGTTACTAGAAGGTCACATTACTAGAAGATAACATAGAAAAACTGGAAAGGAATTTCAACAGATTTTTCCCCACCACAGTTTAACTGAATACAGATTTCTTGTTCATTTGTGTGCCCACACAATTGTGCTAGTTGACCCAGGAATGCAGTGATAGACAAAGGTTGACTTAGATTAAGCATTAAAAAGAGGAGCAAAAGAGAAAGCATAAGGTCAAAGGTAATATTTTCTTAAGTAACAAAACTACATGCAATTTTTTAGTATTATTCTGATAATAACTTACACTGTTTTCACTTTGTACAGTGTTGTTCTCTTAAATGTGTTGCATTATATGCTCTAGCACGCAGAAAAAAATTTCCACGTGAAAGTGCACACACATTCACATGAACACATACTAATCAACCACACAACTTTCTCTTGAGATCAACCATGAACTAAAAAGCATTGAAGGTGTCTTCACAAGAGTCTTGGCTTAGATATAAATATTCTGAAATCCTCTAGCTCTTTTATTCATAAAGGAACAAAGCAAGGATTTTTGCCATCAATTCCTCACTGAGAAACTTACACTATTCACCACCAGTAGAGTAATGGTATAGAGTTCTGAGGTCTCCTACTGGAGGAAAATTGCCGTCAAAAAGCCATAAATGAAGGAATACTCTTTATAAACAGAAACAATTGCAAAAATGATACTTTGACTCCCTTACTCTTTGGAGGTGAGGTGAGAGGTGTGCTCTGCACTGAGATGTGTTAGAAAAGTGAGCTTCCACAGCTCAGCTCTGCAGGCTGTAAGAGTTTGCTCAAATCCTCCAAAAACAGTGATTTCTAAGGCGAAGCACTTCTGCCAGGTGGATTGACTCTGCATGAAGTGAAACAGTCTGATAAAAAGTACTAGTGTAAGTGATGCTCACATTATTTTCTTGCAAACTTCCTCCACACAGTGTTGTATGGTACTGTAGGTATACCTTGTGTCTACATTTTAGGTGAAGAGAACTTGAGGCAAGTGGGGACTGGGCAGGACTATATCATCACACATCTGCCTTCATGAAAAATGTGATTAGCATTATATGTCCTCAAAGACTGTCTTATGAGAGCTGGGGAATATGGCTGGTGAGTCACAGGGCCTCTACACCTGTATTGATTTTGGCCGTGATAGAGTTAATTTTTTTCATAGTAGCTGATACGGTGCAATATTTCAGATTTGTGATTAAAGCAAAATGTGTTAATAACACCAAGTGACCAAAGGGATATTTCATACCATATGACACTGCTCACCAATAAAAGCTGAATGAAGGAGGAGGAAGGGAGGACATTTGATGTTACGACATTTATGTTCCCAAGTAGCCATTACACACCATAGGGCCCTGCTTTCCTGGAGATAGCTGAATACCTGCCTGCCAATGGGAAGTAGTGAATGAATTTCTTGTTCTCCTTTACTTTGCTTTTTCTTTACCTATTAAACGATCTTTTCTGACTTTTGCCCTACTGATTCTCTCCTTCCTCCCTCCATAGGGGAGTCAGTGAGTGGCTATGCAGGGCTGAGCTACCTATCAGGGTTAAACACTACACAGTACCGTGTCTCAAGAACATCTGGGGGCCATTGGAAAGCTTCTGACTCTGAAGATGAAGAAGGGTTTTTCCCTCCTGAGTTCCTATCCACAGTTTTCCAGCAAGCAGTGTAAAGCAGATAACCCTTAGAAAGATGCTTTCTCTGATATCTGCTTCCTTCAGGTTTGTCTGTGTAGGACTTTCATTTCCTCAACTTGCTTTCAGAATTCTGTGTGCCAGATTTAGTAATCTTTGCAGCTTTGTTACCACATCCAGAATATACAGTTTGGAATCCTCCACTGATTGTATGTTTAAGAAATTAAATGTCACACTGTAGATAAATATCTTTCCATTTGAAAATTAAGTGCACAACTTAAAGTAAGGAGAGTAAATACTTTTAATGACTGATGGAAAATTAGGAGAGTGGTGAAATTCATGCATGGCTTACTATGACTCTGTACATATTAAGCTTTACTAACATGTTACATGGAAAAGCTTCTATAAAGCATGCTTGCTTCTGTTTAAACTTAAACTCTACACTGTGTGAAAGAATCTTACATGAGATAATTACTAACAGGGATAAAAGCTTGACTTTGACATTTTGAACATGCATCTTTCTAAATTCTGTTAGAGTCATTTGTAGTATCTAAGCAGCTATAAAACAGATTGGTGGCATCTCTTCTGACATATTTTATGTGTTCAAGTCCTCTGTGCTGTAAGAATAACACAACTACTTGTGCTGTTTAATTGACTCCCTGGATCACAGCTGAAAAGTTGCCCTCATCAAAAAGGATGAAAATGCCATTGAATTTAGTTACACTAGAATTCCTTCTCATATGTTTGTTAAACGTGCTCTGATTGAGGGTTCAGTGGGAATCTGAAGATAACTGTGTTGGTGATTAATCCGTCAATTTGACTAATATTTTAAAAATATATCTGAGTAGAAGAATTTTCTTCCACGCAAGTACAGAAGTAACTTCTGTCTTCTGCCGGGCTTGGGTCTTAGGATCACCTTGGATAACACTTTGGAAGGTGCAGTTACCAACTCTTGCACTGGATCTGGGACTTGGCTGGCTTTCCTCTCTGGCTCTGCAGAAGGACAAGGCCCAGCCATTCCCACCAGAAGCCACTCCAGCAATTTTGCCAACCTAAATGAGCTGAGGATCAACGCAGCACAACAGTGTAAAAGTCAATAAAATGTGTCAGCAACAGTGAAGGCAGAGGTACTGCTGTTGACCTTGACCAGGTCTGCGACTCATTTTCCCTGCTATAAATCAAAAATTATCCCTTTTAAAGCTTTGATAATTTTGGATAAAAAGCATGGAAGAATTTTAAAAAAATAAGCTGTACAGTTTATATGATGCAAAAATGCTTTTTATCCTGAGGGCATTATGCTGTGTCTACTGGGTTTCACTGTCCTCATTTCTCCGCTTGGATCACTATTCAGGCAGAAGCATAAGAAAAAGAAGTGGTAAAAACTTGTAAGTGCTTTGTCTAAATTCCATTTTAACCAATTTAAAGAGAATCTATCAGGAAGTAAAACATATATTATTGTCACGGGCAAGTTGAGTCTAGACAGTTACTGTGTTCCATCATGAGGCTACTAAACACTGAAGGTATCATATAGGGTAGTGACAATTCTTCTGCCTTTATATAGAAAACAAGCTTCCCAGAATGCAAATCTGGGGCTCTGGGGTTTCCCTGTGACCAAAAGCTTCAGAGCTTACTGTCCACTTCCTGCAGAAATCTCCTAGATTCATAGATGTTTTCAGTAATTACTTAGCTGACATTTCAGGTTCACCTAAGCAAGAAAACCTACTGACATATTATGAAAGGTAAGACATAAAAAACCCCTGGCAAAAGTTACAAAGTCTGTTCTCAGGCAGCCTCACACCATCACAAACACCTTTGTTCACCAGGTAGTACTGCTATTTGCCATGTTCCATTTTGATTAGAACCTTTCCTGCCTTGGAGCAGGTTTCCACTTTCACCTAGCAGGATCATTGCTGCAGGTTTAATGTCTGCCATGTGCTGCATTTGTGGGGTTCACAAGGTAAATATTAAATTTTATATTCCTTTGCACATAGTAAAGCATGTTTTTCTAGATACCTCACAGACCTAAATCCCACAAAGAACAGAAATTTCATTAAGCCTTCCACTTTTCTGAGAAAATATTTGTTATTTTCAGATGGTCACTGTCTGATGTACTCCTGCAATGTGTGTGTCAACATCTGAGATATATTTGTTAGCTCCCTTTTAAATTAATGAAAGAGAAATAAATATTTTAGCGGTCCATTTCATTTGATCCACCCTAAATGCATACTTAAGGATTAGGTCAGTCATTCTTTAATTCCTTTCCATTGCCTCAAAAGTGGCCAAGATTGAACAGTTAACGTGGAGATGTCTAACCTATAAACATCTACATATGGAAAGATAAATCCTCATTTCAGAGTTCAGCACATCTTGTTAATCAAAATCACAGAAAATTCCGTGAGATGTGGATATGTGAATGATTTATGTACTCTACTTAGAAGGTGGTTTCAAAACACCTTTCTTAATTGCTTATGTAATCTTAGTAATGTTATGTTTTATCTTTTCAAACATCACTGTATATAATTGTGAAGTAATAGTTGGGTCTCACAGCTATAGCAATTAAGCTAAGCAAAATTCTAAATTATAGAGGTACATTTACAAAAAATGACAAGAATATTCTAGAGCTTTGTCTAAGGTACAGGATATTGCTGGCTGTCATCTTATTCAACGGCATAAATACTGCTTTTACAACTGTCATGTAAAAAATCTTAGATGTGCTTATCTAAAACTTGTTTGTTTATCGTCATTGACCATCACAGTAAATGCTATTTAAAATCTACTAATTCTGGAAAGCATTTAATCTTCTACATTTCAAAGACTGAATAATGTCCAATCAGAGGTATTGGAAATCCTGATCCTGGTAGCAGCTCCTCTCAGAATCTGTTACTTGCTTGTGGTTTTGGTTTGGTTTTTTGTTTTGTTGTTGTTGTTTTTTTTTTGTTTTTTTTTTTTGGTGGTGGTGGTGGTGTTTTTTTTGTTTGTTTGTGTTTTGTGGGGTTTTATTTGGGGAGGTTTTTTTTTTGTTTTTTTTTTTGTTTGTTTGTTTGTTTGTTTGTTTTTTGTTTTTTTGTTTTGTTTTGGTATTTTTTTGTTAGCACCCATATGTGAGACAGGAGGAAATGGGCTGGATCACTGGAAATATCCTGAGTAAGACACTGTACTGGTTTGATTTGGTCTGGTCTTTTGCATGTAGAACTGCAGCACATCATAGGCTTCAGAAATCAAAGCAATCACAGCCTGCCATCTAATTTGACCCCTTTGTGTCTTGAATGGTCTTCTGTCCCTATTCATCTTCAAGACGTGATAGTTCAGGAACACCACATTTTTCAGCACTGTAATTTCCAAATTTAGTCATGCCCTCTATCAGTACTTTTTGCTACCTCTTAGCAGAAAACATGCATCTGCTGTGTACAGGTAGCTTTTTTTTGCACGTGGAAATGGAGGCCACTGACAAACCCCTCTTCTGAAGGCCAGTTTGCTGCCACCTACCTGAAGACAGATGGCCCCTCCATTCCCTCACCTTATTATGAGGAAGAACTGTGTGTCAGCTTCAAATAGACTGGCACAGTGTGTGGCCACAGCTGGAGAAGCCTCTTGAAGCAGTTCAAGTGCCAGGAGCTGCCTCCACGTGGGGTTGGAGATCTGCTGCACTGGCATCCATCCTGAGAGAGCAGCCGTGCTCCCTGCTGCCTGCACGTGAATACTTGGTCCTTCAACCTGTGCCTTAACCTGCCTTAACGCATTTTCACTATGTTCCATGTTTCAAACAGTAATTTTTTACCTGTAAGAATAGCTGGGGCCATCGAATCAACATTTTTAAATACTCATATATGTTTATCAAATTCTGTAGAATCTTTTGTCATCCTTCAGTGTGCAATGACTTGATATCATATTTGTTGCCTATTCTCCAGACTCAGCTGTGAATTTAGGCCTTGAGAACCAGAAACTGGAAGGGCTTTGTTGCCACACCAAGTGCCTGCTTCCTGAATCATTTACACCCCCTTGGGCATTGCATTTGCCCTGACAGACAAAACCCCATCCATAGAGGACACAGCAATGCAAAATTACTGTGAGGCCTCTGGAACCTTCATCCTCTCTGTTCTGTGCCATGCAAAGTCTGCTCTCACCACAGCCCCTCTCTCACCTGTTTATCTCCCATGACTCTCTGATCTCTGCTTGTATTCATGCACAAAATTTTTTTCAGAAGCATTTTTCTATCCAGCCATACTTGCAACTTGTGTTTCCACTTTTTAGTGGAAGCAGAGAGCATATAGTGAGCATATTCTCGGCAGGAACTGTGGGATGGTCCAGGTGCATAGCCCACAGTTGTGCAGGGGGAGCCCATTCTCACATGGGGACATGTTCTGGTCATCACTGAAGCAGCCTGGCTGAGCATGCTGAATGAAGGTATCATTTTCAGAAATACTTTTTTCCAGATCATAACTGACCTGAGAGTTTTACAGGCTTTTAGGATCTGCTGGTATTTGATTGGCTTTTTACAGTGGTGCTAAAGGTCTGTACTGGGTTTCTGTGGCCAGGTTTTGGTGGCAGGGCATCTTCTGCTAGAAGCTGCTAGAAGCTTTCCCCAATGTCTGGTAAAGCCAATGCCAGCTGGCTCCAGGATGGACCAACCCTCTGCTGGCCAAGGCTGAGCCCATCAGGAGTGATAGTAACAGCTCTGTGGCAGCATATTTAAGAAGGAAAAATAAGTTGTTGGGCAGATGAAAATTGCAGCCAGGGAAGAGCAGAGTGAGAACCTGTGAACAGCTCTGCAGACACCAAGGTGGAGGAGGCAGAGGAAGTGGTCCAGGCAGCAGAGTTGAGGTTCCCCTGAAGCCCATGGTGCAGACGATGGTGGAGCAGCTGTGCCCCTGAAGTCCATGGAGGACCACTGAGGTGTAGAGATCCACCTGCAGCCTGTGGTGGAGCCCACACTGGAGAGGATGGATGTACGAAGGAGGCTGTGACCCCGTGAGAGGCCCATGATGCAGCAGGGTCCTGGCAGGGACCTGCTGACCCACAGACAGAGGAGCCCACACTGGTACAGGTTTTCCTGGTAGGTCTTGTGGCCCTGTGAGGGACCCACACTGGAGCAGCTCATTCATGAAGAACTGCACCCCATGGAGAAGTGACCCACAAGGCAGCAGTTTTGTGAAGGACTGTTGCCCGTGGGATGGACTAATGATGGAGAGGCTTTGTGCAGGACTGCCTCTCCTGGGAGGGACCAAAAGGGGAACAGGGGAAGGACTCCTCTCCCTGACAGTGGTGGAAACAACAACTGACCATAACCCCCATTGCCCATCTCCCTGCACTGCTGGGGGGAATGAGGTAGAACTTGGAAGGAAGGAGGGGTGGGGGAAAAGAGTTTTTAAGACTATTTTACTTCTCACTCTTTTGCTCTGACCCTGTAAGTAATAAATTTAATTAATATCTCCACTTTGAGTCCGTTTTGCTTGTGATAGTGATCAGTAAGTGACCTCTCCCCTCTCTCATCTCAACTCATGAACCTTTTGCTGTATTTTCTCTTCTCTCTCCAGTTGCAGAGGGGAGTGAGATAGTGGCTTTAGTGAGTATCTGGCATCCAGACAGGGTCAACCCACTACAAGGTCACTTCAGTTTTACAAAGATGATTGCTTTGTCAAACTTCTAAATCACGGTGGTGTTAAGAGATGCAACCAGCAATTTTTAGCATGAAGAACACAATATGTTTCCTCACAGCTCTGTTCTCAGACATGTCTAAATTCTGCTCTGGCATTCACTCCTCCCTTACCCTTTTCCTTTCTGAGGAAATAACCTACTGGAATTTACCATTTTCTATGCTTGATGGGAACAGTCAAAAAATCCTAAAATAGGCATTATTATCAACAGCCATTATATCCAAGACAGCTTACTCCAGTAGTGAATAAATATCCGTTATCCTTCCATCCACAGATATACACCTGTCACGAACCACAAGCCATACGACATTTCCATGGGCAGGACCTTAATAATTTCCCTCAGTTTCCCCTTCCATCTCCTTAGAACACTTGCCAGTTTAATCAGCTATGTCTGAGTTGGAAGTTGCTGATTTGGAAGGAAGGAGCTTGTTAAAGGGTCTTTTAAGAAATCAGCCATGTTGCAGGTGTAGAGTTAAAATTAATGGCATCTGGGCCAAGGTGTGCAGTAGCTGCCATAGCTGTGACAGATGTAGTGCAGCTGCAGATTACACAGCGGTGCAGTCACCCCATGTCACATGTCTGGGATGTGTGTCATCCTCAGGAGCTTTATCTGTGGGCTGATGGTAAGCCTGCCCTAGCAGTTGCCTAAGACCTTTAGGATTGCCAACCACCACTAAGGTAATACAGTTTTCTAGCAAGGTCTAGTTACACTACAAGGAAGAAAAAAAACCCCACAACGTATCTTTAATATTTAGCAGTTGCCTTGAACTTGTCTGAGCACAGTGACTTCAGTGATTTTTCTGGACCAACAAAGTATACTTCCTTTGGAGCTCATTACAGAGCTGGGCTAGGTCAGCAACAAAGAAGTGGCTTCATGTAAAAACTTTGAAAGAAGAGAGGGCAAAGGGTTTGCAAGCCAGCTCAAGAAAGACATTCAATGCAAAGGGACCACTGAAGAAGAAGCTGCAGAGACAGTTGCAAAAGAATTTATCACATAAAATATGTGCAATGCTTCACAGAGCGTGTGTATGTAATATTCATAAGACTGTCTATTAGACAGTCTTCCTCTAGATTTTGAAGCTGTCTGAAATCTCTCGACTTTCAAACCACTTAAATATAATAAAGCCTGCACTGATTATATCATGATTGCTGACATTTGGTGTCTGTCAGTCTGAAATAACTTTTCCTCCTTGCTATAATTTCCTCTAGGAAGCCAAGCAGAGTAAGTGATTTTTCACAAAGCTTTCTCCAAACAGCTTCTGCCTGAATGTCTTGGTGGTTTCTTTCTGAGGTCAAACACTCTTGATCAAGAGCTTTTCTTTTCTCCGCACTTTTCATGCATTTGTTTGTCTGGTTCTTCTGTGTCTGATGCTCTTGAGTGACAAAGTGGAATGCTACCTGTGTATAAAAGAATGTTATTAAAAAATCTTAAAAAGATCCTATTAATATTTTATTAGCATTTCTTTTCTTCCTCAGACTGAATGACAGCTTACCCAAGATAGCTGATTTTAATTATTTTTTTCAACCTGTATTCCTCTTGTCACTGTCTCTTCCAGCATCAATCCAGTCAGATGTTTTTCTTTATTATTACCATAAGGTCTCAGCAGCCTATAATTACTCTAAAGAATTTCTTATCTTGTATTTCTGAAGCTTAGATTTTCCCTTCTTTTCATTTTCTTCTTTTATTAATATATTTTAGTTAGATCTGTAATTAACTTTGCAGCTGTTGATATTCTGCTTGAGTCTGTAACTATTACACTTCATGTAGCTTCTCTCTGTTCCCCCCTCCCCACTCCTTTTCCTGTGCGACTGTTGGTGAAAGGCTGGTTACAGTAATGATATGCCTGTCTTCAAAGCAATGAGAAAAATGTATACAACAAATTCCTTTTGGAGTTACTTTGAAAAAAATACATTTTTAATGCTAAGATGATTAAAATCCTGCTCTTAATAGCACACAGTGCATATTTCCAGACATTTCCAACCAGCAGTTTCCTAGTATTTGCCAAGGACAAGTGATTCAGAGGAGATGGCTGCATGGTGGTGTCTGCATGGCAGCCTCTGCTCCTGAGAAGGGAAGCAGCAGGAGCCCCATACTAAGATTTGGTCTGGGAGAGGACCATGCCTGTACTGACAGAAATCAAATGCATGTAATTGCATAGATTACATGAGTACTCTGCTTTACCTGGAAATGAGTCTGTGACTTCTATTCAAGAGATGGAATTACAAAAGTAGGAGAGAAACCATTTCAGATCTGTGATGAAAAATACATAATAAGGCTACTCTCAAGGTATACTGCCTTGTCATTACAAATAAAATGCTTCTTTCAGGACACTGTATTATTTCCCAGAATTATGATTTGTGAGGAGGGCAAATCCAGATGCAATGTTTCCATAATTGTCCTTTCTTATATTTTTGCAGAGATACACTTGTCTTGGGCAGGCTGATTGATATCATGTTCTTGTAACATCACTAAGAGATTTTTTTTTTTTTTTTGGAAATAAGAAAACTACACTCAAACAGAACACATTAGAAACATATTTAGTGAAGGTATTGTTTCAGCATTTTAAGACTTCAATTTAACTTTTCCTGTCGACTACTGAGATGAAACTTTACTGAAACCAGTCAGGACATGTAAGAAAAATAAGGAAAAAAAACCCCAACCAACCAACCAACCAACCAAAAAAACCCAGGGTAAATCCAGGCACATGCAATGGATTCTGGTTTTGAAAGCAAAGTCCCAGCCTTGGCAGCAGGAAAAATACAAGAATTTCATATCTAGACTTGACTCTAAATATGGTTTAAGATGTAGATGATCAGAAAATTCCTTGCATTATGCATTTTCAGATGTTTCAGATATTTTCATCATTAGGGCAAGCAGGATGAGCATAATGGAGAGAAAAGTACATGAACCAGATGCCTAATTTTCAGCACTGTGCAGCATATATGGAAACCTAATTCTTTACTGGTTTCACTGGTTTGGTTTCAATATCTTCTAAGAGTCCTTGGTAAGGAAGATCAGAACTGGGAGAAATTAGAGCAAGGGAGAGAAGTCATCCTAGCTACCTTCAGCTGGTTAACAGTAGTGAAATCTGGTGGCCTGAGTTCACCACACTGCTGGTGAAAAGAGCCATTTCAAGAAACAGTTCATCCTATCCTAAGATACACACCTAAAACTGACAAGAGAATTTGCTTCTAAAGATACCTGTCTTTCTCCAAGGTTTCATGTGTGCATAAGAAGCACAGATTAAAAACTTTTTAGCAGGACATTTTACATGTGGTGAGCCTTCCCCATGCAACTAAGTGAGAAGAAATGTTGAAATTTAGTCAGACCATCTCTACTCAAGCACTCATATGAGTGATATATATATAAACATAAAGATCTCTCAATAAACATCTGAGAATTCCTTTGAAAAGTGTCCCAAACAGAAAACTCCACCAAAATAAAAATTATCATATGTTGCAAAAAATTATTATAAAAAACAGACATAGCAAAATCCAAAACCTCTGTTTTAAACACAGCAGTTATCTGAGCATCATTTACTGTACTCAGCAGTTTGTTTCAATGCACAAGGTTCTTAGGACTATAAAAGAAAAGGGTAATATGAAAACTCCCTTCATATGTTACATCTCAACATGTGTCAGGCAGAAAATTCATTAGAGCTTGGTACTTTCTTCCTGTATTCTAGGAAACAGGAGCCAGTTGAAAGTCTAACTGCATTCAGGTTCACAGTAACCCACAGAGGAGATAAAGATTTCCTCTAGCACAGCACAGACCTAAGTCTACACTATACTTCATTGCATGTTGCTGTTCTACTAACAAATCTCTCTGCTCTCTCTCCTTTGGTTTCTCTCTATAGGTCTAGTCAAATGACACGATATGGTGTGGTAGTCAAACATTTGAATTCTCTCCTTTAGGCTGGACCCATGTTGGATGTGAAACCATGATGTTCAGCCATTACATTTTTGGTATCAGGCAACTCTCCCATCTTTAGCAATGGCATATAGTGAATGCACTGTACTTGAAATTGAAGGACATTTCTCATGTCAACTGACAAGAATGCAACAAGATGAAGAATTCCAAATAGTAAGTGGCATGTTTTCAGCCTTGCCAAATTCTTTCCATATTGTCTGGTTATTAGTCCAGGTACCTCTACCTCTCCTCACCAAAATTCTTATCTGTCAGAAAAAGCACTTTTTCCAACTCAAGCAGGATTCTTTTCTTTGCCTATGTTGAAAAACCTTTTCTTCTCAGGTACAAATTGTTTTTGAGAACAGCCAACATCAGTGAAAAAATTGCTCAAGCTAGTAGTTTTGGCATTGTCAGAAAATTATGTACAGACAATGAATTATCATGTACAGGTTGAAAATGAACCAAAGCAAGTACATTTTCATAGTGTATAATTAAATTGTGGAACATATTGCCAGAGGTTGTGGTGAAAACCCAAAAAATAAATGTTTCTTCTTTTAGGAAGAAACTGGGCAAATTTATGGAGGAGAAGTTCATTGGGGGCTACTCAATGCAAAGGTCAGATTTGACCTTTTCTTGAGCACTACTGATGACAGCCAACAGCAGCTTGCTGGAGTGGGTGAGTTACTGTTCTGGCTCAGCATTGTCAGTCCTGTTTTCTTGAATTCCTGTAATGTTTGATGAAATATGGCTATCCTGAGATACTCTTTTCCATCTATTTTTCAAACAGACCTTAGTGGGTCTAAACCTCTGCAGAAAGCACCTCTTATGTACAATATGATCAGCTTTGTTCCAATCCACCAGTTCCCCTGTTTTTGTAATTTTACAGTCTATTTATTGAAGTCTTACATACAAGCTCTAGTCTAAACTGATTGGAAAAGTTATATACTAGCTACATCAGTAAAGATGTAAACAGTACTTTGAAGTCTC
>JAWWMO010000121.1:98770950-98800572 GCA_035047845.1 Dendrocincla fuliginosa
TTCTCTTTCTCTTTCTCTTTCTCTTTCTCTTTCTCTTTCTCTTTCTCTTTCTCTTTCTCTTTCTCTTTCTCTTTCTTCTTTCTCTCTTTCGTCTCAATTCTGATATTCAGCAGTCAGATATCATTAAAAGCTTCAGAACATTCACACTGTTAAAGATATACAGATGCTGATGTCTCTGTAGTCAGGATCTGAAATTGTTTTTACAGGGAGCATTCTTGAAGCTGACAAGTACTGCAGTTTTTGCAGAAACTTTCCATGACTTGCTGTTCTTAGGTAATTATCATAACCTAGTTTTTTACAGGTGTTTTATGTTTTTCAAACGATAAGCTGTAATTCATACACCATACATTAATTTTTTCAGGCAATTCACATGATTTGTGACCCTAATTGTGATCTACTTTTCTTACATAAAGCCAACCCTTGTTAATAGTTAAAAGTGTATTTATAAATAGAGGGGAATCACATCCCTTGTTACAGGATATATTCCTAACCGCAAAGTGTGTACAAATATAGATCTGAGCACCCATTCTCTCTCCAGGAACTGACCTCCTGGACCAGGAATGGAAAATTCTTGGGTGCAGAGAAAAGGACAAACAAAAACCAGCCCAGCTCCACAGATTAGCAGCAAGATTGCTTAGATGGAAGGAAACCTGAATCTCCAAATCCTACACCTTGAAGTATTTCCATTGGTTGGCTGCTGACTGTGTAATGAGAGTGTAATGGCCAGGGAGAAAGAGGCAGAACTTTATAAACTTTATAGTCAGTGGATTTATGATCAATGTCAACTGCATGTACAGTGGAAATAATGAGAAGCTAACTTTATTCCTCAATGTGTAGCTATGAAATCCATGTGTGAAAGGGACTAAGAAAGTATAACGTGATTTTTTTCAGAATCAGACAACTGCTTATTTTTTTCAGTCAAGGGTGCTCTCTGCATTAAGTGTTAGTCACAACAAATTTTACTCTGGTATAACGTTAAGCCTGTTATTTCTTTCTCTGTGTTGAAGCATTTTTAAATAGTTATAAACTCGGCTTGTTTGACTGACTCTTAATTTCAGTACCATTGCATAATCCTTAGAGTTTGTCCAAGAATAAGATGCTATAAAATGTAAAATATTGCATCAGAGGAGAGAAAAAAATGCACTACAGAATCTGTTACTTTTCAATTTCAGATATGCCACTGCATGTTCCTTTAAAAATAATGATTAATTAATAATAAACTTTTCCACATGTTTATCCATGCATGAAAACCTCAGAATACAAAAGACAACCAAAATAAAACCTCAGGTGAAAACAGCCATTGAAATATCAGAATAAGAGGAACGTAGTCTTTAAAATGTTAATAGATCTATGGATAAAATGTAAAAAAAGCAAAACCAGAAAACATGTGATGCAGAAAGTGGAGATGGAAGCTGGGTGGGATTTCATGCAGTGGCACAAGCATGGTATGCACAGTACACATGGTAGTGGTGTTTTGAACAGTGGCAAGGAAACTTTAAGTATACTGTAGCTTTTTTTCTCCCACTGAACAACATGGGATTAACAGGAATATATGTCATCCTAAATATTAATGAAACACTTGTTGCTCTTTGGCAGTGCTGGTGTACGTCATATGACACGCAGTTGTCAGTGCCTGAGCAGTGTAACTGAGAGCACACCTCAGTCATTGTTCCTCCAGAGTTTTTTAGCTTTTCCTTTTCTGCTACTGAAGTGAAGCGTGTGTTTTACTAACAGTCATATATTTACCAACAGATATATTTTATCTGGCAGTTAGTTCTGTCAGTCTAATTAATTGAATTCTCTTGAATTTGTTGCTCTAAATTTCTTAATTTTAAGCATATTTTAGTCAGGTTTTTTTAACTCAAGCACATCACTGTACTTTCTAGGCCTTTGTTTTATTCTTCCTTCTTTGATGATTTGGTTCATTTCCAGGTTAAACTCCACGGTGCAGGAGCTCTCTTACTGTACATGTTTGCTCAAAGGCACCTGAATTCTCATTGACACTTCTAGGTACAACTGCAGCACAAACCCACAAGAAGTTAATTTGAAAAAGCATACTTGCAGTTCTACTCAGATAAAAGTTTGCAAATTCAGGTTTAGTTTTTACTTTTCCCCTACCCTTTTCAATACAAAGTTATTGAAAATTAAAGGAAAATACAACTGTAAAGTTCCTTATACCCAGATTATTCGAGTTAATCAATAAAGTATGGGATCCATAGAGCCTAATTAGATTTGCACAGCAGCTTCAGGTACTAACAAAGTGCCAGGACTAAAATGAAAATCTGTGTGCGATCAGTAGATATCCCCAAGAGAAAAATCTTTTGGCACAATTTAGACAAGACAGCCTCTCTGGAGGGAGCTCAAGAGCACTTGCCTGTATTGATTATATCAGATGTATTTACCTGTGGAAGGAGAGTGTTTAAGGGTACGTATGTACCAGTTTATTAGGTGTGTTTGGGACAATTGGCTGTCACTGAAGCTGAATGACAGAGCACAGCCTGTGAGCAAGTTGCAGTCAGCTCTCTTACACTCCAAAATGGGGTAGTTTCCTTTAGAACACCAATGGCAGAGTTCCATCTCACCTAGATTGCGCCATCATGCAAATTCTTCAAGAGCACTGTTTGAAAAAGTGTTACTTATTGGAGGAAAATATTTCTAGGATCATTCCAACAATTAAAATCTATAAATCATTAAGTCCTGGTACTTAGTTCCTGTCCCAGGCTTTTTAATTTTCTTGCATAGATGTATCTTACATCTTCAAAAACATGGAGCAAGCTAGATAAACTGGATCCTGCAGAGAAAGTCTACCCCAGCCACATCTCTGAAATGGATACTCTCTTTTTGGCTACTGAGGGAAGACAAGAAAAAGGTGTGTAGGCTGAAACCTGAAAAATGAGGGGACTGCATTCTTTTTATAATTCTTTGTACTGGTAGTTTGAACACTGAGAAATGACTGCTTGGGCAAAAATTGGTTAGCTCAGATCATTGCAAAAATAAGAGTAAAAAATCTGGAGTATTTTTTAAAGCTAAGTGGATGTATATTGCATTGCAAAGAAATTCCAAGAATAATTAGGTTTAACAGGTTTCAAACAAGAATTTGACTATCTAGTTATACTGGTTAACATTTAAATGGAATGTTGGGAGGAATATAAAACCTGATGTTTCAAGTTGTAAATATATCTTAAATTTTAAAGATTAGCATGAGATCTTCTTGGCAAGCAGACAGGGACAAGTTATCCCCCATGTGACTGCTGTGGAATTTCCTTCATGTTTTTGAAGCATCTAGTGCTGGCTGCCATCTGAAATAGGTAAGACTGAAGAAGCCAAGGTTTTCTGCACCTCTGTTATCTCCAAATGGCACATTCTGTGCCTGCAAATTCAGATGGAGTTGATTGGTTTTTGCTGATTATCTTCTCCACACCATTCAGCATGTAAAGGTTTATGATTTCTGGGGCTCCTTTTGGTTGTCATTTTCCGTGGTTTTATTAAAGTGCTAGCTCGGGGACCATTGCAATATGTGTTGTAATCAATACATCTTCAGCTCTTTGCTCTTAATTTTCCAGAAAAGTTATATTTCTGCATTTCAGTCACCTGACTCCTAGAGTGCTTATTTTTCCATTTTTTCCTCTCACTTCCTCAACCAACTGATGTGAGTTTCTGCCAAAGGACAAGTGGTCACAGGGAGCTAACAACAGTCTCCCCTGGAGCAGCACCACTTGCATAGCTTCTCCTGCTTTAAGGAAACACATGCTCAGGTAGTTTGCAGCAGAAATAGTTATTTTCCTCATAAATAGCCCCACATTCTCTTAGCAATTTGCTGACAGATATGAGGATTTTCAGCCTCAGCAGATAAATATTCAAAAAATTTGTTAGAGTCCCAGATTATCATCATAGCTTCCTGATTATACTGCAAAGAAGCAATTAAATGATCCAGCATGTGTTGAAGAATTTTACTCTAGGATTTGCAATAGCTGCTCTGGGCTTCCTGTTCCTGTAGATTCTCACCTGACATGCATAGACTTGAATACATGAACCAGTAGAGGATTAAAGACAGAAGTGTTGCAGGAGCTGTCACTTTGGACATTTAATTACTTTGAAGTACTGAGGCAGTGGAAGAAAGGTCTCTGAGTTAAAAAAAAAAATGCTGGAGCAATACTAGAAATTCCACCTCTTGACACATTTACTCAGTCACCTCCACAGCTTGTGTATTCAATGACCAATTCCAGCAGTTGGCAACAGCTTCTTTTCAATTCATGACACCTAATTAAGCATATTTGGATTCCAGGGAAATTAGAGTATGGAGCTAAAATTCCAGCTTGCACCTCCTTGTACTTTAATAGCAGTAATGTGACAGTTTTGTTTAGCATTTCTACTTACTGCATTATTCTGATAGGTCCATATGCATGCTTATCCTTTTTAAGTAGGTGAAACAGAAAAAAAACAGAAGATAAATCCATCCAATCCTATTTTTTTTTTTTTTTTAGGTAAGATCTTAGGATCATGATGAAGATACAAAAGCTTCTGCAATGGATTCAAATTCCACACAGGAGCATTACACACCCTATTTTGGGGGTTTATTCTTGGCTGTTACAGCTTCAGCTTCTCAAAATGTATCATATCCCTGACTACCAAAAGGAGTTGTCAGCATTTTCCAGTTTTCTGGATTTACAACAAAAGAAAGGAGCTGACCTGCTATCTGAAGGAGAAATTAGAAAAGCACCAGCTGGTGTCAGAAGATGTATAGCTACTCGACTAAGAACCTGGGAGACATCTTGAATAAAAGAGTTACCTGAATGGTTGAGGGTTTTACAAATCAAAGCTGACACACAAAGGAGCATCTTAAAATCAATCGTCTGGTTCACAAAGTTTTTGTGACCAATAAAGGCATGTGTCCTGCACACTGTAAAACAAAGCTGAATAAATCCTCGAATCATAGAATTGTAGAATGGTTTCAGTTTGAAGAAACCTTCATCTCATTTCCACCCCCTCTGTCAAGGACACCTCTCAACCAGGTTGCTCAGAGCCCCATCCAACATGGCTTTGAACACTTCCAGGGATAGGGTATCCACAGCCTCTCTGGGAAACATGTGCCAGCATCTCATCAACCTCACAGTAAAGAATTTCTTCCTAATATTTAATTTAAAGCTATCTTTTTTCTGTTTAAAGCCATTTCCCTTTGTCCTGTAAGCTGCAAGAGGCTGGAACCCAGCAGGACTGACACCTACATGTACCACAAGGGAAAAATATCAATTTTTAGGACACCACCACAACCAAAAAAACCCCAACAAAACAAAACAACAAAAAACCACACTCCCCCAAAAAACAAACAAACAAACAAACAAACCAAAAAAACAAACACCAAAAAGAATTACCAAAAAACAAATAAACACAACAAGAAATCCAAAAAAACAACCAACTAAACAAAAAAAGTAATGACTAAGGAGCAATTAAGTTACCAACAGGCCTGTAGGACTTCTTATCAAATCCGAGTGCCATTTGGTTGATTGTTGTTTACTCAAATGTCTAAAAATATGAAAGGCATAAATAGTAAGCAAAAGGCTATGCAAATAGGAAAGAATTCCTTAATACTACAGGTAGGATGGATCTCAAGCACCTTAGGTACTTGAAAGTTCAGCTGTCCAAGTCTAAGGTAAATTTCAAAGGTAGTGTTATCCTCTGCTGACACCTATTTCTTTCTGTCCGCAATAAAAGGAATCTCTGCTTGACTAAATTAGACAACAAACTTGTAGGCAGCTAAAATTAGGTGAGGAAAAAATCACACTTGACCACGTTTGTGAAGGCAAATTAACATGTGTTGGACTGTGGGGGACTGTTGGAAAAACAAAAAGGGAGAAAATTATTTTCCACAGACAGGTTCAAAAGAAAAACACTAGAAAAAAGTCATGTTTTGTAAGTCTTTTACCCCCCTTTTTCCAATGGATTACTGACCTCTGGATTACTAAAGTTAGGGGCTAGAAGCAGTCAGGGTAATGAAACAGTGACTTTGTCTTGGCAAAAAGGTATGACCATATTAAAAAGAAAGTGACTCTTAGAAGCCTCATACTTAGATGCTGGAAGTTCATGAGTTGAAAGAATGGAATATACCAGGGTCTTTAAAAGCTCAGTGCTACCAGCATCTTCCTGGAATACAGTTAGATAGCTGACAAGTTACTTTTTTATTATTGTAACACTTTTTATTATTTTCTAAATGTTTTTGTTCCAAATAGATTGCTTTAAGGAGATTGTTTCATCTCTGGCTATAATTGCTATTGCTCCCAGCGTGAGAAGACATCCAGACGATGGATATGCCAGAGGTGCTAGGGTAATTGCTGTCAGAGTACATAGGATTTCAAACTCTAGGTCTGGCCTGAAAATGGAGAATGGTGTGCAGTTGAAGTGATGATCAGATCTCAGAATAGGTTACAGTGAATGAGACCAAAATGACGATCAAGTGATAAACCCCTCCAGTCTCAACTGGAATGCCAGTAGTTCAAGAACGCAAAGAGGTTACAGTCTAGTTCTGAGCTAGTTTTTTCCCACTTAATATTAAGACTAGTCAGTTTGCAAAATCTCCAGTATGTTCAAAGGTAAGCACAAGCACTGCCTGACACAGAATGGGATTTTGGATGTCCTAAAAGTCCATAATGAAACAGAACTTTCGAGGCCTCATCAGACTGTCAAAGTGCTTACAGGTAGCAACTATTGAGAAGGACATTTCCAGTTGAATTTTCACTTCTATATGAGATATTTCCGTGTCATTTTTTCTATCATAAATCCCTCTTCTCCTCTTACCCACCATGGTGAAAACAACATGAAGCATGTGGAATCACTGCTTTTTCTCCACCTGCATTTTTCCCAGTTCGTCTGAGATAATTTCCAAGTGTTTTACTTTAATGATAGTTTCAAACCATTTCCTGTACTATTATTAATCTTGCAGTGCAGATCTACTCTTACAGACTGCTCTTCTTATTTTCCTGCCAGCACAACGTTAAGACCTTGCAGCCTGATTTGAAGGATTGACAATTTTAGTTCTTTTAACAGTCTGGAAAAACTGATTTGTCACTGTGGGTGTAGCTACTTTCTTTTCAACACTGATAATTTACCAAATGAATTGTGGTTTTGTACATTTACTGAGATTAAGAGAAATTGGAAGTTAAAATTATGTAAGTCAGTTGCAAACTTTCTCTGAATATTCACTTAGACTATTTTTTATCATTGCAAAAGTAGGCTTCATGTGCTACCGTTAACTGAGGTATAATTATACACATAGATACTTCAAAATAAATAAAAAATCCACCTCTGACTTACAGCTAATGTTCATGGAAAAATCAATACTATAGCAATAACTTCCTGCACGTCTTTTATGATTACTTTTCTCATTCTTCTTCATTCTATACAACTACAAATGAAACTGAATTAAAACCAAAGTATTTTCAGTTACCCCAGGATTAATTTCAAATTCAGGATTTAACTGAATTTACATTGAAGAAAAACAGATGAAATGCAGAGTTAGTTAATTACTTTGGTGTGCTTTTTTTCAGCTTGCCTTTTTTTTTTTTTTTTTAATCAGGATCAAGATGGGTATGGTAAAGAATATAGTAATATTTTGAAATGTGGAAACAAACATTACATTAACTACTTTATGGGCCTGCAGAGCTGCTCTCTGTGGCCTTCCTGTGCGAAATATGAACTCCCTGTTCCTAAGCAAGCAGGAGATGATTTTCTTGCTTTGCACTATGGCCAATCTGAAATTAAACAAGTCTAGTTGGAGTAGGATTCAATTAACAGTTGGACTCAATTACCTTAAAGATCTTTTCCAGCCTAAACTATTCTATGACTCTATGCTATCCCAGAGAGCACACACTCAAAGGCAAGCACCAGGGTAAGGATAAGTGTGTTTAAGCCTTGTCACCAGTGGGTCCTGAGGGCCAGAAAGGTGAATGCCAGGGACACACATGGCGTAAGTGTTTAAGTAGCCAGAATAGAAGGGCCCCAGGGAACAGGCTTGCTAGAAAACATAGCTCAGTTAAAAAGTAACTCTCCAGCACAAGAGAGGAGGCCATTGCAGGCACCCTGCAAGTATCCCATGCTGAGAGTTTGCATGCCATGTGTTCGCTGTTACTGTCAGCCAGCTAGCAAGATAACACTGACAACCCGGTTTACTCTGGGATGCAATCGCTCTTCTGAGTGGGACATGGACTCATGTCCTCTAAGGAGTTGCTTTTTCTCCCAATCTCTGTGGTACTGCAGAAGGTCTCCCCCAGTGCCTGCTGGGCTGGCAGGCCACTGCTATGTGAGCAACATTTCCGGCATAATGGATCTGGGCAGTTGAGGCTCAGCGTAGGGTCAGTTAAAAGGCACACAGCAGAATGTTTTGAAATGGACATCTGGCATGCAGTAAATGCATTTAGGAAGCAATAAACAGCTCATTTTGAATGACTTCTGCAATTGGTTTCAACACAAGCAGTTGGTGGAAAAACAAGCTTTTAGAAAGGTCATTTATTGCCATATATAACCCATCTCTTCCAGTTAAACTGCTTAGTAGTGAACAAAGCAAATCCCAGCCCATTTCTGGTCTGATAATTAATAGAGTCTTCTACTCTAGCTGTAGTTGTACAAAGAAAGTGAATGTTGTCCTTGTTATCCTGACTTAATAATTCAGCATTTGAATTGTCAGGGTGTCTTTGAAAGAAGCTGATTGTTGAAATCTGAGTGCAGTAGATGTGAAATATTGCATATTGTCTCTTCAAGATGAACAGGGAATTCACATGCTTTTTGCCAGTAATAGATTACTGACAGATCTTGGAGAGGAAGAACATATTTTTGATTGTAAGATACAATACTTCAATTTTCTTGCTGATATTCTGTTAAAAGACTATAAATAAAACATGAATACTAAATTATTTAATTTTATAAACCTTAAAAAGAGAAAAAATACTTTTTTCTCTTATTTATAATTAGATACAATAAATTAATAGTGTGAGCATTACAAATGTAAATTTCCAGTAATAAATAAAAGAATCAGATTTCTAAACTGGCCAAAAAACCTGACACTTATACATGACAAATAAATCACAATTGCCCTGAGTAAGGCTATTAGTTAGTTCCTAAAATAAGTAAATATATTTGAATTACTAAACTGTGACTTCTAGACAACATTGACTCCACATTCTTCATATTCAAAACTGATCATCTTTATTCCTGAAAATCAATGTATTTGGTTTGATTTAGATATATCAAGCCTATATTTATAAAAATGAATGCAAGTAACTAATAATTCAAGTTGTGCACAAAAATTGCAATGCCCCAGGTCAGATGATTCAGATTTTTTTTTCCTGTAAAAATGTCACAGAGAGCTCAGTGATATGTTTCAGATTAGCATTGTGTTAACTGAAAGGATGATGGTTCCAGCAACTGTTCAGTAAGCCACTTTGCCAGAACTTCCCTGTGCTAATCCTATGCTGGTGTTTGCCCATGAAATAGTATTGCTTTGGATGATGAGCAGGAATAGGAAGAAAGACAAAAGCTAAATATCTCTGTGTCCTTCACACATCCTCCAAATCACAGGATATATCTACTGAAAGAACCTGTGAAAAGGTAGTTAACAGTGACCTTAAGTGGTCATAATTAGGTTATGTAACTTAATGAACTATTGAAGCAAGCAATTCCATCTATATTTCTGCAGAAAGTGCTATTCAAAGTCATCTGTCACTGGATCTTGGTGAAAGTCCAGTGAAGGCCAATCAGTCAAGCATTCACTCAGGTAGGGACTTCAGACCATGGTTCATGAGTGCCACAGCCACCGTCCCTGGCCTCTTAAGCCAGCTAGGTCACTTTAGGCCTGTTAAACAGACATCACCTCTAGTTCAGAAGTCCTGAGAGGCTCACATTGCTGTGAGATGGGGAAACACTCTGCACAAGCATTTCTCTGTGTTAGCAAGGGTTTTACTGGGTCCTTTTGGCCCCAGTTGGTGTAGGGTGCTGCACTAGGTGGAGTTTCTATCTGACTTTCTATATAGGTTCTTGAGTAGTTTCTGTAGCAGACAAATCTCTAAGAGTGTGCAGCTTTGGACAGAAATATGAACATACCATCAGAGCATTTGATTTCCTGATGAAGCCCACAAGAGCTTCAGTGGGCCAACAGCAATATTTATGCCAGCACAGATCAAATCACTAGAGTGCATACAAAGAGGTTAGCCTCCTTTCTCTTTGCTTACTCAACACCACAGCTTCATCCTTTAATATTCACAGCCTGCCATGCAGACTGACTGGACACACAGCTGAGATGGAGCGTTCATGCCAAACCCCTTACAAGAGATTTGTGCTGTTCAAGAGCTGGAGACTGCCAGCCAGGGGAAGGTCACCTGTTTTGTTGAAAAAGGTAAGCATTTCATTGAACACAGGGATTTGACAGTGGCACACGACATTCCATGACTTTATCACATCTAGCTGAAAGTTTATATGCATTAAATCTACCTGCACTTTTCCCATTTAAAGGAGGATCAGGTTGGGCTAAACACCTTTCAGAGTGAAGCCACTCTAAGTAAGATGGATATTGTGACAGTAGCTCAAGATTTTTCTATCTTGATAAACTAAAGTTTGAAGTACTAGAGTGAATACTTAAATAAGGGCTCAGTTAGGGAACACATGTGGCCTTTCCAGCACTTCTGAAAATTTATGACATGCTTATAATATTTTGGTGCACAACAGTTTTGGTTGAATATAAAATATTATATAATATTAGAGACATAACTGTAATAGAAACTGTATAACAATGTAATTCTAAAAGAGCAAGGTGTATTTTTATGGGACAGTTTTGTTTCTTACAGTTTGTGAGAGCAGCATCTTGATTTCAGTCCTTGATTCCCAATAGTTTCAATAGACTGTTTGAAACCAGAGAATTTGGGGGTAATGTGGGAGTTGGCTGACTGTTATCCTTATCTTGGGAAGAGAGTATATATATATATATATATATATATATACACACACAAACATATATATATGCATATACACAAACAAGTTGTATTTCTTCTCCAGATATAGCTGCCAACCTAAGGTATTAATAGATTAGATTATCTAAAGAAACTATCAGCATTGCAATAATTCTATGACAAATGTTTTCTTGGCACCACAATGATTTTAGAAACCACTTTGGTTGGAGAAATGCCTGATTGTAGACACTTGAGAAAATGGATGCAGGTGAGCCAGGAGTGGAATAGACCTACTAGTACAGTAGGTGAAGGAAATTGAGTCGAAGTCCTCACACAGCAGGTTCTCACGCTAATTACAAAATGGAAAAAATGAGTGTGAGAATGGAAAATGCAACTCTGTTTCTTCTGCTCTCTTAATTCATCCACATTATGCCGACTCCACTGTATTTTATCACTAAATATTCATTCTATGCTTGAAAAATCAAAATATTATCAGTTTAATTCTACTAGGCACTGCTGTTGCCTAACCATATCTGAGCTAATAAATGCTTCTTATTCAAAAAAGCCAAGCTTTTAAAATCTGCCTTGGTCATTTGAGGGTGAACTTTCCTCCAGAAAACTGGCCTCAATCCTTATCTTTAAAAATGGAGCCAAGGAGACACCTATCTGTTATCAGAAATATAAGCAGCCTGAGCTCACTGTCCACACATGATGGACACAAAAGAATAAATGTCAGCTTCAGGCTGGGATGTGTGTCTTGCTCTTCAGCCACCTCCTCTGAAATGCTGAGCAGAAAGATGGGGAAAAAACCTTACATATCGAGCAGGAGTGTTCGTGTGAAATCATAGTTCTGGACTGTTTTCAGAAAGGAAATTAAGGTACTCGGTTGTGTCCATAAACCTTCCAAGGTTGTCAAGTCCTATTTTTTATAAACACTTCAAGCAAAGACTGAACTTGGAACAAAAGTTCAGCATGGGAGATGGGCATGAAGGGCGCAGACTTCAGCAAGAAGCAAAGCACAGAGAAAGAGGGCTTTGTCCTCAGTCCAATCCATAGAAAGCTGTCTTCCCTCAAGAAACAACGGTCTGCAAGGAACTGGTCCCTGATTTCACTCTGACCCCTTGGTCAGATGTCACAGTGGTCAACATACTGAAAGCATCTCAGTGTGTGAAAAACAAACTGAGGATTCATTGAGAGTGTGAGAGAAGAAAGTAATATTGTAATATTAGTCAATAATTTGGTAGTACTCACTGGTGTTAAAAATGTTTAAATCCTTCATCATACCAATAGCCCAGGATGTTGTGCACATTAACTTGTGCAGGGATACTCAGACATGCCTGGTATTCACAGGCAATGGGGTGCTTCTGGCCTACTGTGGACATCCTTAGCATGGGATATCAGTGTCTCAAGCCAGGCATCTGGCTTCATAATCAGAGAGTGAAAATTACCCTCTTTACCATTTATTAAAAAAATAAAATAACAATTGACATGTAGCATTAATCAGAGAAGTTACTATAAAAGGACACAAGCTCATAGATTTTGGCTTATTGTCTCAGACACGGTGAATCACATCATCAGTGTCTGTGTGCCTGGGTTTTCCAAGAGCATCAGATCCAGTAGATCTACTCAGCACAGTATTAACTCATGTGGAGAGCAGTAACCTGGTCACAAAAAGCAGAAGCTGTGGTAGCTCTACATATATATATATATATTTAAAAAAAAGGTCAAAGGTAATCGTAATGCCTAACTTTGGAAAAGGATAGAAACGATAGAGTAGATCATTCACCCAGGAGGAAAGTGGAGGATGTGGGTATCCCAAATGATAATGGAGCCTGATTCTTCATAGACATTTGCCTCATGCTGTAGAAGTGTGCAGAGTCACTACTTGTCTTTTTGTTTGATTTTCCTCTGTTCTTCAAAAGAGAGATATTGTGATATTGTGAACCCAAGGACTCTGGCTGTTGGCCATTGCTGGGAACTGTGAGCAGTGAGACCACTTTTAGCACAGAGAATTGGGATATAGTGTGACAGTGTAGCTTATCAGCATTCCCCATCCTCACATCCTTAACAAAAACCTTTGAACCCACCAGTCAGTCACAGCTGGGTAGTATGTGGACACAGTCAACAGTAGTTATACTGAGATTACTGAGAAATAAATATTTCTCCTGCTGTAAATCAAATCTCAAAACACGATTTTTTGTGGGGTTTTCTTTTGGGGGGGAGGTTGTGGTTTTTGTTTTGTTTTTTGTTTGGTTGCGTTTTTTTAGTGGGTTGTTTTTTTTTTTAATAATGAGAGATTCTCATTTCTCTTAGTTGAAAGCACCTCTTTTTTTTCCCCTTTAACTGGTGTCAGAGCTCACAGAGGGATTGTTCTGTTCTTCCTTCGGTCTTCAGGAAGGGCACAGAAACAGTGGGTCTTCAGTTCCACTGTTGAGAGTTACTGGGGCAAAGACAGAGGAAAGGAAAAGAGAAGCAGAGAGCACAGTAATTTGAATTAACTGCAGACACATATGATTAATGTTATTTGTATAATAGCACTTAACCAACAGCAGCACCCTCATAACAATAGCTGGTTTGAGGGAATGTTGTGGCAAATGTAAGGGGCTGCTGTTGGTGGATAATAATGTGTTTCTGTAAAAACGCTTTCTACATGATTCATGTTTTAGAGTTGCAAAAATAACAGTAAGGGGGAGGGGGGAGAATAGCTCCTGGGTACAAATTCCAGACTGCTGTTGAACCTAGACAGACACCTTTATGAATATTACAAGGACACTGATATCACGGGTGTGTTTTCTGCACAACAGTCTTCAAATTGTTAACAGGACTGAATGAAACTAGCTGCAAGTCTTGTTTCTCTAGCTGAGTCCTACTGTAGTAGCTAGACCTTATAAAAATCACCAAAACAGTGTTTTAAGTGTTTAAGCCTGCAGATATTTTGGTGAGAATTATCCTTCTGTACTACCACTTCCAGTAAAAAAATGCAAGCAAAAAGAAAATTGTCCCAAACCTTTTCTTCCAAAGGCTAGAGAAACAGACAGCTTTTATTCTAAGTGCTTGCACTGTTGTTCCTCTGCAGCCTACAGGAAATCAAGTCTGTGAGGGTCACATCCTTAAGCCATTTTTCTGTGGCCATCTAATGATTCGTACAAGTCACTTTTCTGTCCTGGTCCTGGGGAACATTAGGAATGTTCTGTTACACAAGCTGTGGCTGCAGCTCTACAGAGACATGTGTGATATGTTAAATTTAACCCCGTCCAAGTCTCATTAGCTTCAATGAGATTATTATTTGAGCAGAATAGTTCACCAGTGTTGTGGTTTAACCTGACATGCAGCTAAACACCACCCAGCCATTCACTCACGCCCCTCCAGTGGGATGGGGAGGAGAGTCAGAGAAAAGGTAAAACTCATGCACTGAGATAAAAATGTTTTAATAGGATAGAAAATGAAGGGAAAACAATAATAACAAAAGAATACACAAAATAAGTGATGTGTAATGCAATTCCTCACCAGCCACTGACCAATGCCCAAGCAGTCCCCGAGCAGAGCGCTATCACTTCTCAGCCAACTCCCCTAGTTTTTTTTGTTCAGCATGTCACAATATCCCCTTGATCTGTCAGGGTTAGCTGGTTGTGCCCCCTCCCAGCTTCTCACACAACCCCTAACTCCTTGCTGGTAGGGCAGCATGGGAGGCTGAAAAGTCCTTGTCTTAGTGCAAGTCCTGATCTGCAACAACCAAAACATAGGTGTATTATAAACTTTTCTCTCCCTAAATCCAAGACACAGCACTCTTCCAGCTACTAGCAAGAAAATTAACTCTATCCTTGCCAAAACCAGGACATCCAGCTATAAAAATAAGCATGGCTGAGATATGTATTCAGGATTCCTAATTATAGCTGCTATGAGCTACTATTATCTATGTGTTTGTTAAACATCTACAATTTGCAATCACTAGACACATTTAAAGAAGGTGAGGGTTAAATCTAGGTGCCATTAGGTCAAATACAGCATTATCATTGGTTCCAATGGGGTCATTATTTCAGCCTTGCAATTTGAAAGATGGATCTGAAAATAGAATGCCCCAGAAACTGTAACTGTACTTGATAAAATAATAAAAAAGGAAGAGATATTTAATTTGTTTGCTAAATGTCATAAATAGTTACTCACAATTGAATCTGATGTGGGTTTTCTTCTTGGAGGTTGCATTCTTTATTTAAACGCTTTTAAAACCTTGTGATGTTTTGATATAAGAGACACCCGTTCAGTCAGGGATCTTTGGTGCACCTCTGACCACAGGTGTGTACCCAAATGTGAAAACAGCACAAATATAGTCACACAAGATGCTTATATGATGTCTGAAACAGGAATAGGAGGGTTAAAATAAAAGAATACTTTCACAGAAGCAAGCAGAATGGTTTCATCTCTTCTGCTGTGTACAATATTGACCATTTTGCAGGAAGAGAGAATTTCCAGCTGATACTGCTGACAGCAGCAGACATGTTTTGGGGCATATATTCCCTTCACCATCTTTCAGGAAGAAACAGCAAATTCCAGAGGTTAGAAACAATGAACTTCTTGAAAGCAACACAGGTCTGTAACAACCTAAACTCCTTTGTCTGCTGGTTCTACCCTCTCTTCCAACTCATACATACATGGATCATCCCTACACTGATGTAATGTATTCATTAAAAATGCACTCCAACAGTCACAACAATGAGTCTTCAGTTTTCAACCATATAGGGTGACAGCATTTTTGGCAAGACTTGGTTCTACTAATATTTTCATTAGAAGTTCTGATGACAATTTTAGAGATTTTAGAGAAGAAGGTTATTTAAATTTAGATGTTTTAGAAGGGGGATTTGAAGTAGCATTGTTTTGGAAGTATAATCTACTTTCATCATAAATTAAAATGGCTCAATTCTTTTCTATGTTTCATCATTATGTGTTGTTCCACCTTCCATAGGTGTGTACAGTTGTTGAAGTCTTTCTTTCCTAGCAATGAGCTTATCTGATGTCATAAACATCTTGTATTAAAGTTTATTTCACAAGAGGACTAGCCCCTGCTAAGAGGGTTTGTTTTTTTTTTTTTTGTCTTGGTAAATTAGGTATTGTGACTGTTCCTAATAAACAGATGCAGCATTATCTGAAAGCTCAACTAAATGCCAGAGAATTTGTTTTATTTAGAGGATTGTTAGCTTTCTGACAGTAAGTATGTTGAGCTGTGGATTTTTTGAATGTTTTAATTGCATATGATGAGTTTATATTTTCTTTATTTATTGGGGTGTCCAGCAGTCTAATGTTTATGGAATGCTAGTGGTATACTGAATTTTTTATTAACTCTAAATCCCTAATTTGGAATGCAGATGCATCGTAAGAACAACATAGTTATGGTTACTCAACTGTGTAAAAGGATCTCTTTAAGGGGATCATGGAAAGAATTACATGATAGAGTGAGGGCTGCTCTCATTGAAGTTGTATGCCCCAGTCTTTATTGATATTGGGGATTGTCTCAGCAAAGGTTCAGGACATTGTACTTGACCTTTTTGATTTCATCAGGTTTGCATGGACCCACTCCTCAAGCCTATTAAGGACTCTGTAGATGGCATCCCTTTCTTCCAGCATATCAACTGCACCACTCAGCTTGGTGTCATCTGCAAACTTGCTGAGGGTGCACTCAATCCCCCGTCTACATAGCTGATGAAGGTATCAAGTAGTAATTATCCCATCATGGACTCTTGAGAAACATCCCCTCATTACTGCTTTTCACTTGAACATTGAGCCGTTGACTGTCACTCTCTGGACATGGTCAGTCCGTTCCTTATCCATCTAACAGTCCATCTTTCAAGCCCATATCTCTCCAGTTCAGAGGTAAGAATGTTGTGGGGGACTGTATCAAAGGCCTTACAGAAATCTATGTACATGACATCTATAGAAGTCTATGCTGATGACATCCCTTGTCTACTGACACATTCATTCCACCACAGAAGGTCACTAGATTAGTAAGGACTTCTACAGCCCAGGCTGGGTATATGAATTTTCATGTTTCTTTAGTGAGGATATCACAATTATATGTGTTAGACCATCCTATTCTACTTCTTTATGAAATTTGAGAAACAGGTAAAAAGTTCATATGGTGGGAGTGTGAGAAAAGATTGCAGGGGAATCATACAAAAGGACTTTGCTGATCTTAGCAAGAAGAATGAAAAGACAAGTTAAATGTTTATTCTGTTTTGATTTACTTTCCCTCTGTGTTTAAAACGTTGCCAAAAAGAAAATATAGAGTGTTATAGAATTAAAGATCATTACATAAGCAAAAGGAGACTTTTAATTCCATGTGTGAACTCAATTCTGTCACTGCATAACTCCTGGATATTTGGTATTTTTGCAACTGTGAACTTGTATTGCAACTTTCTGTACTTGATTCTGGATGATATGTTAAGAATTCAGTTTCTATGCTCTGTAGAGCATGAGTTAACCAAGTGTAGCTCATTTAAAGCTTGAAATTCAAAACCTGATCGTTCCTGAAATAATTATGACAGGAGGGATAAAGACACACCTTTGACACCAGGACAACAGTCTTTTAGTTATCCAGTTCCTGCTAAAAAGCCAAGCAATATTCAGCCTTTTCAGATCAGGAGCTCATAGGAATAACTTCATATAAAAACACAGGGTATCTGTCACTGCAAGAAGCTGCTTCCTTATTTTAAGGAAGGTGGTTGTTGTTGTAAAATCAAACCATGGCAGATGCCTGGCAGGAAAAATTTTAATTCCAAACAGCTAAAGTCACGAAATTTTAGACAACTTAAGATTTTCCATCAACATATGAAACTGTTTGTAGGCATCTCAGTCTATCTTATACTACATGAGCAAGGGATCTTTTAATTAATTAAAAAAGGCTAAGCTTCAAAAACAAAAAATATTTTTTAAATCATAAATTATGAAATTCCACTGGGTAACATATCACCACAGCGATGTCAAACTTAGGTAAAATTCCTTTTCTGATTCTGGTAACAAGGCTGTTCAACAGTCAAAATTAATTACAATGTCCTTTCTTTTTAAGTCAGAAATAGAAAGATTCAGGACTTGAGACTATAGGGTTGAGGTCTAATATATACCATATTTTATATATCCTTTATGTATAATAATTGCTGCTGATTACAAGATTAAAAGGTAGTGCATCTCACCTCTTCCAGTAATTGTCCTGTAGGATAATTCTATGGTGTAAAGTGCTGCTCAAGATAAATAAGGTCAGTAGAATAAAAATGTACTCAGTATCTGCCCCGAACTTTTACTAAAGTTTCTAGTAAGAAAACAGACTTGTTAGCTTCATTTACATGCTCTGGAGTACTGTGCTGGCAGTGGTTTGCATTTATCCATCTTATTCATTGAGAGCTTTAATGGTTGCTTCTTATGATACTTGATACACTTTGAGAGTTTAGTCTTAAAAATATTAAGAGCTTCTACATATATACTAATATAAAAATACTAATTTTATATTAAAAGCCATAATATAATAGATAGACCTGAAAAAGAATGAAGAATGTATTCGGATTTTCTGCAATATAGTTACTGCTCTTCACAGTAGCTGGTATGGGGCTATTGTTTGGGGTTGTGCTGAAAACAGCATTGGTAACAGAGTATGTTTTAGTTACTGCTGACCAGTGCTAGCACAGAGTCAAGCCCTCTTTTCCTCTTTAGACTTCCTCAACAGGTAGAAGCTGAGGGTGAACAAGAGACTTAGTGGAGAGACAGCTGGGGCAGCTGTCCCGAAGTGACCAAAGCAATATCCCACACTAAGTCATGCTGTGCTCAGCAGTAAAAGCTGGGGGAGGGAGAAAGCAGTTGGGAACATTCAGAGTGTTGGCATTTGTCTTCATGAGTCACCATTATGGATGATGAGGTCAGCTTTCCTGGAGATGGCTGACTACCTCTCTGCTGATGGGAAGTGATGAATGAATTCCTTATTTTACTTGTGTGCTTGGCTTTTCCTTTACCTACTGAACTGTCTGTAGCTCAACTCACCATTTTTCAGGTGAAAGTGACTGAGCAGCTTGGTGATGCTCAGCTACCAGCTGGGGTTAAACCACACTACACCAGAACATTCATTCTCCCTCTTCTCTTTGTCAGCACTGGCTCTAAATTGTGCAGCTGTTGCAGTATAAAATGTGTGAAATTTCCATCTTTGAGCCTTGTTCCATGAATTGCGCTTTTTTTTTTTAAAAAAAAAAGGACTGAAGCTTTAAATTTGCATCATGAAATGATTGAGGATTATTAAAGATGTTCAAGCCCTGACCAGTTGCATGACTTGGGGGGTGGTGTGGTGTGTGTGTATTCCATGATCTATCTTCAGACACAAGTAGTCATGGTTCATCCAGCACTGAGGTGAGAGACACTGTAGGTATTTCTGAAGGAAAGGAGCAAAACTTGTTAGGAAATGAAGGAACACTTCAACACTGACTCACACAAAAATATTCAGATCATGTCAAGAAATCAGAATACACTGAAGAATGATGATTTGGACTAAGAGATTTGGGATATTTTAAAATTTATTTTTGTGTTTTACTGACAGAATTTTAAACAATACAGAGATTAATGCTTTCCTGAAGAGAAATATAACTACTACAGATTTGGAGAATTCCAGTAAAACATTCTTTATCATCCTGACCCAGAATGGAATCTCCTTCCCCAAGGAGATTTACTCTTTCTTGCAGTTACATGTAGTCATTCCCAATATGATTTCTCTCTGGTTTGGCCTCTGTAATATTAATAACAACCATAATTACATTGTGCCTTCTGACCTCAGTTTAACATAACACATTTCAGTTCACATGTTACGTAAAATGTTTAATCACAAGTGTGCTGAGGGAGGAGCAGGTGTTCTCAATATCTCACCTCCAAATGCTTGCCCTGTGGCTGGTTTCCTCTTACACACCCATTTATTATGAAGCTGATGGAACTCACTGCTCCCGCCTCTCTGAGCTTCTTAAGTAGCACCTCTGGCATCAGCATTATTAAAAATGAAATCAAATGTGAAAAAAAATAGGGCATGTCATAAGGACTTGGTGTTATTTAGATTACACATCTCCTTAGGTATGTCCTTACATTAACAATGAGCATTTGGTACCTGCAAGTATATAATCACCTGATCTCATGTCATTATTTGTTTTAACAACTAATGCTTAAATCATGGTTCTTGATGGATTGAGAATGTTTTTTTTTTCCTTCCAAGCAATAAAAGGGAGAGGGATCCAGGTTTCCTTTTTATATAAGGGTTTTTAAATACTGCTTCGTTCCTGAGCCTGTAAGGGCTAGTCAAGGGATTTTATGTAATAATGTGAGAAATGTGCTTGATGGAGAATTTGTGTCATTCTGTGTGAAAAGGTAAAGCATGGGTCACCTTCTTTTTTAGCAGAGAAGAACTGCTCAGTACAAAATAAAGCTGTATTCTTGTCCTGCATCTCTGAAGTTCAAAATAATGAAAATTAAGCCCTTGAAAATGTATTAAAACCCAATGGAGGCAGATGTCTGTTATGCACTACTGACATTTTGATTAGAATTCTTAGAAATTGCTACCACTTGTATGTTTACAATGTACTTAGAGCTTTCCTAATGTTGATCTATGTTTTTAGGTCAGAAATGATTGCTATCCCTTCTACATCTGATCTACAACACAACACAGAACTTAGAAAGTTGCTTGGCAATATCTGAATAAAGGCCGTAACTCCTGGTGAAGATAGAGCAGCTGTCTTTTCAAAAAACATCCGCTCTTTATTTGAAGATATTAAGGGATGAGGAATACTATAAGAAGGTACTTTTATATAAAATTTCAAGTTAATTTAAACTACTAAATTGTATGTTGTCTGTTGACATGAAGAGCCTTTATCACTCAAATACAATCTCTCAAAACATGTACACTACAAGCAAGTCACCTCTTAGCCCTCCATTGGATACACTAAAGAAATCAAACTGCTTTATCCTCCAGCTGAAAACATGTTTTTCCTGAATGTGACAGGTTCTTATAACTCTTGTCAGCCTTTTCTAATAACCTTTAGCACAGACACCAGAACTGACAGTAATGCTCTCATTAGTGCCAAGGAGAGTCGCACTACTACTGCTTTATAATTTTCCTTGTTTCTACTTCAAAAGTTCCCATGGGGTCTTTCCACACTTAATAGTTCTGGAAGTGGGTGCTCAGTTGGTTGGCTACTGTGACCCTGTATCATCTTCAACATCACTGATTGCTAAAATAGAATCTTGCCCTATAAATGTGACCAATTTCTTTGTAGCTGAATATATTAAAATATGAGTTGCTAAGTACTATTTATAATGAATCTCAGATCAGTGTCTATAACTGGCCTTCTCTTAGCATTATTTACTGTTCCACAGATTTTTCTTCAGCTGCTAATTGTCCATTTTGTTCAATTAAACATCAGTGTCCCATTAGTTATCACTCAGACTATTCCATGACCCATCTGTTCACACCAAAGGGAAGTTGTATTCATCTTAGTCGTTTTTCTTTCTTAAATTCATCTATTACTTCTATTAATATTCCTTTGTGAAATCTGAAGTCTTTCTCCTTTCACCCCAGGAAGCCAGGCTTCAGTGTTAAGACTGGCACAGGCAGTTATTATAATGGGTGCAAATCTGTGTTGTTTATTTTTAACTTGCCTTTTTCTTCCCTCTGCAGCTGTTCTAACTGATTTTGGAATGACCTGCAGGCAATCAGCAAGCACCCCATATCCCTATCCATCATAACTTGTTCCTTCTTTTATTCTGTCTCATCAAGTTCACTAGAGCATTTTTCAAAAGATCAGTATTTTTATTTCCAGTATTTTTCACATGGTAGTGCAGTAATAAGGCTGGCACAAGACCCACTGCAGGGAATGAAACTTGCCCTAAACCCACTAAGCCGTTTTCACAGCCCAAAGCTCAGCCAAAAACTTATTGTGAATTCTCTCTGCTATTCCATTATCTGCATAGCTTACTGTATCAGGAAAAGTCTTTTCCCTCACAAGGGAAAATGGCACAGAGACTAGGAGAGATGCTGCTTTGTACAGCACAACAGGAGTACTTGGAGATGTTCCATTTCTGTCTGTAGTGTAACACTCTTTGTTCTAGCCAAGCAATGTATCCTTTTACTAGACGTTAGCCACAAAGGAATCTTTAAACATCACACATGGGCTACTGAGAAATATTTGACCATGTGTTGACATTCACATTGAAGCATCTTTCTCATATGCTGATGCTTGCATACTTGGCTGGGCTGATGAGCTGATACTGCACCCGAGTTGAATGCATTGTTGCCTCTCATCCTCAGCTGCGCTCACAGAATGCCTCACCCTCCACAAAAAAAAAAAAAAAAAACACCACCAAAAAAAAAACCACCAAAAAAAAAAACCCCAACCAAACAACAAAAAAATAAACCAAAACCCCAATAAAACCAAAACCAACACACCGAAAATCAAAACCAACAACAAAACAAACAAAACAAAAAACCCAAACCAAAACAAAAAACTGCAAACCAAAACAGTTGGGGGATCTTTTTCTTTTCCACCAGAAACTGAAAAATTCACTGGAGAGAATTATGACCTCTATGCAAATCCATTGCATTCCTGGTTTTGAGCAAATAATTTGTTTTCAAATTATGACAGGTGTTTGTAGGAACCACCTTCTGTATGTCTTTTTTTAAATGTCTCTTTAAGAAGGGGCTGATGCTCACATACTTATTCCCAGAAAGTATACACTCTTGGTTGTAGCAGAACATCTCCTTGATCTTCCAGTGTTACTGCCCTTCCAAGCAGCAAGACATTCACATATTGTGGAAGAGGCCAGAAGTGGGCAACAGAAAAGACTAATGCTCAAACCAGGGAGCCTGAACTGAAAGAAGTAATCCAGATATCTGGTGTCTGCTGCAGGGGATGCTGATACATATAATCTGAGGGATTTTCTGTGTAAACTGCAGAAATAAGGATGCAAAGCAGTAATTTTGGAAACAGTGGTCTGTAGCAGCTGTAGGTGTCTTTCCTTAAAACAAGGTTTTGAACTAAAGAAGACACAAATGCTTGCCTAAATTCCTGACTTGGGGTATTCAGAGACTGGAAAGGAATTTTACCCATCTATGTTGAATATTTCTCTTCATTAGCATTAAAGTGACCCTTATTTTGTGTGCAGAATTTCTATTACTGTTTTTTGTTGATTTACCTTTTAACTAATTCTGAGCTCTGGATGTTGTTCTGGGGCCTTGGAAAGCTTATAAGGTAAGCACTGCAGCATCGACACAGTGAGGCATTGACAAGTCCTGTGCTGACTCCAACCTCAACTAAAGCAGAAGAGCAGGTCAAGAAGGGGTAGTGGATCTGTCTCAAACTGGGGAAAATGATGATTATGAGGGGAAAGTCCCTCCAGCTGGGATGCATTAGAGAAGAATGATGTAAGGATGAGACTGAAACAGATTTTTTTCCCAAAGAAGGAGTTGAGACACAGAAGGAAAAAAAAGTTTCTTATTGTGAGAAATCTTTAAAAGTCACAAAGGCATAGTAAGGCCCTAGGTAAGAGTATCTCTCATGATCATATATTCCTCTGAATCACAGAATGATTTCTGACCAAAAAAAACCCCTTTTCCTCAGTCTGAGGTGGTCCAGGGGTCAAAGTCTCTCCTGTCTCTATAGTCCTTAAATGGTTCTTACTTCTTGCTCTCTTTTCACTCTTTTTGTTTATCCCTAATGAAGCCATCTGGCCCAACTTTCACAAAGCTGCTCAGTACCTCACTGGGTAGGGCCTCATACTCCCTTATTCATGTCATTTTTTTTTTTTTTGTCAGACACCATTTATAGCTTTTTATGCTTGTAAAAACTACAGGAGCTTGGAAGCAATAACTTTTTTTTTTTAAAAAAAAAAGTGTTTTTGCTATTGTAATAAAAATAGTAGACCGCAACAACAAAACCACTCCTCTATATTAATTAAATTAAAGAAAAACAGTAATGCTCTGATTCAAACATGGGGAAAGGGGAATTTAAGCTTAGGGCTGAAAATGTCTGAGTCCAGACAAGCTGACTGAGACTGAGTTAATTCTTTGTCCTGGGGAACCAGAACCTATTTTAAAATATCTCCAACTTTGAACTAGAAGCAGTTCTGACTTTCCTGGACTTTATATTCTCAGAATGGTACTGGGTATGTTGACCTTAAGCCAGTTGTGGGTTTAGTGGACCTTGGAGTGCAACAAGTTTCTCCAGCATGACAGTTCCCTACTAAATCTCTCCCCCTTCACAAAACTTGCTTCACCATTGTCGCCACTGACTGTATTCGTAGGGGTAAATAAAACTTCCTGGGACTGCTCTGTTGGGCTTAAGGACAAATGGTATGGGAAGGCTCATGTCTATACAGTTTGAGTGTCTTAACCCTTTTCCAAACTGCCCCTTTGGCTTGCTCCCAGATTATCCCCATGACACCACTAGTTGGCTGAGACCAAAACTGTGTAAAACATTTCACGGAATGAATGCTTGTATTCATTCTGTGCTCAGACCCATGTGCTGACCTGATTTACTTTATTTATTAGTTTAGTTGTAACCATTGTGGCCACATCCAGTTCTCTATTGGCTTTTTTTGGCTTCAAATTGGTTTTATATATCTAGCCTTGGACGTGAAGTTACACAAAGTAGAATCCTGCAGTCTATATTAAAAAAAAAAAACAACAAAAAACAGACAAACAAAAAAAACCACAACAAAACAACGAACACCCAGTAGAAACAAACAATAAACCAAAACAAATCAACCAACCGAACAAAACCCTAAACCAAATCCCTGACTCATTATGTAATTAAAGTTGGGGGGGTTTGTTTGGGGTTTCTTTTTTGCTTATTTTCAAAGTTTTTGCCATTTTGTCCTTTTGTTTTAATGTTTTAGGACAAGAGGAAATAGCCTCAAGTTATGTTAGGGAAGGGTTAGATTAGATGTTACAAAAATTTTGTTCCCCGAAAGGTTGCCCAGAGGAGTGGTGGAATCACCAACTCTGAAAGCGTTCAAAAAACTTGTAGACGTGACACCTGGGGATATGGCTTAGTGGTGAACTTGGCCGTTCTGGGTTAATGGTTGGAGATGACAATTTTACAAGGCTTTTCCAACCTTAATGTTTCTATTATTCTCTGATTCTATGAATGTTCTAAAATTAAGATTCTGAAAACCAGTTGAAAAGAAGTATACAACCATTCTAAAAAAATAATTAAAAAATAAATTACAAGTGCTAATAAGGAATACATATTTTTGAAAATAGGGGAAATTAATATCTAATATATGAAGCACGTTAACAAAAAGAAAGATTTATGTTTCACTGGTTAGCCTTTGACCACTCCAAACTGAGTAACTGCTGTTTAAAATAAGTTTGAAACTGTCACACAGGAATATAGCAATGACACAAACTACTTTCTGTCTCACCAAAAGTTTTTTGGGGAGAGATTATTATCAGATGCTGAAGTTGCCTTTTCCTCTTCACCCCTAGAATTGGTCTCAGCAGTGATATGACTTCTAATAAATGGGGAGGTGGACAAGCTCAGGTGGACAGAGATCAGCTTATGCCATGAGAGCAAGCTTGATATGACTAAAACTGCTATGACTTTGTTTTTACAAATATCTAGAACTTCCCCCCCCAGCCTACAAATAAAATCTTGCAGCAGAGAGTCCCACATGTAATAATTTCTTCTATTTAAACAAATATTGCTAAGGGATTCTTTTTTCTTTTTACTTTTATTATGTTTTTGTTATTACAACTCCATCTCTGATACTTCCAAAAAGAAGAAAAAATGTGGTAACTACCTTGCTGGGTATGGATGATGTGACTTGAAGTCCTAAAGGCTCAGAGAAAATTGATTTTCCATATTGTGGGGCCAATATTTAAATGGTAGGTTAGAGCATAAAAGCCAAGGATACTGATACTACTACTTCCCCCTGCTGTGCAAAGCGCGATGGCTGTGAGCCGGTGCGAGGAGTCTCACAGTTTGCTCAGTATTGATTTTGGGGTGTCTTTTTCATGAAAGAAATCTTGCCCTTAATTTTAAAGACTTTTCCATAGTGTATCTACCCCAGAGAAAGGTAATTTTCTTTTACCTACAACACTTTTTCTGTTCTGCAATATCCAAGCATCCATCAAAACTAACCTGCATGTTGCCAACACCACAGCTCAGGGTCAGTAGAAGTGCTGAGCAGCTGGGGGGGTTCTGGCCCCTTGTCTGCAGTCTGTAGCCCTAAGTAGAAGTGATGGAGAGAGAGTGGGTGACATTTGTATCTTGAGAAAGACCATACCTTAGGTATTTTGAATCAGAGTAAAAGTACTCCTCAAACCTGTGTCTCACACTGCCCAGGCACTGCTTTAATTATTATTAAGCTACTTGGCTTTGCAAACCTGCTTTGTGAATCCTTTGTGACCACCTTCACAGAGAAGGTGTGGGAGCACATCTGCTACACTAAATGCTGGATAACCCTTCTCAGTTTATGAAGCACAGACCTGAAGTGACGTGATTATGGTATATTTCTCTTGTGCTGTGCCCTTGAAATACCAATGCAACATTCACAATAGATGAAATAAATAAGTAATAATCATTAAATAAATGCTGCTTTGAAGAATGAAAATGTGGCAGAACACTAGTGAGAGCTTTTCCTGTCACATGAAAATGCAGAGTTAACTATACAGTTATTAAAAGCCAGGCCATATTTTTCATCCATTTTTATTTGTGAGGTCTCCTTGAAATGACTTATAAAACTTGGAAACCCAGGCAGCTTTTCTCTAGGGAATATAAAACTATAGCAGCTGATACTGGTAAAACGGAGCCTTAGAAATGACTGCTTGATTTGTCCATTATTTATTGCCTGACTAATCTACAGAAACAGTAAAACAGAAAAGCACAACTTTCCATCTGTGCTGCATTATGCCATACATAAGAATTATTTTTCATTTCAAATGGTGGTAGCTCCGTAGACTTTCTTGCTTTGATATCCTATGCTACCACACATGATATGATAGAGTATAAACAGACTGACTATAAATCTAAATCTGTACAATTTTGAAAGCTGAAACATTCCAGCACTCACTTCCCACCAAACAGGCCTCCTAAAATGTAGCCTGGGTCAGGTGTCTGGGTTTTTTTTTTTTTTTTTTTTAAGTGGAGGCAAAGTTTGTTACACAGAAACCTGAATCCAGCTTGGAAAATAGAAAAAATAATTACCAAACCCAAGCCAACAAAAAAGTGTCCCTATCTAGTATACGAGGTGCACAGCCCAAAAGCTCATCAGAACATAAAACACTGTTTTAAACAGGTGGTTTTCAAGCATTAATTTCCCATTATTCTCTAAATCTCTGCTCACAAGTTTACACACCTTAAAAGTCACTAAAGTATGAGCCTGTGTGACACTTGAGGAACACTATCCCTTTTATCTCTACCCATTTGAAACCACAGAGGGAGAGCAGGCTTAAACAGATGAGCTGGTAGCCTTAAAAGGGGTCAAAGTTGTTTATAAGCAGGAGGGATCAATTTTAGTTTATTTTTTTTTCCATTCCATGTTTTTATTTTTTTAAGATTATAAATTAGAACTCTTATAATTAGCTTTCTGGGACATAGTAATTTTTGTGAATTAAACAGCTCAAAAAATTTCAATATTTTATTCAGTTTTTCTGACTTGAACCTTATGTAAGTTGATATAGGGATGAAATTGGAAGCACTTTCTGGTGAAGAGCAGCACTTTGGACCCCAACAAAATCCTTCTTGTTGGAGTGGGCAGGGTGGAAAGATGACTGTCAGGTATTTTGAAAAAACTTTTCTGTATATATATAGGGATCTACTGCTGGTGACAATAAACTCTGTGTATGGAGCCTAAATTAGGGAACTACAAGAACAACAAAAAACTCACTTTAGTTTGACACTTTTTTCAGCAGAAACAAATATAACCTCAATAAATCTCACTGGTAAAGAGAGGAGAGGAGGTGATGAAATCCAGATGCTTTTTATACAATATCCTGTAATTTCCTTCCAATACTTTAAATCGTCTTACTGGAAGAGAGTGAGAAAGGGCAGGTGAGGAGGCTGCCAGGTCCAGGGGGACCAGGGTGGTGGGCAAAAGGTAGTTTCCCGGTCTTGGCTGTGGCAGGAGACCAGGAGACCATGAGCCCATGGCTGAGAGACAGCTGCATGATTCCAAACCTCCTCCACAACAGCACTCAGTGCTGGTGGGAATCAGATGAGCTGATCCATCACCATCGAGCTGTGTGTGTGTGCAACAACCCAAATGCGCACACATAGACACAACCTTACAAATACAAACTTCATGTTATTAATTTACCAAGAATCCATGTGCTCAGGAGGAGAAATCCTAAGGGAGTCACCAGCAGTGCTCAGAAAAGCTACTGCATATTTGTAAAATCTTGCAAGTCCTGAAAAGGCTGAAGATTCAGGGAAAAAGAAAAAAGGAAAAAAAAAAAAAGGTGTTATTGTGTCTCCTGTTCATTCGTCAAAAAATAACTCCAGAAAATGTGTTCTGTTTTAGTGGTTTGTTCACCAAAACTACATTTCTTTCTTTCTTTCTTTAAGAACTACATTATGTATAATTTTCATTACAGAGGAAGCAAGCACTGCTAGGTGTGTTTATGAACCAAAGTGGAAATTCTTCCTTGGAATGACAGGTATATCTGTGTTACAAATGGAGTTGTCCTGAACTCTAGAGTATATTGATATAGATATATAATTACTGTTTATATAAAAGGGGAAAAGTTGAAGGTAGAAAGCTTCAATATTGGTGACTAGTTAAAAAAAAAATATTCTGACTGGAGATCAGAGAGGCTTCAAATTTTATAATTCAGTACTTAAAGAAAAGACATTTCTGTGGGAAAAACAGGAGGAAAATGAAATTTCTATACACATTCATTATAAAGTATCCCAAGGGGATTACAAATGCATGTAGTGCATATCCTGTAGGTTTAGTGGAATTACAGTTGCTAATATTTTTAATTAAATTTAACTTTAAGATTTTAAAGGAAATTTTTTCAAATTTTATATAGATTAAAAAAATGTTTTGAATTACTGAAGTGCAACAGCTATGTCATTTTAGATTTCCCTCTGAAAAACTTTCAGTGCTGTGGAAGCTTAGAAGATGAAGGGACCAATGTGTACGTCTTAAACCCAATAGCCAGATTGCTGTGGAGATAACCAAGGATTGTTGGTAATAATATGCTGTGAGAAAGAACAGGATGTGGCTGGAGAAGGGAGCCATACAGAGGTAGGGCAACGCTTTTCTGGGACAAACTTCCTTGTTCTGCCTCCTGGAGATAAGCACAACTCAGTCCAGTGACAGTGTAGGAATGAGGTCAAGAAGCTGGCATGGGCTGTCAACCAAAGGCCAATCCGGTAGAGGGGAATCAAGACCATCAAAGACAATTGAAGCCCCCTGACCCATTTCCAGAAAGTCTAGGAGAATGGACTATACATGATAACTGATTTGCATAGAAAGCAAAATAATTATCTCTAGTCCATGTAAAACTTATCTTAAAAAGTAACCCCACAAAGTCCATGTGTCCCAGGTCCCTGGACACTCCATCAGCTGGATCGATGATGGAGCCAGGACTAGTGACTCTAGTGATTTCTTTCTTTCTTTCTTTCTTTCTTTCTTTCTTTCTTTCTTTCTTTCTTTCTTTCTTTCTTTCTTTCTTTCTTTC
>JAWWMO010000121.1:98800701-98842710 GCA_035047845.1 Dendrocincla fuliginosa
TCTTTCTTTCTTTCTTTCTTTCTTTCTTTCTTTCTTTCTTTCTTTCTTTCTTTCTTTCTTTCTTTTCCTTTCTTTCTCTCTCTCTCTCTCTCTCTATCTTTCTTCCTCTCTTTCTTTCTTTCTTCCTCTCTTCCTCTCTTTCTTCCTCTCTCTCTCCCTTTCTCTCCCATTCTCTCTCTCTCCCTCTTTAATTCATCTCACTCTTCCTTTTCACTCTACCACTTTATTTGAAACTCAGTGGTGTGTGCTTATACTAGGAGATAAGGGACTAACGCATAACAATTTCCATGCTAAGTGTATAATTTATAAATAAGAATTCTGTAAGCTTTGGCAGACCTTCTGACTTTTGTCATACCTTTAAATCTTGAGTGCTCACTTCCAGTTAAGGGTAGGATACTACATGTTCTCATTTAATAAAAGAAGGGCAATTTTTTTGTCATTTTTGCTAAATTCCTTTATTTATTGTCAGGCCTTGAGTCAGCAGAATGTAGTCTATTCCCTCTTTCCTCAAGTTTCCCCAAGCCACTGTTTCTGAATACTCCAAATATTATTCTTGAAACTGACTGTATCACACCAGATTTTATCCCAAGTTCAAACCATTCTCTTCAACACTGACCCAATCTCAATTCTACAATGACTTACTAAAAAGCTATAGCAAAGTATCAACCAGATGCTGGTGCCCTCATAACTCAATAATCTCCTTCTTTTCCCCAGGAGTGCCTCATGATTTCCATTGATACAGAAGGTACAACAGTCTCTTGCATACCTCTGCATGGGGACAGGCAAAGCCTGTAACTTCTTTGTAAAGAGAAAAAAAATTACCTTTCTGAGTCACATAGGGTACGTCAAGTGTTTTCACAAACTGTGGTGTCACAAGTAGATGTCTGACTTTGCTCAGTTGCTTGAACATAATTTAGTGAGGGGAGGAGAGGAATTTTCAGACTTGAATCAGATTTTTGTTTTGTTTGTCTCATCTGCTTAAACAGTGCACGGTTAGTTGGATTTATTTCAATGCACATGTCTACACTGATTGCTTGGGTGCTCCAGAACTGGCCAGGATTCCTCCTGCCTCAATGAGCCTGGGGATACAGCTGGAGCCCATCTGCAGGAACAGGTGTGACCAGTCCAGCCTGAGGGACCTGCTGGCTGAGGTCCTGCCAAGCTGGTGAGATAGACAAATCTTGGCGAATGTCCCTGGGATGCATACGAAGGGCCCAGACCTCAGTGCCTGACAGTCCCTCTAACATCAGTCTAAAGAGGGGTCTTCACCCAGCACTGCTCAGGTTCAGTAGCAGCTATCGAGGAAGTGAGGGGGAAAATAACTGAAAACTCCATGATCACGAGAATCTTGTTCCTTCTGATGTTCATTCACTACTGACACCAAACTTTACATCTTGGATGGATGCAATTCAGACAGACATTGCCGTTGTCTGAGGAAACACAGGAAAACACCCCAAAGCGAAGCAGAATAAAAACTATATGTTAGGCTAATCTTTTCCTCGGAAAAATTTCTTCATTATTCAGGTGTTGCTGTTACACATGACATAACTCTGGAATGATTCTTTAACTTTACTAATGAGCTTTCAGTTCCATATCCTTGTCAGAAGCAGAATTTTTCCACTCCAATATCTCTCATCCTGCAATTTACTTGCTAGGATTATTATGGCACCGCAAGCCCCACAGTCTATGAGGACAGGCATCAGTTGCTTAGCCTTTCTCTGATCATCTTATTGTATTATGAACTGTCCTCACCTTCACAGATCTTTTAAAAATCAATGTTCTCTTGACACAGAGAAAGAATTTGTGATACATGAACCAGACTAGATGGGAGCCAGTAATACTTTTCTCTAGAACTGAAATGTAAGATTTCACATCAGATCTAACCCAATAATATCTTAACTACACAATGTTTGACTAATTATATTATTGAAAACAATATGCTAAATATAAAATTTAATGTGACATAGGAGAAACAGATGTGCTTCTAATTTTGATTTTAAACTGATAATTCAAAATGTAAGTTATTCAGAGAAGGATAACTCAAATTAATAAGAAATTAGGAATCAATCAGTAATCAATGCAGTACCATTAGCACAAATAAGGGTAATATAATAATAGTTTACATATTTTGCATTCATGAAGTATACATATGCTGTACCCATTAAATCCAGCTTAAGTTACTTAACATTCAATTGTGCATTTTGTGGAGTGAGTCAATAGAGTGACTCACTAGCCCACTGCAGTACCATATGGGAAACTTTTTCTCTCCTGAACAGATGGAGACTAAGAATGTCACAGACAAAATGTGTTTTGTCTCTGGAGAAAGGATGTTGGCTGTTTTGTTCTTAGACTTTTCTACATGCCAAGCCTTCTGCTCACATTGGAAGACCTACATTTTGAGGTCTCATGGATATTTCAGCATGTCTCTGAAATGCTGACCTGCAGAAGACAGACAAAACTAGGCTAATCAGAAGTAAAATATTACTATTGCTGTGCAATTCAAGATTTAACCAGCATAAGAAAGCAGAAGTCATCACCTTTGCCATCGTTTAACACTTAATCCTTTCTGAGGGAGGCAAGTACTTTCCATTTCCCTGTGGAAGATTTAGATGAAAGGTGATTGAGATGACACTACAGTTTTGCAGGTGACTGAGGCCACAAAAACCCCGTTTTCTATTCCTTTTGGCTCTATCTGCCTAAAACTATTTTTTTTCCCCTCTTCCTTTTTTTTTCTTTTCTTTTTTTCCCCCCTCCTGTATCCTTTTTATACTCAGTTTTGCTGCTGTACTTTTTCTCATTTTTCTCTCCACACTCTTCTCTGGGTGAAGGATGATCACATCCCTATGAATTCATCTGAAAATAGCAGAAGGAATATACTGAAAAGCATTAAAATTTTACTTCCTTTCTTAAAGAAATATAGTCAAGACCACATATATCCACCCTAACTTTTGTAAGTCAACAGGGGATATGAATCAGGGATATGAGTCTGGTTCTGCCAGTTGTTAGTGGGCAAAACGGTTGGTCATCCTAGGGAAAATTCAAACCATTTTCTGAAAGCATTTATCTACTGCATGCTGACCATGTTGGAATTTGAAGCAACCCCTAATTTAAATGCATCCAGACTGGGTGAGTCTATGTGCAAGAAATCTGAGCCTACACATGACTAAGTAGTATATACATTTTTTACAGCTATTTCTTTAGTATGACTCCTAGGTTCAAGAGCATGAATTTTGTGTTTTTGCAGTGCCTATCACAGCAAGACCCAGCCTAACTAGTCTCTTGATGACCCTTGCCAGATTCAACCCCAGATGGGCTTTTCCTTTTCTAACCCTGTCTCTGCACACTCAGACATGCCCCTGTATTCCTCCTGAGTCATAATCCTCCTATAGAAACTATCCCTGCTTCCAAGTCCTGTTCGCTAGATTTTGATGTTTAATTTTAGAGAAGAGTTTTTTGCTCATCCATGCAGATCTCCTGCCATATTTGCTTGAACACTCATCAGAATGGATAAAACTTGAGCTTGGGAATATGATTCTTGAAAATGAACCAGCTTTTCAGGACCACTCTTCTACCCTGTTTCACTGTTTTCAAGGTCTCTTCTGCCGGTCTCACGCTGTGCCCTCTTACTGATCCAGTCCACAATCTCTTCAGTTGGTTGTGATTCAACACTACCTCCCCTGCTTGCTTCTTTATTCCTGGTTTAGAGCTCTCCTTCCCAGGCAGGCCAGCCTGTTGACCACTTGGTACTTGCTGTACTTGGTCATGTGGATGCCATATTTATCTCAGCCCTCAGAGAGGATCCCAAACTTGTGAAAAGCCAAAGCCCTGTTGTTAATACTGTCTGTGCAACTGTTTATTGACCCACAGGGTCCATTTATTTTTCATCAAGCCCTTACCCCTCAGTAGAAGAATCAAGTTGTCACCTGGGCTCCCATGCCCTTGCCCTTCACCTCAAGCGCGATGTCATAGTTGTTACAGTCCAGGATTCCCCTACAAGTATCATTGGTTGTGGCAGTGGGCCTGTGAAGAAAATGAAGAAACCAGCCAAAGTGCCTTAAAAACTGAGGCTTTTACTGTATTGTAAAATGGATCCTCTGCCTTGAGTCACCTTTCTTCTTCCCAAGGCCCCTTGAGAAAACTCTTATCTTCCTAATTAGTATGCAGGAATTTGCCTTGGCAAGACTATGTGAAATCCCCCCTTATTGGTCCTTTTTTAACCCTTTCCCCATTGGTTGTTAGCCCTTGATTTCTATTGGTTGTGACCAAAATCCCCTAAAGCCCTTTAAATACCACTGACCATGTGAATAAATGTTCTTTCTGCTTTCCCCTCCTGCGGTCTCTGTGTGTCTCTTTCCTGGGATATCTTGGGGACCACGTGCCCAGGAGGGAATGGGAAGGGGGAGTGCTCAACCATGCTGTCACAATCAGTGCCCACAAGGAAGAAGAGCAGCAGGGCACCAGAAAAACCTTGGCAACCTGGTCCCCTGGATCCAAATGTCTGGCAAGCAGCAAACATCCCTAGAAACCAGATGATGGTGGCATCCATCCCCTGCAGCAAGGAGTCTCCTACAGCTCATACTTCTACTTCCTCCTGATGCCTCTAGACTTAGGCTCAACCTGTTCAGGTACTGTTCAGGACACAGCTCTCAGCCTTTTGCTACATTGGCACTGAACTTCCACCATAACTACAGACTTGCAGATAGCACAGGAGTTAAGCTTCTAGTATGAGAAGCCAAAGGATTCCAGTCTTTACCATCATGTAAGACTTTGGCAACCAAAGACTTGGTCTACTCCTCACTCAATGCAGTTAGATCTTCACACAATTGAAGAAGATACAGTCAGTATTTTTCTTACCATCTCTGTTGCTGCACTGCCTCCTGACCTCCTCCCACAGCTGCTTTACTTGATTGCAAACACCCTTTCCCAGTGCACACTTCCTAAAGGGAAGGAGACTATTTTCTCCAGCCCAAGAAAGAGGATCAGTTACCCTTGTAGCCTCAGGGATGCACCTCCTTCAGGAGCTCAGTTTGAATTGAACTCTGGCACATCAGGAAGAACTGCTTCAGCAGGTGGTGATGACCGTGCTCTGTAGCATTTCACTTTCATCACCAACAGTACACATACACACTGTGTACAGCAGAGCCACCCTTACCCTTCTGTGCCTATTTCTGCACAGACAATTACACAGGACTCTCCCTGGCACCTACTGGGAGGGTGCTTGGCCCTTCAGAATCAGGAGCTATCTGCAAATGGAAAAGGAGCTTTTGATCAAGAACATCTTAGAGAGCTTCTTAGAAGTGATTAGAGCTTGCTGGCCAACTTAGCCCACTGTAGCAACCCTTTCCCAGTGGTGGTAGTAATCACCCCTCAGTTCCTCAAAAAGCTCTTAGCAGAAATTCTAGGAAGTTCTAGGAGCAGAAACCAGAAACTGGTGCACAAACTGCTGCATCCATTGGTTTTCACTTTTAGCTGCGGCTTTTGAGGTGGGATTTTCAGTGCTATCCAGGGCCATCCAGTATGAGCTAATTTCAGCCACCAGGATATTATTTTATTACTCTGATTTATTAAACTTTTGAAAAGGGATCTTCTACAGACTGTCTTCAAAATATACAGCCCTCAGAGCTGGCATGTGTGCTTATATTGAGCTTCCCAAAGTTTAATGAGGCTCCACATAGTTTATGAGCTTTAAATGTGCTATTCCAGTACCAGGGTTAGAAGTTGCTATCTTATGGTCAGAGACTGTGGGATCAAGGTACTGCAGCTGTCATAAGTTTCTTTACCTCCACCAAGAGGTAAATTCACAGCAATTCACAGTTATTCTGCATCTGGAGAGCATGGTTTCTACATTGTACATGTGAATGACAGCTTTAGTGATGAGACAGGACCAGACTGAGCCTTCAGATTTCACTTACATCACTGTCACCCATATATTTGCAACAAGAGAAAATGCCATAGCTGGCATCAAAATAGGTTTTTAGAAGTTTTCTCTTAGCATAAAATACTATCAGTGTCATTACACAGATCAAAGTAAGAATTTTACTCAAAATCTGCTAACAAGGGATCCAGATTTTAAGTGAGTACTGTAGTTGCTCAGGGAGGGAGGGCTTTACAGACAGTACATTTGTTTGTATCATGTGAGCAAAATAGGTCAGCTGAAGTCAAGTAACTTGTAAATTTTGATAGCTAGACTTTTCAGTTGTAATTTTAGTGAAGGATTGAATGGGCAGAGGTATAATGCATTGAGGAGCATAACTTAGTGTCCTGCATTCACATGAACATTACAAAACAACTGTTAGAAAATTATAGAATACAATTATATAAAAGCAACAGAAATTGAAAGTCTTGACTATAAAAATTTCAACCCATCATTTCCATAGAGTACTAAAATAAACACTTTTTTCAGTTATCCAGCCACAAGTTTACACTCAAATGAGAAGGGGAATATTCAGCAGCCAAGAGAAAATATCTGATTTAGGAGTATGTTAAAAATGGAAATAGGAATATGATTGCAAAGCCTCTCAGATGAAAAGCCATAGTCTCGTTGGCCATTGAAATACTTGGAAGAACAAAAAAAGAGACATGCCAGAAATCCATAATGTGATTCATAAAACGAGAGACTCAATATCTTCCTTCCTAATTGTCTTTTCATTCTTTCTTATTATTAAGTAATTGTGAGATGCTATTTCAACAGCTTGGAGGAAAGAAATGTCGCCACAACCCATTCATAACATGGACAATTATATAGAGTTCTTCCTCAAGATAACGTAGATTATTCCCCCTACACTCTTCTGGGAATTTAGAACTTAATTCAAGTGAATATTAAAGCAAAAATGTGATAGATATCAACCTAATTTGTGATTTATGGGATTTAGATATTGCTCTTTTCTGCTTTGACATTCTTTTTATTTACTGCTTATTTATTTGGCTCCAGTTTACTGTTTTAGACTTATTTTACATTTTCTTTTATTATTTTTATTAAAATTCTTGTTTATATGTGACCGATACAATTAGATGAAAAACTGTGGCTTCAACAATCTTTAATACAGGAACTGGTTTGTCCAAAGTCCTGCTCTCTCAACATCTTCATAAATTACTTGGATGCAGGACTGGAAGGGATACCAAGCAAGTTTGCAGATGACACAAAACTGGGAGGAGCTGTTGACTCCCTCAAAGGCAGAAAGGCCTTGTAGAGACACTTCAAAAAATTAGAGGACTGGGCAATCACCAACCACTTGAAGTTCAAGAACGAGAACTGCCAGATTCTTCACCTGGGATGGGGCAACCCTCTATGTACAGACTGGGGAATGAGATGGTGGAAAGCAGTGCCGTGGAAAGGGACCTGGGAGTCCTGGTCGATGGCAAGCTGAATTTGAGCCAGCAGTGCCCTGGCAGCCAGGAGTGCCAACCATGTCCGGGGGAGCATCAGGGAAAGTGTTGCCAGCCAGTTGAGGGAGGGGATTGTCCCTCTCTGCTCTGCGCTGAGGCAGTCTCACCTGGAATATTGTCAGCAGTTTTGGGTGCCACAATATGAGAAAGATATTAAGACATTAGAGAGCGTCCAAAGGAGGGCAATGAAGATGGTGAAGGTCCTTGAGGAGAAGCCGTATGAGAAGCAGCTGAGGGCACTTGGTCTGTTTATCCTGGAGGAGTCTGAGGGGACACTTCATTGCAGTTACAACTTCCTCGTGAGGGGAAGAGGAGGACCAGGCACTGATCTCTTCTCTGGGGTGACCAGTGACAGACCTGAGAGAATGGCCTGAAGTTGTGTCAGGGAAGGTTTAGGTTGGATATTAGAAAGAGGTTCTTTACCCAGAGGGTGGCTGGGCACTGGAACAGGCTCCCCAGGGAAGTGGTCACAGCACCAAGGCTAAAAGAGTTCAGGAAACATTTGGATGATACTCTCAGGCACCTGATGTGACTCTTGGGGATGGTCCTATGCAGGGCCAGGAGTTGGACTTGATGATCTTTGCAACTCAACATATTCTTTGATTCTGTGATCCTGTGGGAGTAGGACTTGGAACTAGCAAGAACAAAGGAAATCCACACAAGATTAAAGTTGTGGCAGACTTTGGAGGAAAAAACTTGTCATCCAGTAACCTGCCTGCTTGCATTTGCTGTGACAGCAAGTCTGTTTCAGGGAGACCATGTAATTGCTTGCTTTTCCCTAAAACATATTCTCCCAGATATTTTGTTTACATGCGGGTGAGGTCAAAAATCACTTGGGAATATAGGTAATTTGCTCTATTGGTCCATTCACTACAGGTTTTAACTACAGCTGGATTTCTTGGAAAAGAGAATATGGGATTTTGTCCCTGCTTGTTTGTGTCCAAGCAGCATTGTCTGGCAGCAGAGGTGGGGCAGAGCCCAGGTGCTGGCCCAGGGTTGGATGGGCCACTAGTAGATGATGTTATTTATTCAGAGTGCATCTTTGTCATAACATCTTCAGGGAGAGTTTGCTAGCTTTGGCAGATTTCTCACATCCCTGTGCTTTAATCTCCTGATATAATACAAGGTCACAAATGATTCACATAGGAAGGACTTTTCCTAATACTCAGCAAAAGTGGCAGTACTTCCAGAGGATTCTATTAATACTGCAAATAGTCCTTAAATTAAAAACATGAATGACCAGGTTAAAAGTATCTTTTCAAATTCACACCTCTACTCACTAAGTTGCATTTTCGTCTCCTTTTTAAGTTGTCTGGGATCAACTAGGTCCTGTGTGTCCAGCCTGGCTGGAAACCTTTCTGAAACAGGTGACAGCAGGAGACACACTGTCGAGGTGTCTCCGTCTCTCCACTGAAAGAAGGGCTGCCAGCCCAGATTTAAATGACTATTTTTCATGTGTGAAAAGTTAGGGTGAGATGAATCCCACCTCCAGTGCTCAAATTAGGAGTCACAGCTATTTCATTCCCACCAGCTGTAGTGGAGGCAAGATCTGGCAGGCCTGGATCACTCATCTCACTCTTAAATTTAAACACTATATTAGTAGCAAAGCCTAAATTAGGCATGTAGAGTAGGTGGTTTAAATATGGTCCCCAATCATAATTTCATGTGCTCTTAAAGTGCCTGGAAACCCTTGGGCGTCTTTCCAGACTGAAACATCCAAATAGTATTGCATTATAAAGATATTGTGAATGATGTATAGCTGTGTATCACAAAGTAATGCATAGCATTTTTATCTATGTTTATTTTTTCCCTGAGTTTTGTTTGAATGTCCCCAGAAGAGCTGCTGATATTAGCCACAACAGTGACCAAAATAGGATTTCATCACAGCAAAAAAAAAAAAAAAAAAAAAAAAAAAGAGAAAGGGTTATTTTTGTCTGAGAATATTCCTCTTTTATCCTCATTCTCATTGTTGAAAGATATTATGAGACCTTTCAAGCAGAAAAGATTCCAGTTTACGGGCCTCAGGAAAAATAGATAGATATAAGTACAAACCCCCAAAATTACATGCCTGTTTCATCAGTTTTCCATTTAGTTTACTGGTTTGTAACATTTTGTTTAGTTTTTTTTTCTGTTTTCAATAATGACACACTTATTAAATGAATAGAAACCAATTCAGAGATGATTCAGAAAGTACATTGAAAATGAAAGGTATTTAGCTTTTTATATAAATATAGAATTATTATACGTGATTCCTGCACCTTTATTCATATGAGACTGTGGAGGAAGATGCCTTACATTTGAGACTCCTGCTGACTGCTACATAAATCTTCATTTTATTTAATTGTAACTGGAAATGAGCATTCACTGTGGACATTCTCTAGACCTTCCTGAACCTCTGGAAATGTGGGTTCTGTCTCCAAAGGAGGAAAGAGCAGTGTGGCTAAGTGAGACAAAAGAGGTTGAAAGTCTTACCTCTCCATATGTGTTTGTGTGAATACTTTGTAGGACTGGACAGAAATTGCATTTAGTCTAGGTATTACTTTTTTTGTCTGTTAAAGTGTATATCACTCTCTTGCAGACAAACTGATCCTTGAAGATAGACTAATTGAGTGGCAAGGTATAGAAATCTCTCTCACATCTTCCATGTTTTATATAAATTAAACCTCACAGAGACCCCAGAATGTCCCTTTTTTTTTTTTTCTTTTATTTTGTTTGGCATATGACTCATAATAAAGAGACATTGTTGGTTCAAAGCTCCTCCATCTGGCCATTCCCATGCCATTTCCAGTAAGAATCTTCACTTCCTAGGCAGCTTAAATAAAAGTTTCCAACCCTACTTTTAGTCCTCCATAATAAAATACATAGCATAAAAACATACATCCAGTGCAGATCAGGGAGAGTTGTTTAGACTTTTCACTATCACAGAAAATCCTTAGAGTATAGTTTAAACTGACTCTAGGAAAATGTACTTGGAGATGCCATATGGCAGAAAAGAGGCTTCCTCTGTTTAGAAAGGTCTTGGGAGCAGAGCCTTCGTGGGTTGCATTCCACTATTCTATCGTAGAAAGACCAAATATAAGTTTTCTCATAGACAATTTCTGGAGGAAGGAAAAAGCTGTAATCACAAGTTCAATGGTTCATGGATACTCTCTAAGTAGTTAAGCATGACACGGGATTTACAGCCACCATGATGTCTGTTGTCACTGCAAAGCTAGACCTGAGAAGTCACACAACACAGCTAACAAGATGAGAGACTTCTGAGAACATTTAGCAAGTGAGAATCTGACAGCTACTCAAGGTGAGGCCAAGAATAGGCAGTGCTGCTAGAAACTCCTTCTAGTAAAACCGAACCACAGGTTTACGTGAAAGGAAATCAAGGCTATTTTTATTTTTAATCTTCAATTTTTTTTTTCATTAAAATATTGTTAGGGAGAAAAAAGTACTCTTTTAGAACCCTCTAAACAAAAAATGAATTTCATGACAAAGATTTGAGAAATATTTTCCTGTCCAGTGTGGTATGAAAGACCTTACCTTACTTGATATGAAAAAGTGAAATAATCACTACTTGTTAGGGACCATTTGATACTTTTCGCTATGAAAGCATTAAATTTAGATGCCGTGTAGGTTTTTCCACATATATTCCGGCACTAACTGCCATAACAATATCTGTAAGTGTAGTCATGTTTGCTCAACAGTGTCAGTTAGAAAGTCATGATCCATGTACTATTTTTTTCTTTTTTTAATAATTCAAGATGAAATTTCCCATATTAAAGGTCTGCTTTAAGTCATTTAATTCTTTTAAAATTTTGAAAAAATGCTTTAGGAAATGTTTTTGAGACCAAGATAAAGGCCATACATACAGCATGTGTCCATGCTGAGAAATTCTTATAACCTTTTCATTGAGAAGCTTTATTAATACAATACTTTAAAGCATGGACTCAACAATGGTCAAGGGATGTGATTGTTGAATGGGTGTCAAAGGTGTCAATTTATGCATGAATTTATTGAATTTGCAGCAAAATTCAGTGTGCATTGTCTTTACTAAATATGTAGATTTATAGTTTAGCTCTTCAGATTTCATGTGTACCATGCCTCCGGAGCAAGTGAGGACATGCCTTTCCAGCTGCAGGCACCAGGCAAGCAGGTCCCTTCCCTCACTGCTGCCATAAAGCAAAGAAAGGTGCAGAATATCGTATCTTCATTGACCTCAACCAAACAACTGCCCTAAAAGAAAGAAGGGGTCAACTGTTGTTTTCCTTGCTTCATTCTTGGAAACCACTCAGCCATTTAAAATGTAAGGATGGAAAGAAGGAAGCAAGTAGCCTGAGGCACATTGTTGATCTTTGACTATTTGGGTTAAAAATAACAGTTACAAGTAAGACCTTTCAAAGAAAGATAAATGTTCTGCATAGTGATTCTGCAAATATGTAACATCAGTGACTTTCAATGACAGATATTACTTAAAGATCTTGGATTATGTACATCACATGCTACAACTCCTTAGTCTTTCATCTGGAAAATAAAACCAGATCAGACCCCAAAGCACAACTGGAATTAGAATAAAACATTTTTTAAGGATGGCAGTTTAGAGAAAGTGTCATTTTACTGTGTATTTCATGGCTGAGTAAGAGAAACCAAACAGTGGAAGGAAAGCTGTTCATGCTGTGCCATATGTCTAACCAAAGTGGAAAACATAATAACAGAGTATCTCATGAGATCTTGTCCTCATGAGTTTTCCAAATTTGAGAAAGTGTTCAGATCAGCATATGAAATCATGAGTTTCCATGTATCTCAAAGGATTTGAAGCTTGCCAGTTATTTCTAACATATGTTTTAGTCTATTTTGTTATGATCTCAAAGTGTTTTCATTTCTTTTACGTTTCTTTATTGTTGGGCTGTTTAGAACTACTGTTTGTGAGACCATTAAGGTCAGAATGTTTTATAATACCAGGCAGTGCATAATTCCCAGAAAAGAGAGAGCATTTTATTTGCTTGTAGGGATAGAATGAGCATGTGGTGCATTTGGTGTAGGGCTTCTAATCATGTTTTTAAAGTAAATTAATCCTGATAGAAAGTACAGATATTTCTAGAAAACTGAGGATTTGTCCACACATCCCACAGCATAATAAGGAAAATCTTCTATGCTTTGTTCAACCTATTAACCTTGATTTAAACTGGAATGAGTTAGGTTTTGGAGCAATCTTAAAATTACTTGCACCTGTAATATAAAATATTTTTTTCCAAAAGCTACCTGTGATTTTGCAACCTGAGAATAGTGTGACTCTAGTCTGAAATTAATTGTCTCAGGTTCATATACCAAGTACATATACTGTATTGATATAACAACAAAATTAACAGTGGTTCAGGTCAAAGGACCCAATCCCAAGGCCAAAGGCTACAGGTCAGGTAGTATGCCTGGGGTCTGTAATTTCTTCTTTGTCCCTTTCTGATAAACTGCTGGTCATACTTTTCAGACCTTTTATTTCCCTATTTAAAATACTTCCCTATTCCTCAGGACTTTCAATAATCTGCTTCTGAAGACCATAAGCCTTGTACTACCGGTGCTGATGAGTCACAGCAGAGTCCTGTGAGGTGCTGTTTCTCCAGTCTGTGCTGTGTTGAGCTTCAAGAACAGACAATTTTTGTTTCTCCATGAGACACAGTTGCTAAGAATGACAACACAGCTAACGGGGGGAAGGCTGGTAGATGTATGGGACAAATGCAGGCTTTATAAACCACTTTTTTTGCTTCACACCACCTAGAGAACAGTAAGAAAATGATAATAGAAAGACAATGAACTGTGCAGTGCAGGTGATGTGGTGATAAAAGTGTTACACTGGCACTGGATACCCTGGCTTCTCTTCCTGTTTTACTGTGTAACATCAAGTCTGTCCCTAATCCAATGCCATCTTCCAGTGTTCATCAGTTTGCCAAGTTCAGCTGTAAATTCAGCATGGCCTGAACTGTGAAAATCAGTGCTTCAAATGCTTCTGAAGGACCTCAGAACTTCCTTAATGCAGCCAGAAAGAGTCTGTACTCTGCTTCATCTTTTGATGAAGAGACTCCAGGGTTTTTAAGCATACAGGTCTTCTCACTTCTGATCTCCAAATCTCCAAATGAAGTTTCACCAAGAAACCCCACAACATTATAAGGGGACTACAAGCCATTCTTCCAAAAATTTCTACTGCTTCCTTTCTCTTGTGAGTTAGCCTTTTCAACCTTTCTCCAGAGCTTTTCTTTCTCACCTTCTGGTCTTGTCCTCCCTGTGCTTTCTCTGCTAGACTTTTTCTCATCTGTCTCTGCCTCCTTCCTTCCTTCTTTCAGAAGGGATTCGGGTCAGCACTGGTCAGTCATGTTTCCTCCAGGCTGATTGGACACTTCTGTCTCTGTTTGACAGATGAAATTCCCAAGCTCCTAGTTAATTTTAGGGTGTCTGGGGGAGGAAGAAGCCTGGCACTGAACCAAACATACATTTAAATGTGCCAGAAAATTACACAGCAGTCAGAAAATTGCCAAATGTGCAATTTTATGCAGCCCACAATTTTCTAGAGGTCTTGATTATCATCCGGAGTTCAGTGTTTTACAGGAAGTGCAAGAGGTTACATTTCCAGTGATTTTTAAGTGACCCTAAAACTATTACACTGGAAAAAGTTATATCAGGATTAACCATTTCAGTGGTATTTGTATCTATTTCAAGACCAGTCAACAGAAAAAAAGCTTTTTTAAGGAGTCATTACAGTTTTGAATGTGATTACTCTTAAGGTTTATATCAACAACAAATTATTCAAACAATAGTGAATCTAATGCATTTTGCCTTAGGGGACACCCAAACTGAGAATCCTTTTGTAGGTGTGTGGTTTTGTGCACATCTCCATAACACAATGGTGATCTGAGAGAGCAACCTCTTACAAAACAAGATCAATGTAAGTTATTCATAGAAAATGCTAACAAGATAAGAATGCCCTGATGGTGACTCTTGAAAAAACAAAAAAAATGGATGTTACCTTGTGACTGATCTTGTAATTTGCTCCAGTATGACCACTTTGCGGCACCAGCTTGTGATCTTGGGAACTGCCAGCAAAACACACTAGGAGTGATTGTGGAGGTGACTGTACAGAGTTCTGTAGCATGTTTTGCAGCATAAAATCCCCACACCTCTTTCATTCAAGTACAACATTACACAGAGTGGAAAATCAGAAACTTATGTCATAAATTCTCACCGTTCAGCTCCCAAATGAAATGTTGGGAGAGCCAGGGTGTCAGGACAATCCAATTTCCTACTGTGTGCTGCCTTTACTACTTATGCAGAATTGCTGCAAGTATGTGCCTGCAGCTTTGAGGATATCCAGTGGACTCCTCACTGTGAGTACTGCAGAGGCATATCATGCTTTCTGTCCCAGTGGTAGAATGTGCTGTTTGCATTCAGTGCAAGAGGAAGAGAGATTTTACTGAGGGTTGTCAAGGCCCCGTGAACCTTAAGAGCTGCAGCTGTATCCAGGAATCCTTTTAAGGTTTCTCTTTGAGCTTTGAATTCTCAACTTTTTAATTTCCATCAACAGACAGTTGTAAATGTTGAAACTTGCAGAGATTGTCTTAGCTTGAAGAAGCTGTTTTATTTTAGGTCCTAGCCTGGAATAAAATGTATACGGCTGTGCTTATGCTCTGCTGTGCATCCTGTGGCCCTGGCCCCTCCATGCCCAGACTGGCCAGTGTGGCTTTGTGCAGGAATGGGAGCGGGGAACACACAGCCACCTCTGAGGGGTCTCAGCAGGAAGGGAGCTGGCCCTTGCTCTAGGAAAAACTCTAGAACTGTCTGACTTTATGCTAGCCTGCAAAGTGAATCATAAAGAGTGATGAGAGGGTAAATAATAAGGTTGCACCACACTAGATTTGCAAGCCAGTCGGCAGATACTTGAGCTTCACAAGTAGGAAATGGAGTGAGGATAAAGTGGTGGGAGCAAATGACCTCCTTACCTTGCTAAGGTCCCTGCAAGAACTAACCTCCTGAACAGGTGAGGTCTGTCATATACTCACCTGTCTTTTCCTCTGGTTTCAAGCTGCATCGATGATATATACACAAGGACTTCTTGAGATCTTCCATTGAGCTCAGGGCACCTGAGGTGAAAAACATCCTATTGTGTACCAGTAGACTCTTAAATACAGTTAACTTTCAGTATAATGCTTCCTTGTATGATGAACACATGTGTGCACAGCATGGGTGTGATGGGCAGCACTTCAAATACAAAGACAGTCTGGTCTTCAGCATGTGAAGTTGCTATATGAAGAGCCATTTTTGGCCTATCCATCCTGAGAAAATCTTACAAAACCAAATGCTTGCTACTTCGTGTTATTTAAGAGGAATTAATGTGAAATTAATCAAACCATTGTTACTCACAACACTGGTGTTATTCGTATAGTGAAACATCATTTCTCTTATCTATTGACACACTTCCTAAGCTGATATTCAAGAACAGTATCAAATTTGTGTCCCTAAGCTTAGTTGCTCTATGCTAGCTCTAATTATATCTTATAATCATACATCAACTTACAGTTGTGCTCTTTGACACTGAAGAAATTATGATGACTGTGACTTCTTTTTATACAAAGAAGACTAATAAAATTAAGCAATAATCTATAAGCATGAGAAGGTTACAATTTTGAATAACGTCTCCTGCTGTGAATTGAATAGCAAGGTAAAGTAAAGGTTTTAGGATTTATAAATGTCAAGGCAACACAGATGTTCATTTTAACAGCATGACACGCGTTATCGCTTATAACCCTATTTCACTTAAAGATTATTACCACTATACTATACAAATGGTTTTGGGATTCAACTTAAAATTTTAAATGGTTCTGAATTTTAAGGCTTTGTTGAAATAGCTGATAATTCTACTAAATATCTTATCACTAAAACCAGGAATTATAGTAATGCTATAAAAAAGTCACACTTTTACATGATATTAAATTTTTCAATGAGAACAAAAACCCTAAACAATTTGACTACAGCCCTTGATGCTGTCTCAGATATTTTGATTGTAAAGCTGCACAACTGGAACTGGATAGAAATGTCATTTATCTCAAGCAGTATTTACTGTCTGCTTGCTGTCAAGAGGCACAGGAAATGCTAGAATTAAATGGCATGGATTCAGACTGTCATCAAAACACTGTGCTTTCAAAACATTGATGAAATGAATTTATTAAACCAGAAAGAAATGAGGTTGAAAAAGTGAGAGATGTCATGTCAGCACCTCCAAGTGGGAAATAAGATGTGGTCTATATGCCAGTATATTTCTCTGATCAGGGACCCCGACATTTTCCTTCCCCCTCCCTCCCTCCTATCCTCCAACCTGCTCAGCTGAAAAGAATGATGAAAATGCACCATGGTGGTTTCTTCCTGGATGCCACTGCCATTTGGTGATCTAATTGGCCCCAGAGGGCCTCTCAACAATTTCCATCAGAGATAGAAAAGATTTTCTTCCGTCTGCTAGAGACAGATAAGAGACATTAATTATGCGGACAGCATCCAAGAGAGCAACAGTCATTCTCAACTAAATCAACATGCAAAACAGTCATGGAAATTGTCACATTATAACAGCAAATGGCTATGGCAGGAGGAGGAAAAAAACAACAACGAAACAACCTCCAACTTATTATAATAAAAGAACCAATGAAGAATTGGTTTTGATGCTCAGATTCTACAAAACTACAAGAGATTGTACTTGATATTTTCTCTTTTATTAGATATGAGACTTAGAGTATTTCCACATCTTCTTCAGAAAAAAAGATATTGTAATAAGAGCCAGACAAGGATTATTGAAGCTTTTATTTCTGCTTCTTAAACTATCAGAAATCAAAAATACATTTTAACCAGCCATAAGGGAATATGCTTATTTTGTAGGACAACTTTCTTCCCTGCCTTGAAAGACTGAAAAAAAAAATAGGGAAAATCACCCTACTCCAATCATCTCTTTCTCAGAAGACAATTAATGTCTTAAGGTTTGAATTGAAAATCCTGGGAGAGGAAGAGAAAAAGGTGTAGGACTATGAAATCTTCTCCATTTTCTAGCAACACAAAATTGGTGAAAATGCTTCTTTCAGAGAAAAAAACAAAAGGTAAAAAGAAGTATAATTTAGAGGAGGGGAGGGAAGGAATTACTACAGGAGGAATATTAATAAGAGAAAACAGGGCAAACAGACAGCCCCAGTTCTACAGAGTACATATATATATTGCAGACAGCTGCATAATTTACCCGGGAGACAAGTGTCACACAGAGTTGTTGTCAGTGCCACAGTGAACTCATTTGAAGCCACCTCCAGCCCCCTTGACACTGCACCACTCCCCCCATGGAGATATTCCACTATCACCTTTAAGAAGAAGCGTCAATCACTGGAGAAAGCTCTGTGCTGTGCTATCACTTACCTTCACTGGAGCCAGTGGGCTGTATGTGCAGGCAGGCACTTTGCATTCCTGCTGCAGCATGGCCAATGCCTCCAGTGAGAAGGCTTTGACCTTAGTCAAAGTCGGGGAGCAGCATGCAGTACACACACCATAGAATGTAGATCCATGTGCTGACCCAAAAATCACAGAAATATGCACATGATAGCTGGTAAACCCTCAGACTTTGGAAAGGGCAAGTAAAAGCAGCATGCTTTGAGGTGGAGTTTGTTTCTCTCCCATGAAGCTGCAGAATGCCAGAGCATTTCAGCTTCAGTCAGGAATAAGTCTTTCAGGCCATGGGCAAACAGTCCCTGTTCTTTCTGTGCTCAGGCACATGGTTAGGTCCCTGAGAAAATTTGGGAAGGTCCAGAGGGCTGATCTCTCCTGCCTAGTGCTTATGATCAGTGGGATGCAGATAAGTGGATTCCCTCTTCTACCATATTTTCAGTAGTAAAAAACACTTTTGGCCCAGCTTCTGGAATTTTTTTTCTATGAGCCAAAAGAGATTCAAGCCAACATTATGCATAACATTACTAGAAAATAAGCCTTGGTTTGGTGAACTGAACTCTTCCCTGTATAATCTTAGGGTCTTGCAGGAACACTCCTCCCAAATTCCCAGCAAGAAAATCCAATTATATGCTGCACAACTAGGACACATTAATTCCACTGTGTTTTGGAAAAAGAAGAGTTTACCAACATGACGTGCCTCATGGGTCTTCCCTGATCAAGGAGCAACTTTCCCAGTAAGTCAGATATTAAGAGGATCAAGCCAAAACAGTTGAAGGTGACAATGCCCCCTGTCACTGTTTTGCTGTTTTTACAGTCCTTCTAATTAGAAGTACCTCACAAGTGTCTGTTGTCAATCAGACCTTGTAAACTGACGTAGGTAACTATAGCTTAAATCACATCATTTCACAAGTCACAGGATTTTATGATAACATATCAAACATTTTCATGATGCCAACCAATCTGTCATCATCACTATGAGAAACAGATTCTTTTTAAATTAAGAAAAGATGGTAAATGTAGTTGAAATGGTAATACAGCCAGTGGAACTACAGCATAATAAAGTCAACATTGTACAGTATGTACAGATTGTACAGTATATACAGTGTGCTTCCTGCTTGAGGGAACCTCTTATGGCTAACGACCACTAAAATAACCCTCCTGGCTTAGGAAATCTCCCTCATCTTGAAAGGTAAGGAGTTTTGCAAACAATCGTCTGTGCATAACATCAGGCTCTGCTCAGTGCCAAGTCAATGGACTCTAATGCCCACTGGCCATTGACTGTAGTCATTAAGACATCTTGCTGACTCAGGTGTTTTCCTGCATGGTGTGTGGCAAGACTAACATCCTGGTCTAGTTAAGCACTTAACTAGAAGCACCTGAGCACAATAACACTCATTATGTAGTGAAAACTGATCAACAGTTAAGAAATCTGCCAGATCAAAGACTTAATAGATTTGTAAGAATGTGATGAAAAATTTTTCTGCTTAACAAACATCACTGACTGCAAGTCTGTGTTCCTTTCACTCTAGACACTGCTTTCCAGGGATAGGCAAGTGTTTTACAGCTGGAGCTGATCCTTTTTTTTTTTTTTTTTTCCCTAAAGTAAATTTTGGTTTAATTGGAAGCTAATGGAAAAGTGTTTCTTATTTTTAAAGAGAGGCAGAAAAATGAAGGGCTGGTTTCAGTCTGCCATAATTGTAACACAGCATTTATTTGTCAGACCTGCAGGGAAGCAAGGACGCAATGGTAGCATGCAACACCAGTGTGTATGCCACAGATGCTACCCAGGGATTCAGGTTAATTACATACCAGGCATGCTTAGAGACCACCCATGTAAAACAGCTGGCAGGATGGAGGCTTAAAATTGATCCCTGCTGACTCCACCATTGCATGCTGCCCTCTTCAATTCAGTATGAATCTTTTCATCTGGGCTAATTTACTTCAGTCAGGATAAGAAACTTAGATTCACTTATCTTCACTTTCTGAGCCTTGCTAGCTTTGGAACTGCTCCTCTCCATTCCCTACCTGTTGCAACAATAATCAGAACCTAAGGAATTTATTGATGTAGATGAATAAAGTTTTCCAAGTGCCATACACATCACTGCAAAAGCCAAAGGAAGAAAGTATTAATTTAAAATAAAAATTAGTAACACTCTAAAGACACTCTCTAGTGCGTGAGCTCATCTACCCAGGATGTGATTCATTGTTTCATTCCATGTTCTGCTGCTATACAAAATATTCTTTACTTATCTTCACTATAATACTGAATCATCTGAGATGCCACTAAGGTCATCCTGTTATGTTTGTCTGAATTTCGCACTTCTAGGCTCTTCTGGCTTTTAGCTGAACCATTACAGTACTTCAGGATAGCGAGGACTTTTTGCTTTAAAAAAAAAAAAAAAAAAAAAAAAAGAAAAAAATTAGACATATTATGAACACTAGTATGACCGTAGGTGATAGAGAGAAATGTGATAGATTTGTAGTAATGCTTCTCAGACAGATCATGAATTAAGTTTAGTTTCTCAAGCCACTCCATAACCATAAATTAAAATGGTGATAAAATTTCCTTGGCTTTAAAGATGTCAGATGAAAATGACCATCATTCTTTGGATAATTTTATTATTAAATTGTTGTCCTGGTACTGTTATATAGTAAATACAATATTTCAAGAGGGTAGTTATTACAGACTGGTTACTGTCAGGCAGGTTTTCCTAAAAGATTTAGTAAACTGAATGCAATGAGTAGTACTAATGGATACATTGCAATGTTGATAGTCTCCTTTTGCTTAGTCTATAGAAAAGAGATTTAGTTTTAGATACTGCATGACAAACTGCCTGTAAACAATGTGAACAGTCAAGCAGCAGTCTCTTACATTGAAAACACTGTGCAGACTTCCACTTTCACCCTTCCATTCTCCCACTGCAATGTCCTTTAAGTAGAAGTTGCTCCTTGACTTCAGTTTACTTTTCTACCTCAATTATTCAACAAACAGTCTGAGACCTAACTCTGGCCTCAGTAACCAACATTCATATTACTAAAGACCCTACCCCAGCACTTATATGTAACTTGAGTAACTGCTGGCACCTGAAACTCAATCCATGGCCCACAAAAGCCGCAGGAGAGAGTGTCACTGACTACAGTAGGTTACAGAGTAGGCTCTTAAGCACTGCTGTGTGCTTTAGTTCCTTATTGATGGGTATATGTATGCACAATAGTATCAAAATTGATGGTAGATGGAAAGTGTGTTCTGAAAGGGAGTTGTCACGAACTTCTGGTGTTTTTCACTCATGTCAATAGCATAATGTCCTTAAGCCCTATTTCAAGACAATGCTAATAAAAAAAATTGTCATTTAACAGCAATTTAAAATAATGATATAAATAAATTTAGAGACAGGACACAGTTGAGGAATATGAGAGACATCCAGTAAGTAGGGATGAGGGAAATTCATTCCATGTTCAATGACCAAAATGAGAGATTGAAACATGTAGAAACTTCTGAATCTCATCTCTGCCTACGGGACATAGAGCTCCATGTGGGAGGATAAGTTTCTACACTCACTACCGAGAGTTAAAGCACTTAAAAAAGATGTGGCCCCTGTCCACTTAGAGTTACCATTATAGCTTTATTTCTGCCCAACCCTTTTTTGATCGAACTGGGCAGGGGCTGTGCAGGATCAGACAGAGTAGCATTGCCTTGAGATCACATGCAGCAGGAAGGAAGGCAACTTATGGAAGGAGTGACTTTGACAGGACTAGTTAAAGCCAAGGCTGCTAGTAACATAATAGTGAAGCATAAGTTACTAATCACATTCAACTATGCTTCTGGGAGGAAGGGGAGAGTTTATACCCTTCTTAAACCACTTAATATACCTGTTATAACTCCCTCTCCCCTCATTCTTGGCACATGACCACAGCCTCTCTTGTGCTTTCCATGAAACTGAGACACAATATAACTAATCTATTCCTTTTATAAGTATGAATACATATGTATAAATATGTACACTATATAAGCATATAGTCCACCTCTGAATTATAACAGCAACAGAAGAAATTTTAATGGAGTAGAGGCATGACCTCCCTGCATTACAATCAGAGTCCTACCTAGCCTAGTATCCAGCCTCTCATGGATATATTTTAAGGTACTGGAATCCAGTAGGGTAGGACTTCAGCTAACTTGGCCTGAACTCTATGCTGTGTAAGAGTTTTTCTCCCTTCTGAGAATGTTATGATAACCAACTTTTGATCCCAACTTCTGTGGTTGACAACAGGCTCTGCGATATAACCCCTATGCTGTGAAAGATATTTCTTATTGCCCCTTTTAAATTACTCACCTTCAAATATCACTGAAGAATTCGCATTTTTTCCTGTTATTCAAAAGTTGTAGCCAATTTCTGACAATTTTCTTAGATGTATTTTAGCTATATTTGTAGATATAGTTTTACCTTGAATCTCTAGTAAGAAATCTCATGTTTCTTCACAGAAAAATAATCCATGGAGAAGGAACTCTTGGGAACATGAAATGAGCATTACTCTAAATGAATCTGAATACACCAACCATAAGAGGGAAGTTCTTTCTCTACAACCCAGATGTGCATTTTAAATTGATTACTCTGTGGTGGATTAGATCCAATAGTAAGAGTGCTTTGTTACTTGGTGGCCTCTAGCCGGGTGGGTAGAAAACCTTCCTGAGAGATAGAGTGAAAATGCAGAGTTTCTTCAGTCTGAGGGAGAGGGACTGAACCAAGGTCTCTTTCTTCCTCAACATATGCCTTACTGGAATGCAACTACTGAATATGGGAGGTACCAGGCATTTAAAAACATATGTGATACAGGGTGCACAGCTCAGTTCCTTGACATTTACAGAACAGATCTGAAAAAACTACATGAAAGGACATAACTGATTTAATTTATTAATTTATCTAATTATTTACTTTTTTATTTATTTTACCTTTTGAATTTAAGAAGACCATCTCAATTTTGTATGGCTTTTAATACTTTCAGTCTATGACAAGAGTTCTCTGTAAATGCCTATCAGTTCAGGCCGAACACTGAATTTACACGTAGTTCTGGGCATATCCATGACAGGAGTTTTAGATGTCTGGAGACCATTCATGTCAAAAGAAAATCATCTGTGAAGCATTGGTGTCCCCAGGAATGAATAGGGATCAGGAGGTGCCCAGGTCCTTTTTTCATAGTTGCATAATTCCATTTTGTCATAGACTCATCACTTCAGCACCTTCCATTGCCTACTACAACCTCCAGTGTCATCTTACAGCACCTAAATCTCCACTGCTTTACAAGCTGCTGTCAGGAATTTAGTACCTTAAGGCTGACTTCAACACCTTTCTTTTATGTTTTATGTTTTTTTCCAGTTTTATAGCCATTACACAACTGCAGTAAATGGCAACAAATCAAGTGAATGACTTAAAGCACTGTAGAAAAAAATCCCTTGTCTGCCTGTGCTGCAGTCTCAAAAAGAGTTAAGTACTTATTAGGGTAATAAGTAATATTTTTGACCAGCAGAACAGCACGTTTTCTTCTTTTTCTTGTTGACTGTTTAATATATACAAAATAAATTACTCTCCTGTAAGCTCTATTTGATGAGGCAATGCTAATAAATAGCACCTGATTTCAGACTCCAGCCATTCCAGGTGCAGCTCACACTTGTCTCAGTGTTGTCAACAGATCCCTGGGGAGCCCCCCTTTCCTGCACCATGAAAATAATTAACCCCCCACTTCTGGATGCTTGGGGTATGTCATTATTTGATTATGAAAAGCCTGGTTGCTTCAGTTTTTATGTCAATGGGCTTCAAACCAGGCTTTAAGTTGAGAGGTACCCCCAGTATTGTGATCAAAGAGTTAACCAAGCACGTATTGATTTTCTCTTGGGTTTATCCCTCGGATCAGTCAGAGAACCAATGAGTTCTTTTGTAGCTTATATTTTTTCAAGCTTCTGGAAATAGCATATATCCACCAGCATCAGGCCCAAGAACTCCAAATGTAATCCCTGAAGGGTATCTGAGAATAATCAGATGATTGCAATTTGCTGTTGTTACAAATGAAAGTCATCCGCAAACAATTGCAATCCAGGTAATTTCTAGAAAGGTGAGTTTATCATGTCTTCATTCTTCCCATGAAAAACTTTTCAATAGATATATACATTTCAATATATATATATATATTTCAAAATATATATATACTCATAAACACATGAACATGTGTAATGACATACAAATAAATTTTAAAAAGATTATATCATGTGAAAAACATTTATGTTCTGCAATCAGCTCCTACTTTCCCATCAGTAGCACAAGTTAATCAAATGAACGCTAAATAGAAAGCACTAGACCCAAGATAAATATTGCAATCAAGAAAACAAAAACATACAACTGATGTGAAGCATGTATACAGACCGGAAAATTTTTCACCTCAGCCTGTGTGGGAAAACAGAAAACTTTTTTTAAAAAGTCTGACTTCATTCTTCCCTCTAGACCTCAAGACTTCATTCCATATTTGTTTACAATTAATTGGTTTTCACATTTACAAGAGGCACACAATGACCAGCACTGATACCGTGTGAACCTGTTGAACTGTTTCTAGCCTAAATGTGCGCCTGTAAAATATAGCTGGGGCCCCAGAGAAGGGGTAATTGTGCTGTTCTTTATAACTTCAGCCAGACTATTAACTGTGCAAGAAAGGTGGGGGCTTCTGTCTGAGGAAAAAAATCTTAGTGTTTTACTTCTGACGATGAAAATGCGTGGGTGTTGGAAGGCACCTGAAATGACAAAGCTTGGTAGCCAAAGGCATCCTTTTTAATTCTCTTTTTTACCTGTAAGCCTTTTTCTGATACAAAAAAGAGCTAGATTCCTCCTCCCCTCTAGGCAAAAATCAAAGCATGCTACTTAATTTTAATGGATAGTTTATCTGTCTCGATTTTTCTTGTCAGGACTTTCAAGATATTTACTATTTGAGAGGGAGAAGTGTACAAGGAGGTGAAACAAGGTAGGAATACAAGAGGTGTGGGTGTAAAAAAATCAACCTCTAGCGACATTTAAAAGGAACAGCTTAGTGTAAGTGCTCCTTTTATCTGCACTGTTCTCCCTTGACCTTGAATCGTATTTTCAAAGTCAGGTGCGACATTTTAGTGGTGCAACTCATATGACCTTTAACTGGATCAGCCTCCCAAGACACTTTGAAGATTTAGACATTGCTATTTGTTTTAACTGTGGAAATATTGATGTCTTTAGTCTTTAAAAAAATGTTGATAATTCAGAACTAGTATTTGGCTATTAGATTTGACTTTGTGCTCACTCTTAGGGATAGGGTCCTTTTTTATGAAAATCAGTAGCATTTATTGTCCCAATCAGGTGGTCTATTGGTTTCCTTCCTTTGTAAAAAAAAAAAAAAAAGGAAAAAAAAAAAAAAGACTATTACTGTAAAACTCATCTTTGGTTTTTTTGAGAACTCCTCTACATGTGACTGGCTACATCAATCCTCCAGAAAGGCAGATGTGCATTCTGAGATCATCATACGCTTTCCCCACTCCTGATGACCTCTGTCTGCTCAGGAGAAATGAAAACCACAGTCCCCCATGTGCCCAGAGGCTGCAGCAGTGGTGCACTGAAGGCAGCTACCCTCTGACTTTGCAGTGCTGGGCTGGTACAAGGAAGAGAAGCCTGGATCCAGAATCTGGTTTATAATACATCAACACAAACAGCTGCCAAACTACAACCTCAGTTAGTACCCTTAGAGATGCATTTTGCTGACTGTACAGAACTGATCAGTAAACTGTCACCTCCAACCAGTGCTTCTGTTGCAGTATATTGTGCAACATGACTTTGAGTGTTTCCATCAAAGCTTGGCTTTGAAAGGGAAAATTTAACATAATACAGAGGTTTTATTGCAACTGGGTCCTTCCACATCTCTTTACCTCTGTCTGACAGATGATATGTGGTCACTTGTAAAACATCAGCTTTAAGTCATATTCTGTTTCTTTGCTGTATAGAATAGGGGCTCTGTGCAAGGGCCGGATTTGTTACCATCACTCCCAGCTGTCAAGACAATCAACGCTTTAAACTAAGCACAGGTGTAAAATACAGTAGATACTGTGAGATAATTAAGTTGAGGCTCCTCTATCCATTCAGGTTAGTGCTTTTGTTCAGTGCTGAGCTTTAATAAATTTAATCATGAAACTGAGCTCTATTTGTTAGTGGGGTCATATTAAATAATTTAGAAATCCACATATTTCTACCTCAGATATAATGGATATTATAGGATAAAATTATTATTTATCGACTGCTCTTATAATTTTGTCTCTCTATTGATTTTGTTACTGTCCAGATTATTAACATTGTATTGAAATCCATAAAAAAAATTCTTATGTCTGGTAATGACAGAGTTACATTCACGCCCTGCTGGTGACCAGGCTGTCTATAAACACATCTACCTGCTTAGGTGCAGAGCACTATGAGTTTATGCTGTCTCTGCTCTAAGTCAACAAGAGGTAAATCAATACTAAAGCTGGTTTGACACCTCCTCATGAAATTTTCCTGGAGTTAATATATCCTGCCTCTTTGAGCAGACTATCCTGACAGGAGCAGACATAGGCTATATGTTTGTGTGTGCTAATCTTGGCAGTAACACTGAACACCCATATACTGATGAACTCCAGACACTTGTACCCTTATACAGAGAATTTATTGCAAATGTTGTGCTTCTTTAAGTACATCAACAGTGCTTTGAACAGTTTTTCTTAACAGTTACCACTTCATTCATAACCTTCTTGAAAAAAAAAAAAAAGGAAGAAAAACAAAACCAAAGATTAAAAAAATATGAAACTAAATAAAAATATCAAAATTTTCTAGCCTGGACTGCCTCTGGCTGGACTTAAAATTCCATTACTGACATTATCTGTTAATCAGTTAATCTTTGATCTCCTGAGAGAGGCTGAAACTCCAAGTTTTTCTCTAGATACTTTAAAGGAAAAGTAAATTAGGCAGCATAAAGGATACTCCTCTAATCACATAAACTAAAGAGGAACAGGTCATTTTTTAAAAAAGAGAATATAAAAGATGTCTGAAAGATTAAAACTAGAATTCAGATTAGAATTATCTGTGATAAATAAGAATTCTTTAGCCAACAATTATTTGAAAGGAAGCAGAACATGATGTTTCATCTACAAGTTAGGAAATTAAACAACAATTCTCCTACAGTTCTTGCAGGACAAGAAGACACACACCTCCAAGGAACGCCACATCAAACTTGGCTCTCTTTGGCTCACTGTGGAGGAGTGGGATGTTTCTGGGTCACTTGTCCAACAACTGACAGAGTTTCAACAAAGAATATATGATCGCTACAGAATCAATCAGTGGAGAGAGATTTCTCTGTTTGTAACATGGTTGATGGAGGTTTCAATCAGGCATCCACTCTGCAGCTGAGCCATGGCTCAGGAGAAAAGGAGTCAGCTTTGGACCATGCAATCTCTTTAAAACATTTTGTTTAACTGATTCAGACCCAGGTTACAGAAAATATGTACTCATTATAATGATTTCAAATGGGTGACGATGAAGCACTGACACCAAAACAAGGGCGAGAGTCATTGTTTTCTTACTAGAGTCACACCTGTGGTTAAAAACAACATGGACACAGTTATGAGACAGGGACTACACAAAAAAAGACACAGATTTATTTTCTATAAAAAGTTGAGAGACTTGGCAAATGTGTATGAAAAGTGAAGTGAAACGAGAAAAAGATGAGTCATTAATATCAGCTGCCATGCAGGCATTCTGGAGCGCATGGGGAGAGATGGTGAAAGAACAGTCTTATACATTTGGGACTTGTCTTTCTTTCCCAAGGACTGCATTTCTGATAGTGGTTTTTCCCTCAGCTCAGCATTTTTAGGAAGTGGGAGTAGATTTATCAGTCACTGTGCCAGTGCTTGCTTTTCCTTTATGTAAGCTTCCTTCAACATCCAATCTGTCTTCAGGCAACTGCCAAGCAGGGTTTCTTGTTCTGCAAACTGTTCAGCAAAAACAGCCTCCCCTGATACAAGAGAAAATCTTCCAACTTCTCTGTACATGTCAAAGATTCAAAGCTGAGTGACAATGAAAAGAATCTTTACTGAAATTGAAAAATATTAAAGCTATAAATATTACTTTTAAAATGTGTTTTCCTAAACCAGTGTTAGCACATCTGTATAGCAGGCCTGTTGATATTTTTCTTCTATGCTTTGACTAGTTTTAGAAAATAAAATAAAAATGTTTCAGCAGTTATTGATATCTTATTCTGTTGCTTTTATCATCAGACATGAAAAAATCAGGTTTTTCATAATTATCCCCCTAATGATATATGTTTTTTTCCCACTCAAAGTCAAAAGCAAGGGAAAATTAAACTGAAAACTTAACTCTATGGTGAGAACTTCAAAAGTTGAATATCTCAATGTTGTTTCCTATCTTACCCACACTAGTTAAATGAGTTAAAAATGGAGGACAAGTGAATGTGGAGCCAAAGTCAGTGAATGTTGATGGCAGAAGTATCTGCAAGCTTTACTGCTGATAAAAGACAGATAATTGTAGGATTTAGATTTGTATAAAAGCAGAAAGAAAACAGGCAGCTCTTAGCACTGATAAGAAATAAAACACTAGTGCCAACAGCAGTAACAAGGCAACAGGCACCACCAAGACAGCAAAAGATAGGTTGGCAAGCAGAAGTAAGAAAGAAATTATACAGAACTGACTATGGTGTCAGGACAAGAATTTGAAGGCTTCCAGCTTTGTGCTGCCTGCTCCCTCCCAGAGGAGTACCTGACCCACAAGGGGCTGTGGGGTCACATGGGTACCCTTACCAAACTCCTTTGCTTGTGCTCATTTTCACTGTGCTGCTCCAGGTGGCTTGGGCACCTCCCAGGGTGTGCCCCATGGGAACCAAAGCACCAGCAGGCACAGGGCACCTGGTGGGCTGTGCCCTCTTTTCCAGAGAATAAGCAACAATTTACACAGGAAGGTATACAGGCGGTGTGAGGGTATCAGACAATCTGATCAGATATGCCAGGCCAGGTTCCCAGCTTTCTAAAAGCTCGTGATGGAAGTCAGAAAGCAAAGGAAAATTACATCAGGATAGGGCAGGTGTTATCTCGTGGAAGAGTTACTTGCAGGAGCAGCAAATGACTTTTTGGGACAGATAAATGGGTACAGTCTCTGCAGCTAACAAGTTTCCAAAGAAGATGATCACCCACTCCAGCAAAATACCAATGACATTGCTCTGTGTTACAAGAATGACACTGTAAAATATACTCCTGATAGCCCATTGCCATTGTAGCAGGTCTGTTTGCTAATGACAAATATCACTTGCCAACCCAGTTCTCCAGGCCAGATCTCAGTCTTTTACCTGACACGTGACCTCCAGATGCTCTTTGAAAAGCCAGTGTTCCCAAGTGTTGCATAGGAACACAGCCATTTGAAACTGAGTCTAGACCTTGAAGTAATCTGAGAAGCTCTGTAAACAGAGCTTAAGATGCTCCATTTAAGCTGGGAAACTTTTGACATGCTGAATCTGACTCTTTCCCTGTAAATCATGAACTGAAGACTGTAACTTTATTTTCTAAATTTTCTTTTTCTTTATTTCAGACAGGTCTAGGAGGCAGAAAAATAATGTCATAGCCTATAAGAAGAATGCTAACAAAGCAGGATCTGCCTCAGTTATCAGATCAATTCCAATAGTATACGTTGGAGAAGAGATGAAGTAGATATTGTTTCATGGATTGCTAGTGACACCAGTGTCTTGTAGCAGCAGTAACCTTCAGATTTTTCCTGATAGAAAAAAACAAGAGATGAAGAAGTGATTTGGCTGTCATATAATGTGAGTTAAAGTGATGGAAAAATAGGTTTGCTTCTATTTCCTGATTAAACCTAATTTACAACAGAAGCAGGGAGGTAGAAGAGCATACAGTTTGTGCCTGTAAGCATCTCATTATTAGATACTGAATTTATCACATGCAGGTTGAACCCCTTTTCTCCACAGTTTTCTGGAATACCAGGCAATGCAGGAAAAGATTGAGGAAAGTACTTGTTTCTTCCATCCTGTCTTACAAAGACAGAGAAAAAAATTAATACTTGTCATCATGGATCATAGAATGGTGCTCAGATTTTACAATGTAAAATGCATTATTTTCAAGTATTTAATCTCTGCCTTTCAGAAATATTTGTTTGATGAAATAAAGAAAAAATCCTTCCCCCCAATAATAAGTAGGGAAAAAGAAAAAAAAAATCTAATTTGGTGCTGCTCCCATTCTCCCTAACAGGGGTTATATATATGTCAATGTACTTTCAAGCAAAGTATTCTTAATCAATGACCTTTCCTAACAAGTCATAGCAATCCACAAGTGAGTCTGTCTCTAAGATGGTAGTATAGGCAGCCCAGAGTGCAGGAAACCCACACAATTCAACAGCTAATGCATTATGTAATATTTTGGCCACACTTCCAGAGTAGGAATGTTCATATAACTTGTTTAAAATATTTCTGTTCTGTTTGGACAAGGTCAATAGCCTGGAGATGTTTGATTTCAGCATAATTTCTAGTATAAGATACATGCTATAATGTCATGAATTCTGTAACAAATTTCTGGCCCTGATTCCCATCAGCAACTGGGACAGACTAAAGTACTGGAGTAATTTTATAACCTTCTCTCACTATCCTTTTGGTAGTGCACCCTGCTCCTGTAGCACTGGGGTTCTGCTAGAAGAGTGATGCATCACCTAATGAAGAACTTGTGGAGCAGGTCTCTCATTAGCAGGCTGTGCTAACCTTGGCCATCCCTAGTGCCAGCATGAAAAGGTCTTAGCTTAACCACATTCTGTCTTACAGTACTGCAAGTGCTCCCCACCCTGCCTTAGCAGTAATGGGTATTATATGCAAAGACACCAAATACTACTGCTTCAGAAATTAAGAATCCGCTTAAGAAACTGTAGTCGTTCTGAGAAGTTCCTGAAATATGCTGTGAGGGGTATGACATGACTGACCTTAAATAATAATTCATATTTTAGGTGTACATGATTCCCTTGCTTCTAAAGATCATGCATAAAACTGGCAATTTTGTTCATTATGTACATTAAATGATAGCATAAATTATTTCTTTCTCTTCTGACTCCCTAATCAGCTGTTTTTCTTTTTATCTTTTTTTTCCCCCCCTCAGCCCCCCTGTGCCACTGGGACTACATATTGATTGAAATCCATAACCTGGCAGAGTGTGAGAGTGTGAAGGCTGCAGTGTTCCCAGGCTTCACTCACCATGTGTCCCAGCTCCCTGGGAGAGGTAAGGGAAGCCTCACGCCCCTGTGAGTGGGATGCAGCATCCCAACTCCCCAGCTGTCACTGTACACTCTGATTGTCACAACAGTTTACAGCAGATTAGGGGAAGTGCCTTTGACTGGCATATTGGGAAAACCGGTTGACATCAGCATAGTCAACTAGGTAGACCTAAACCTGCTTGTTCCCCAGCGGTATCTTTTGTTTGATTACTGAATGGTGTTAGCAATTAAAAGCAAAGCAGACAATGAGCTTGTGCACCCTTTACTATCCAATTTCATCTTTTGCTAATAAAGACTAAGCAAGAAACTGGGATAAACCAGATTGATAAGGAGCAGAGCTTGTATATCTCCTTAGATTAATTTACACAAGTCCTAGAATTGTGTCTGTGGGCAAACACCAGACTAAGATTTATTTGTTTGCTCAATTCAGTTAATAATTTCACACTTTTGACTCGGTTTAGTGTTTTCCTTACATTTATCCAGATATTTGAACCAGATAACTAGCAAAAGACAGCTTAAAATTCATTAAGTAGGCAAATATGCAAACACACCCTGCCATATCTGCCTTGGGTTTTCATGTGAATGACACATGTCAACCTGACGAAGGCAGAGGGATGCAATGATTTGCTCATTGTGAAATTGTTCACAGTGGTGTTTGTGTGAAAGGTTGTTCAAGTAAATTAGTTTCAGTCAATAGCACTATGGAAAAATGGGTAAAGTGCTAAACAGACAGGTGGATCCAGTCAGCTTTTTGTGTATTTTTACCAAATCTCTGGGAAGGGTCAGGGGATCACATTTCCCCCTCCAGCAGTATAAGTCACAGAACTCCTCCTGGTGGCTTTGGAGCACCAGTTCTTATGTCTCACAAAGGGCAGGGTGGGACCCTGCCTTTAAGTCACTTCTTGTGGGTGCAGCTCAGGTAGGTGGGCAGCAGGTAGGATTTAGGGAAAAAAAAGTCCTTAATATTTCAGGCTAACTGGTGTAATTTTGATTGTCTGTGCTCAAAGGCTTATCTGCTTTTTCCAGAAATTACCTTTCCCTGAAAAACCTGCCTCTCTTAAAACTATAGATCTACAGTGTTACTCCTTCTGCTGTGTAGATGGGAGTTAGCTGTGTAAAGGAGATGTTCAATGAAATGGAGCACAGATTTTGAAGCCATGGCTTAGGGTTGGACACAATAAAGGGTAAATGGATGTAAACATCATACGGTACATCCTTTCACCACTGTTAAGAATGTATTCTAAGATGAGCTAATAAAATGTTAGTCCTTGCTAGCCCTGGTGCATGGGCACCCTGCCTGTCCACGCTGTGCTCACTCACAGACCTGAATCTGCCTTTACTTCTGTCATTTCCAACCACAGAAAAAGTGCTAGTCTTGGTGTCAGCAGAGTTTCCAATAATTGAAGTCTCTGGGGACATAAAAATCAATTCTTGGCTACAAGTCCTGTCATATTCTGTATCAGCAGAAATGTGTAACTACACTCTGATTACAGTGGTTACAGTACAAGTTAGTTAACTGCTCCCAAAATGAGGGGGCAGAGAGGAAGAAAAGCATTTCATCTTTTAAGTCGCATGGCACTTTGTTTCTGTCAGTGTTCTTCCTTGCTTGGGAAAAAAACACACAAACAAACAAAACAAAACAAACAAACAAAAAAACACAAAAAAAAACCCCATCAAACCCAAAAAAACAGAAATATCTGTGCCTGGGCAGGATGAAGACAAAAGCTGCAAAGCAGCACAGTAGGGTCGAGATTCCAGATCTACAGCTTTATAAAGCTTGCTGCTGTCTATCCAGAAACTTGTCTTTTTTTAAAATTTTTTTATTTATGTTGTTTCAGTGAAAATTGTTCCTGCAAGAAAAAAAGCAAAAATAAGACTACCAATAATAGACATTTTCTAGAGGGAAATTTGTTGATGTTTCAAGATCTACCTGTCAAGCCCTGCCTGAAGACTTTCTGGTTTTCTAGAAATTCCTGCACATCTTTATTCTAAGCAGTGAATGAAATGTCTCTCTGGTTGTCACCAACATGACAACACGGGACAGTCACTCTTACAGTAATGCACTCCAAGTGAACTGCAAACAGGCTTTTATCCCAGAGCATGGCAAAGGCATTTAGCTGGGGAAGATAAGTCGGTTGCAACTGAAGACAGCAGCAACAAGGACGCCTTGTGATTTAACTCTCCTGGATGAAGACTAAAAATATTGTTCATATCTTTCATTTTAAATTATATGAAAGGCCTGTATGCCTGGGGACCCTCTGACAAACCTTTGGAGGGATATGGGATGCTGCCCTAGATCACTGACAACTGGAACGGTAGCTGGTAGCAGCCCAGGCTGCCCTATGGGGGATTGTGTGCCGATTCTATCCAACTGAACATCTCCTATCTGTCTGCAAAAAAATATTCATGGCTTCATACAAGTGGATGTTTCTTGTTTGCTACACATAACCCTAAGAAAGATTTGTCAAGGTGAGATAGCAACATTAATATGTGAAACATGATGAGAATTTCGTAAAGTCAGAACTGTAGTGATTAATGAAATAATCTTATTGATATTTACAAATAGACCCAAAGATTTTAAATTCAGGAGACTATAACATATTAAGCGAAAGACCTGAAAAACTCCATCTTTTACACTGATGCTTCTGTTCTACACATTTTATGCTTTACTTGCAAGACATGGCATTCAAATGAAATTGTAGGTATCCATTATTTAAATAGAGGCATTACTCTCCAACTCAGCTGAGAAATTAATTTCTAAAATCAAAATAATGACAAAATATTCTAAATGTAATTACAATATACACAGAACATACACTAAACTGTCCACTTACATTTGATGAAATATTTTTTCCTTTTGAAACTGTTTTCACCTCTAAAGGGAAGTGACTGAGAAATGTGCAAGGGTAGCCTTTCCTGTCACTGTTATACACCAGTAATATATTCAAAATACATTCCAATCTTCTTTGCTATAACCTATCTAAAAATTATGCAAAGTTCAGGACTGGAGCTGAACCCTCACTAGTTCAGGATAAACTGTCAAAGCACTGCTGAGGGATTTGACCAAGCAGTTCCAATTAATATCATACTAAATCCCTATGCACAGCTTTAAAAATTGAGCCCTGAAGGACTAACTTGTTTGCCTACATTCTTTATTATTATTGTTACATCAACAGGATTTGTAGAAATAGGTAACATCAGTTCATCACTGCCACCACCTGGTAAAACTCCCAAACTCTATATTCTTGAGTACAGCTATCAGAAAGGTAGCAAAGGGGTTAAACAAAGAAGAAGCACATCTTGAGGATAATCATCCTAAGCCAGTGCTTTAATGTGAAATGGAAATGTAAGGACCTACACAATAGCTTCCAGTTTGCCTAGAGTGGAAAGATAAGACCAAACCTCCAGAGATCGAGGTGGCTTGAGTTGATTTTTTAAAAAAAAAAAGTGATTGATTGATCTGCTTGTGGGTGTTTTACAAAGAGTAGACTGATAGTGACTAGCATAGGTAAACCTGGCAAGACAATAATAGACAATAATAATACAATAATAATACGATAATATTATGCTTCAGATCCTCGTTGGTCCACCAAACTGTTTAACTGTTCAATATAGTCTCTTTTCATTCCTCTGCATGTTGATAACTATTTGCCTTCCTAAGAAAAATGTTTAGGATTAAACTGACAGCTGATGGGCTGTCCCTTATTTCCACTTCCATCTTTTTCCCTCTCTTCCTGATACTCAGATTAATGTCTTTTGGCCATTTGTCTCCCAAAAACACTTTGTACTCCTCCTAAGTCTTTAATCTTGCTTTACAATGTCACCTTTTTAATCACATACCGATTCAGTCCTTGCCTCAGCTAGATACCTGCCTGTTAATCAGCCAGTGCCAGGGAGTTCTCAGTGCCAGTGGGAAGGCAAGGTACCCACCACAGTGCAGGAGCTTGCAGATGGCGGGCACACAAAGGAATGTATCCCAACAGTTACTACTTCCATAAATGTTGCTATGTTCTTCAGGTGTGTGGTGCTTTCATGTAATTATAAGCAGAGAATTCCTAGGGCAAGTGGGAAGAATCTGTGTCAATGCTGACTGGGAACTCGGGGTTAGTTTTTGAGCTGACTTCTCTGAAGGAGGATTCCTTACTGCAGACCATTTCTGCTGTTCAAGGACTAACACGTTTCATGTAATTTTAATAAGTGTCATAAAAAATATACCATGCTTTTAGGTCACTGGTTTCTTCTCTGGTGGAAAGCTGCAATGCAAGATTTCCTGCAAGCTAGTGGTTGGAATGGAAAGTCAATATAAATGTAATAAATTAGGAACAATAATCTGAACAGTGGGAAGGTGGCTAAAGTCACTGTTTTGTTGATGGTTTTATTTCACTACCACCCCCACTCCTTCCCTTAGCTTGGCACCTTTTATATAACTTATATTATCACAACTGTCTTTGTGCCAGAAGGAGTGAAGTACTCTCTTGTTCCAAGCTTCTGCTGCTTTAGATAAGCCAGCAATAATTATTTCTGAGTGAAACAAAATTAACACTCACAATGGAGCCTGAGTCCATAGCTGTGTTCCAATTTGGAAGTCATTTGTCTTGGGATACAAAGGCCCTGATTCCCCATAGTACCAAAATGGGTTCTTACAGACTCAGAGTTATACAAGGCAAACCAAACATCTTAAACCCACTATTATAAATCTGTCATCATGGTTTTATTGTAACTCCATGTTGCTATAACTCTACAGTGAGAATTATGCATTGGGAATAAAGCATAGATGAAGCCTATCTCCCCATTTATTTACAAGTGAGAGACACAGTTGTCTGCTACCTTTACAGTCAGAGGGGCTACCTTTGTCAGGACTTTTTGTGTGCCTGCTTTGATATGTACAGCCTAAAGCTTAAATAAGACACAACAGAGGATCAAAGAAAATAAAGAGGTAATAGGTAAGAAAGAAAGGGGTAAGAGGGTGAAGGAAAGGTATGAGATAGAAAGCATAAGAAAGAAGCAAAGGCAAGGGTACTAAATGACCTCTTGAAGACTCTTTACCCTGTTTTCTACAATTTTGTAATAGATAATAGAGGGTCTTGTTTTAGCAAACTCCATTTCATAGTACACATTTCCCATGCCTGTATATTGAGACAGTTAATGCTACTGTACTGACGGGAAAAGTGCAGTACAGAAGAAATAAGGAATAGAAAGTGCTCTCTAGCTTTAGGTCCACACAGGGGAATGGATTTCTGCCTAAGTAAGAGAGAAGTTGTCATTTAAAAGTAATGTTAACTGAATCCCTATCAAATTATGAAAACCAGAAAAAATAGCAGAAAAGGAAAATGACAGCTCTAAAGAAAAATAAATAAATGTAGTTTCTCTGTTTTAAATGTTGTGTGACAGTTACTTACATCAGCAGATAGTATGGTTTATTTGTCTTAATCTGAGGAAGAGTGGTATCTGTGGAGGTTATGTCATGGTACACCTATCTCCATATTCCATAATCTGTTAACAAGTGCAGCTCTTCTGGCTGATAAGATGCAGGATTTCTGCTGACCCCTCCCACCGAGGAATTCAGTAAAGCCAGTGTCAAGCAAAAGCATATTCTCATGTATTATCACAAAGAGGTTTAGACAGCAAAAAATCTTGAACCAGACATGCCCACCTGTAGCCAGCTGGACATCTGTTGAAGATGTGCTTGAAAACACAGCATGGACATGCCTACCTAATCCTTCATATTCCTGGAAAGGTCACATTATACTGTTCCTGTGAAACCTAGCGTTCTCCCTTCCCACTTATCTGCGGGTGTGCAATTAGAAGTGAAGTAGGCAGACAGATGTTGAGCAAGCACAGAGACGTCACCATTCATCATCAGCTAGCAGATACTGAACTTGGCTGAGTACTCCAGCTTAGTCAGATAGTTTGGCACACTAGGTTTTTCACTCAGGATCTTAAATTGTACTGAAAGTTCACTCCCTAAATCATGTAAAATGGGGGGATGGGATTGGCTTCACTTTTTGCCATCAAGTAAGGTTATAGGAATTTCAGATTTTTTACAAGTAGTGTTGCTGTTCTGTTTAAGTGTCACCTTTCATCTCAAGATAGTATCGCTGCCTATTCAAAAAAGAAAAGGGCATTTGGCCAGCTATTAAATTGAATTCCTTTCCTCCATCCTGCTTGTGCTTAGTCTTGCATGTGAAGCATAAAAGGCAAAACCAAAGGTCTAATAGATGTGACCATAAGGAGCTTCACATGCCATCTCTGAGTGAAACATCAAACAAAGACTTTCAGGAGCTCAGAAATATGTCATCATATGTGGTATTTCTCTTGTCAGTGGCAAAGCTGTCTCTAATGCACAGCACACTTAACAAATCAAGAATGCTTCAGGCCAAATTTGGGCAAAAGCTAAAGCTTTGCCTCCCACAGGTTTTATCTGTAGCTGCTGAAACAAACATTTCTACCTCCCCTCCCTCAGTGAATGGGAGATTGTATTTCAGAGCATTGTTTTCTGTAGACACTTATTAACCCTGTTGAATTTAGAGCAGGGGATTGCACTCAATATCTATTGATTAGCAGTACTGCAGTAATCCCTAGGCCTTGGTCAATTCGGTCTGTTGACGAGGACTTGGTACACAGCAGTGCCCTTTCTAGCAGTCATTGATATGCATGCAAGGATGTGGGAGAGGCAGGAGGGGAGGTTAGTGTGAAGTCAAGTGTTTATACATTACAGGAAATTCCTGGTGAAGTGATGGCAGCTTTTATCATAGGCTGACAGAGTCCAGAGTTTAAATCACACAAGTGTACATCAAATCAAAACACTTCTCTAGACTGCATTGGCAAACAGAATCCATTATTCAGTGACTGCAAACAATAATAAGCTTTGCCTAGGTAGAAAAAGAATCAACAAATTCTTCCAAGCTGATCTCCTCCAATCAACAGTACTAGGGTCGAGTTTCATGGAACATTTGTTTTCTCTCTTTACTCATCCTTTCTGCTCAGAACTGAATGCATTTTGACACACCACCTATTTCCAACAGGGAACTGCCTTCTCCAAAGCATGTCTCTTGCACTACAGCCAAGCTACAAAGACACCTATTTATTCAGAATAGAGCTTGACTTTTCTCTTTTTTTTTTTTTTTTTTTTGACATCTTCTCATTTTGTTCTCCTTCTAGCTTTCATTCAGCTTTGACTTAGTCTCTGATTTACAAGCAGGGATGGTGTATCTTGGGAAGACCCTAGAGTATCCTTTTTCCAGCTGTCCACCACATTTCCCCTCCATCTCAAGACACCTGCATAGCAGACACCAAATTACAACTTCCACAAAATTAATAAGCAACTGCAATGTCATTTTCATTTAATCTTCCATTCTTAAAACAATGGTAATTCAGAACTGCTGATTCAGGAGCTGCCTTTTTAGTATGTGAGCATAGACCTCCAAGAGAGGTATAGGGCAGACAGCTGAGGACAGGATTAACTTCAGCTAATTCCAAGGCAGTTTTGATCCCTCATGAGTCAGAGCTCTTTGAAAATCAAAGTAAGATATCAGAATGTGTAAAATTTGGTCCTTGCATTTTTAAGGAAAATGCTTTTAAGGAACTTGCTCCTAGAATAGCCTGAAACACTCAAGATAACACTAGAGGCTTGTATATTAGTAATATGCCTTTTTATTTACCCATGGGTTTCATAAGATGAGTCCAGCAGTTAAATGACAGAGAAAATTAATAAGGTCCTTGATTATGTGATTGATTTCCTGGTGAGAGGATGTGACTGGAACAATCTGTCTTCTGGAGCATCATAACTCTTTTTCATATTGAATTGGAATACTGCTATAATTCTGAAACAAAAGTAATTTAAACTTAATCTTTCTGTCATCCACTTCTCTCTATATGCTTTTTCTTCTCTCTGAAGGCAGCTTTGCTACAAGCACTACCTGTAAAGGAAACAGGCTAGGGAAAAAAACCCACATCTGAACATCATCTAACTATTGAGTTTCTTCCCATGAACTGCCTGGTAACCAAGTTGTCCACCTGCCCAGTTACTAGTCCAAGGTACAAGTAACTGTCATGTGTCCAGCTAGATATCATGCCAATGATCATAGTCCTCTGGGCTGGGTTGTTCGGTCAGAGTTCAATCAACCTCACTGTTCACCCACCTAAATCACACTTTTTCAGCTTTATTATAAGGATGCTATGGAGACATTATCAGAAGTCTTGCTAAAGTGAAGGTAAACGGCACTGACTGCTCTTCCATCATCCACCAAGCTATCCATCACTTCATTGCATAAGGTTATCAGGTTGACTCAGCATGATCTGCCCTTTATAAACCAGGCCAGTGTGAGAGAATACTTCAGACTTCATATGAGTAATAGGAAGAGAATATGCTAACAGACAGAGTGGATAACAAGCACAGGCACACAAATACCTACAAACAGCTTATATGTGCATATATAATCAATGTACACGTTTGCTACAGTTAAATGTAGTTATATTCATTGCATTCTGGGAGTCATAGTCTGGTATATTTAGTGCATGATCCAAGACTAATGTTTGTTTTCTGTGAGGAAGTTTATGCCTTGCTGGACTCCTCATTGACAGGTGATGGGCTTAGGTTCTTTGTATAATACACAGTGGAAAAGAAGCACTTAGAGTATAAGAAAAATAAGAAAATAAGAACGGAATAAATATGCTATTATGTATCTTGTATACTATTCATTCAGCAGCAGTAGGACATGATATTTAAGGAGAGCACGTGGACCTGGCTGTATTTTGCACTCTTCCTCTCATGTTGCCCCAGCATCTCAAAATTCTGTATTAGGGAAATTAAAGTATACTACCCTTCTTAGTGCCTTTAGCATTCATGTCTGAAAATGATGTCCATAAACCTGTCTAAATCCTTCTTGGCCTTACCAATACTATCTGCCTTACAACCTCCTGTAACAACAAATTCCAAAACCTCTCTAACCACTGTGTAAAGACACACTCTTTTATCTGTTTTAAATGACCTCTTTCTAGTTTTATTGAGTGTTCCCTAACTCATGCAGTGAGAACTGAAGTAACAATTAATTCAGACTGTCCATTGCTATTGTGATTCTGCAAACTCTTCTCATAACCCCATGCAGCCTTCTTTTTGCTCTCCAGATGGATGAGTCCTGAGAGTTTCAGTTTCTCCTCAGAAGGCAGCAGCTTCATCCTCTTGACAATTTTAGCTGTCTCTTCTGTGCCTGTTTTTGAAATGCAGTGGCCAGAGCAACAAAGCAAGATTTCTTATAGTGTCAGAATTGTGCCTTCTCTTTAGTTCTCAATATTTGATCTGATGATGCCCAGCATCATGGTGACTTCGTTTGACTGCAGCTGAACATTGATCTGCTGATTTCAGAGTCATATCAAACTGCCTCTAAGACCTCTTTGCAGAGTTGAAATTGCTGAGTCTGAGTTCTGAGCAGAAAGACAGGCTGATGAGCCAAGTATTATTTAGAGAAAAGCTCTTCATTAGAAAGAAAACAGAACAAATCAAGACAACACAATTTGTACTGTCCTGATACTGAGGATCCCACTCCATTCCTATAATCTGTAACTCTCCCACCTTCTCTTGCTCATTCTGCTTAGTCAGAACAGAGGCCTAAGCTGTGCACCAGTCCTCTTTCAGGTATCCAGCTTCCACGTTTCCTTACTCCTCTCACTCATTTGCCATACATTCCACTTCCCACAAGTCCTAACATCAGGAAACGTAACCAATGAATCCCCCATACCAGTCCCAGACTCCCACACAATGCCTCCTCTCTACTCTTTCCTCTTGCCAAGACTCCAGCCATTTATTTTATCATTTGTTCCAGCCTTGGGCTGTACATTTATTTCTTCATTTTCTTCAGTTCTTTGGGCCTCCCCAATCGTACATTGTACATGATGAAACACTACAGTGGATGGTAAGGAGCATGCAGCAAAACATCATAGGAGCCATTTGTTGCTGCCTTGCAGATCAGGTAGTACAAACCAGCCTCTCTATGACAATTCTCTGTGTTATCTCAGACCTTGCCTTACTTGAAAGATCATTGAAGATTGCTTTCACTTTTTCCATGAGAAAGGCGAGTTGCCTCCTATGTGTTCCAGAAGCACAAGCCTGTGATCCCTGTCTGCCTGTGCTTGCCTCTGTAAATAAAGTAGAGATAATATTAAAAAATGGGTTGAAGCCACATTCACACCCCAGGTGGCTGACCAGAACATGGCCAGAGAAATGACCATGAGCCTGTGTGGAGGAGTCTTTTGGGTCAATTTAGTATCTAATTGGTTCCTACAAAGGCTGTAGCTGTGCCACAGGGATAAAGCTGCTTTTACCTTGCCCTTATAATGCCACCTGTGGATGAGGAAGCCATCCTGGAAATGGGGAGATTGTACCTTCCCTGGGGACCACCTAATGTAAACAACAGGGAGCATTTTCCAGGCAAAATGCTTTTGAAAGGGAGCTGGTGACAATCAAGATGCCAACACTACTGCTAGGGTTAGGGATGTGATGTGCAGAAAGATATCTTCCAGACAGTCTTATTAGGTAGTGAGAGACATTTGTTGAATCAAACAGGGAAAATCATTAAACTAACAGAATTTTACAGGTTTGGGCTTGCAACCAGATGTCTGAGACTTTGTGGTGGTTCTTCAGAAGTCAACTTATTTTTGTAATACATTTTCCATTATTTTAGTGAAATAAAGCAGCAGATGCAGTGAATTAGATTCAGACCGTTGTTTCTCAAAGCAGTCAAGTAGATCTGCCTATTTACAAAGACATTCTGTTGGATTCTTGTCGGAGAACACTGTCCCAAAGACTGCCAGAAAAACCAGGATGAACAGTTTATCAATGCCAGAAATGGACAACTACCTCAAAAACACAGAAGTT
>JAWWMO010000121.1:98851084-98869353 GCA_035047845.1 Dendrocincla fuliginosa
ATAGTCATAATTACATTTCTATTGTTCAATTGTTCCTATTGGTTGATTCATCCCAGTTTCCCTATTGGTTAAGTTTTCGTGCATTACACCTGTTCCATATAAGGTTTACCCCGCCTGTTTTATCCCTTGTATGTCACGGTTGCCACCCCCTTCTTCCTTATGTGTCATGCTCTGCCCTAACTCCGCCCTTAACTCCTTCCTAGTTCTAGAACCCCTCATCCTTATCTTACGTAAGTCTGATGCTCCCCCCCAATAAATTGGTCACTCCTGCTTCACCCTTAATTGGAGTGGCTCACCCCTTTTTTTCCCTGCGGAACATGACACTTTAGTTCCTCCCACAACTAAAACCTTGTCACACAAATCCAATACGTTCCACTCCTCACTTCTGTGAATCACATCCTTAAGAATTATCAATAAAATCCACATTCATCACACAATATTTACCCACATCCAACACCAGAGTCAAAATAACACCATCATAATGAAGCAGAAATGGACAATTTACTTAACCACAATTACAACAACAGAAATATCCCATGATCATTCCACTTTTCACTCTCTAGTTGTGTTGAGTCCATATGTTGCCTGTTACCTCTTCCAATTGCTATCCTTATCTCTAATTCCTCATAGCCCACACTGGGTGACAGAAAGGACTGTGGGTGGGTTGACCTTGGCTAGATGTCAGGTGCCCACAAAGCTGGTTTATCACTCACTTTTTCAGCACGACAAAGGGCAAAAAATAAGATGGAAAAAAACTTGTGGATCAAGATAAAATCAGTTTAATAAAGCAAAACAAAGATGTGTGAAAGCAAAAAAAAACCCCAAATATTTATTTTCTTCTTCCCATCAGCAGGAGATGTCCAGCCACTTCCCAGGAAGCAGGGCTTCAGTACATGTAGCGACTAGTCTCAAAGATAAAGATAGAAACATAGTGAAAACAAACACCCCTTCTCCCCCTCCTCTTTTTTCTTAAATTTTATTACTGAGCAAACATCATGTGGCATGGAATATCCCTTTGGCCAGTTTGAGTCAGCTGTCCTGGCTATGCCCCCTTCCAAGGTCTTGCCCACCCACAGCCTGTCAGTGAGAGTGGAATGTTGGAGAGACAGTGCTGATGCTGTGCCTCCACTGCTCAGCAGAAGCCAAAGCACTCATGTGTTATCAAGACCTTTCTAACTACCAATGCAAAGCACAGCACTGCAAGAGCAACTATGGGGAAAATGAAGTCAATCTCACTAGACTCAATGTAACAGCCAGGTTACTGGGATTCAAGAAAATTGTGGAAGAAAAATTGTTTTCCAATATAATCTTGCACTGAGAACCTTTGTTAGCAATACTTGCCGCCAGTGCCAAACAAGTCAACAAGTCTTCTTGACAGGTTTTAAGAGATAATCAAATTATCATTTCCAATCCTCCTATTCTTTTTCTTTTTTCCTTAATTTCCTAAAGGAGCTTAGGGATCAGCTTTTTAAATGAGAAGAATCATTCTATGATTGTATTTTGGGATCCTCAAACTTCAGTTTTTCTTTCTTGTTTTCCTGTCCCTCTTACTAGTAATTTCCAGAGACATTTAAAATAAATTAGAAGATGACTGCTGAGCAACGCTTACGGGATTTGAGGTGTTGCCATTGTCAGAAATGACAGAATGCAGACACATTACATTTGCTCTGAAAGGGAGTTCTTCAATGTTAAAAGTTACGTGTGTTTTCAAGGTGCCAATTTTGGCAGTATTAAAGCAACACTAACACTTTTTCTTCAGGTCTCATGAGTCCTCTGAGTTTTAGCACAACTTTATATAGTTTGTATATGAATTTTTGAAGTAGAGACAATATACATACAATCATTTCTGTTCAATGGTAGAACTTACTGGTATACACTCACGTTGGAGTCAGTGACTGAGCTGTCACCAGCTTCAGTAGGACCAGAACTGCTTCCAAACCTGACCCATCCCATGGCCTTGAAGATAAGTACCACACAGACAGACAGCTTTCTTCTAGAAACCTGGGCAAACTCATGAATGTTACCTGCTATGAAAAGTCTTTGGCTCAGGGTGATACCGGAACTGAAAAAGCACTATCTAGCGGGGCCAAAGCTGTGTCACGGTGCATGTTAACAATTAAATGGCTTGGAGCATCACAAGCCACAGGCTGGACCTTCAACCAGAGCCTTGCTTCTTGCTGGAGAAATATCCCAAATGTTACTGTCACTTGTTTGACAGTATCCTTCCTATTAGATCAGGCTATAGTTTGAATTTCTGAGGCAAGAACACAAACACAAACCCAGAGCTTACACTGCATCAAGAATATGGGAAAAATGACATGCTAGAAAAGAATATTTCACTTTATTCGAGCCAAAGTCCTGTCATGTCTGTCAGCAATACCCTTCCAGGTGGTAGGTAGGAGGCCCATAACATTCATCTTAAAGGATAAGACATTTTCCTACTACCTTTTACTTTGCACATGTTACAGTGTCCAAGGTTATTTGTGAATTACACGTAAGTACATAATTACTTTTGCACTTGCTTATAATCTCAACTCTACTATACTTTGTATTGTATTTTGCAAACCTTGGAGGATGAAAAGTTTTATATAAATTTTCTATATAAAACTCAATTCTTTTTAATAATGTAGAAAAAGCACTAGAAATACTCACAGATAAAGATCTATATCTAATACTTTCACAGACTTTTTTCCCTCTCTGCTCAATTGAGTAGGTAGATGCTTACACAGGTTTGCATTACTTAAAGGAAAGAATAAAATATGTGTTGAGATCTATACTCATCTTGAAGAATTGTGGTGTGATTTGATCCTTTGAAGGTACAAAATATGTCCTCTGGGTTGTAGCAGTTTATTTTCCTGCAGTAATTTCAGCAGTGTTTGCCTACACCAAGGTATTTGACACATTTACCAAGCTTTTCTTTTTTTGTTTAATTTACTAGTGCTGCAGGCAAAAATGTTTTGGCAAATCAGAGTTACATGCAGAAAACCACTTACCGCAAATGAGTCTGAGCTGATGCTTCTATTTGTACATTTAAAATCCATGATCTACTGGAGACTACATACCATAAAGGGGCACATAGCAAGGCACATTTCTCCACCCTCGCCTTCCAGAAATGCTGTTTATTTGGCAACGTGAGCCCATGACCTATCCCATTTTTCATAAGATCAGATACTGGACTGCTGCTGTCAACAATATTCATAATTTCTGTAAACTTGGCCTTCTGTTTATTTTTGTTGCCTATAAAATGGGACAGTTTGATTATTGCACCACTGTGACTTTGCTCTTTTCTCACTCTTATGCACACATACACACTTGGATGAGGACGTTGCTTTCACTGATGATTGCTCTGAGCATGACTGTGCAGTCAAAGAGGCTTTGCAAATCCATTCCCCTAAAACAATCAATGTTTGGCTTCTTAGTTTGACACAGCCATAGCATTCAGAAGAGATTATTACTGGGGCCCAAACAGGCTAAACTGGGAAATGTCCTTTGGTAAAGAAAAGCATGCTCAGTGATAATCATATTCTCATGTGATCAGGAAGGGGCTATCACAATTGTGTGGCCCAAGAGTTAAAGAGCTTATTTTCTAAATCCCTTCATCCTTTCCAGAACCGTGAGACATTGACAGCAAGTCACTTAACTCTGTCCAGCCACAGCTGTGTGGGTTTTGCATAATTAATTATTTATACCAAGGCAGACACAGTAATTAACTTCCAGATGAATATGATATTCTGATCAGAAATGCTTTGCATTTTAGCTGTCCCTCAAGCAAGTAACTGTCATAGCTGGACTGTTTGACAGAGTGGGTCTTGCCAAAATCCCTCCCAGACATCTGTTCTCAGACAAAAAGAACAGATTCTCAAAGCAGCACTTGCAGACGTTGCCTCGTTTCAGCAGGCAAAGAATAACCAATTCACAAATTCTGGCTAATTTTGTCTGATTTCAAGACAGTATGCCAAACCTCTCAAAAAGCCAGGACCTGTTTTTTCAGTCATGGGCACTGATGTAAATTGAGTGTTTCCTCATGGAAATCAATAGCCCACACTGATGTCAGGCAGGTGCAGGTTGGGAATGAAGCCCAGGGGATTTGATATGAGGTGGGTTTGAGAACACCAGGCAATTTTTTGATTTGCTTTGTTTTAGTGAACAGAAATGAACAATAATCATCAGCATTACAATAATACTGAATCATTTACTTGCTGTTACTGCTGTCTGAAACATAATAGTAATTCACTGGAGTACGAATTTTACACTGATATATGTTGATTTTTTCCCGCTATTTCTTCTTGCTAGCAGAAATTTATATTCATCACTAAGGATTGTGGCTAAACATTCAAAAACAAAGATAGGACAGTATTGACACCCTGAATGCATGCATGATAGTTAGGCTTGACCACAAATTGCATTTTGCTGTTGTGGTTTCTGTTGTAGCACCCATATAATCACAGGGCTTCAATGCTGCTTGCTGGTTGTAATGGAAGTCAAGATGATGCAAGGAAAAGGTTACAGCATGATGCAGGCAAGCCTATCTAAATGGATGTAAATCTGTTTTATTTATGCACAGTTCACTGATCGTATAGGAACCAAGATGATGGCTTCTGTTTTGGGACGTCATGGACGCTCTGTTCAGGGATGGCTGAGCACCCCAGAGTCCTGGGAGACCACAGCCTTCTTCAAGAGCAGCTCAATCTCTGGGGTAGAAGTAAGACTATGACAAATGGGGAAGGACAGACAGCAGTGAGCCAGCCTCCAAGTACACCTGGAAGCAGTAGTTTTGCAATAGGGATGAGATGAACCAAGAACAGGCATCCCTACACCACCATCACTCCAGGTATTCCTTGAGGTGGTATTGGCATCCATCTGACTTTCAGAGGGTCGGTTCAGCTAGCTATATTTGCTGAAAAAAAGCCAACTTTATGTGGTTGTTGGGTCAGCTTTTTTGCTGTTTCAGCTCACTGAAACAATACCATGGGGTTGCGGCAAGTACCAAAATAAGGAAATAGAGTGGGCAATGAGAAATATTTGTCAGACACTTTTGGCTGTTTCACCAAGGTATGTACCTCAGTAAAAATGAAGAGCAGACATACACAGCCAGACCTCAGCAGCAACGGACAGAGAGACTCTACTAGTAGTGCCGAGGAGGCTGTGTGGAGATGGTTTCAACCCAGAAGGTCCTCGAGTCCTGCTTAATCAAGGACGATTGGATTAAAGGAGCCATTCTACAGGGTCCAAGGAACACAAGCAAGTTTATTTACAAGCCATTATTTGATCTCACTCAACTGTGAGTTTAAATTTTTAGCTATTCCTTAATTTTTTTCAGTTGTGTTTATAAAAATCTTGATGTTTTGGAGTGCTCACCTTTAAGATCAGGATACAGGTATACTAAACATGCTGAAGATGTTGTTTACATTGGCCTGAGACCATTACAGTCAACAAACTCTCACACAAAGGACCCAGCAGTTAAACCATGTATTTGTTAGAATATACAAAAAAAGGGTTGAAGAGAGCCAAGATGAATAAACATGTTTGTACCTAAAGGGATCTAGAAATCTTTCTTACTTTAATTCACCATGGGGACCCAAAGGACCCTGGACACAGAGCAAGAAGCTGGAATGAAGGTCTGTGTGTAGGTTCTGTCACAGCTGCCGAGTGACACATTATTTTCCCATTCTCTGAAATGTGACACTGGTAACCTGGACTAGAGGGCACAGGGTTTTATTCAGGATGACAATTCATACATTGCACTTCCCAGTCCCCCTGCCTGTAACCACACACAATCCTCCTCTGGTGATTGCTATCTTTGACATGGCAAACATGGCAGGAAGGAACCATATGGGATCTCTGCACTATTTACTGACTGTAGAACCCAATAATGCAGTCTCTATTCTGTGTGGCTGAGCTATCTAGACAGTTAGGACACTCGAGGTTCTCGAAAATATTTGGCAAAGTGACTAAGTAAATTCTTTGATACCACTGGCCTCAATTTCTCACCCACTGACATTATTACCAGAAAGGATCATTTAGCTAAAACACACTTTTTAGTGTCCAGCTCACAGATTTGCAATGACAAAATCTAATACATTATTTTCAAGCATTTGACTTTATATGAGTGTATTTCTAATACATTCTTAAATTATCTGCAATAATTACTTTTTTAGAGGGGCTGATTCCCAAATAAATCACCTGGTTTCCAGGGTCTGTCTTATTCATTTAGAGTTAATTTTATATCACACTGTGATGGACATGGAGCACATGCCTAAATGCCTTCTAAAGAGATCTATTGGAAGACAGATTCTTTTTCAGCTTTTATAATCCATATCTTATTTGGAAAGGAAAGATTTGGCAATATAAATAAATTCTTCTGTGTTTCTTGCCAGTCTTTATGGACTTAAGCAATTTTACTCTAATGAAAATAGTAAAAGAAAAGATTTCCCTGGAATCAGACCTCTCCTCACAATAAATGCTTCAGGATTATCCCTCTTCCTACAGAACATAAAAGAAGGAAAAATCAGGCTGCTAGCTTGAAACTGTAAAGACTTTCTCACAGTCAATGTCAAGGCCTATGACTCTTGTATTTATTGAAAAAATATTAGAAGTCCCAGACTCCCAAAAGCGAGATCAATACACATTTTGGTTGCTTCTATTTTTAGTAGGGGGGAGCTAAAGAAAGTAGGCTTTTGAAATAGTACATTGTTCCAAACATTATGTGACTATAAGAATAATATAACACAGTTAACATCTTATATGATGTTTGGAAACACAGTGGGTTTGTATGCATCTTTTATTCCAGAAAAGGAGCAAAGTCATGCAAAGCAAGAGAGAACAGATGATGACTGATTTTTTTAAAGGCTAACACAATAGTGATTCAGTGAAAAGCTGAAAGTAAAGCTGAGCCAGCCCAGAGAAGGGGCAGAACCCAGAATGCTAATTCCCTGCCTTTTATTTTCTTTTTTTTTTTTAATTTATTTTTAATAGTATATAAGGTATCACTATAATCATTCATCAGTCCAAACGCCTTCTCTTCTGGCTTTCTTTTTGAGGTTTGCTAAGTGAGAAATTTCAGAAGCAGTACCTCCTGCATATCACTCTGCAGACAGCTGTGGTGTGTGCAGCCAGTGCTGATAGGTCAATGAAGTGTATGGGGAAGAAGCAGGCAAGAAGGTCCTTTCACTTCCATTTACTCGCCATTAGTGCAATGTCAGTGATCTCCTGAAGTGTGAGGGAATGATCAGTCTCCAAGTGACCTGCATGGGGGGATAGAAGGAAATGACTTTCCCTTTGCAGTGCAAACATCATGTTCACAACATGATCTACTGAACAAGAAGTGGATGATGGTGGCAGAGCAGTAACCAGCAAAAGCAAAAACTCATGGTTCTTGTCAGGCAATTTAAACACATCAAATTCAGTGTTATCTCTAATACTCCTCTTTTCTGAAAGCACAGACCCTGGGGGAGCAAGTCTTTGTGAAGGAGAACAGTACTGACTCCACTTTTTCCGAAGCATCTCTTTTCAGCACAGAGACCTTTTTTCCCTGTAGGATATTAAAGCATATGAGAGGACAATTAATACTGAAAACTCAGCAGGGCTGCTGTATGCAAGTATGCACAGTGTGCTCCCCTGTTGCTTCTGGACTGGCACTAGCCTGTCAAATGCCTGTAAAATTAAGCTTTCTGGAGCCTTTATTAAGATTCATGGGAAAAGCAGGCTCCAAACCCAAAGACAGCATCAGCATGAAGCATCTCAGGCTCCTCTCTCCCATAAGCACTGCCAGCACATCTGGCTCGGGCTCTAGAGGGGAATGAAGAAACTGGGCGGGTATATAAAGTGAATCTGTCAGCATTTACTTGCATGACAATCTGCCATGTAGCGTACGTGCCATGCACAATACAATGTTCTCCAGAGGCTGATCCCCTACTACACCCTGGCTGTAGGCGAGTGCACTTGCATTCCTCCCATACATGCCAGTGAAGGGCTGCAAATTTACATACAGGGCTTCACAAAGGGCTGTGGTGCTCACACAGAGAGGAGTTGACTTCTTTTTTTCCCTTTATGCTCTTTTGTAGGTCCCATAGCAGCCTTAAATCCCATCTCTTCAGAGACACTTTTGAAAACCCCAAAACTCTCAAGTCCAAATGTTTTAAACTTTGCTCCCTCTCTTCTGTTTATGACAATTTGATTGATTATTACTGGTTCATGTGAGATTGTGTGTTCATGCATCTGTATACATATCTAAGAGTTTATGATTCATGTGCACCAACTCATTATATGTATATACACTGTTGCTGTAAGGAGGGGGGAAAAACCTCTCCAAGACAACTTTATGTGGGTAAAGTAGAGAAGAGTTCTTTTACTTATAGGGTTTTGGGGCACAGAATATAAAGGAGTATAAAAGAGTATATAAAGTATAAAAGAGTACAACACATTGACAAGTCACAGATAGAAAAGACCGATGCTAGCTTGAACTTACGGCCTCAGGAATACCATGAGAGCTCTTTTCCAAGCACCACCACTTCAAACATGCAGAGTAAATTAATCCAGAAGGCATCTCTTTCATTTCATTCCCAGCTGTACACATACCCAGCCAACCCCTGAGCCGCTCTGCCATGTCTTACCGAAGCAACAAGGGGCAACAACCTGCCCCTCCCAGGTGAAAAACCCTTTCACCCACAGGTTGGGAACATGACTCTTGCAACATCCGGGCTCAAGTCAGCTCACCTGCCAACCCACTATAAACAAGGGAGAAACTCCCTTTTGCAGCTGCTTCCCTGCAGCTCAGCTACACCCCAGCAACTCATGCTGGTACCATTACCAGTCCCTCATTACCAGTTCCCATTACCAGTCTCATCTTCCTTGAAGCAGGACTATAGGTTCTTGAGATCTGGCCCAGGAGAACAAGGGAGAAGAAACATCTTCTCCCCCCCCCTTAGAAGAGTAAGGGAGGGAAAATCCCCCTTTGCAAGCAGAGCTCTTCTGAGCTCCCCTCCCCCCGCCTTTCGGGGGGAACACAGGGCACACACATATTGCTTTCTGATAAACTGAACTCCAAAATAATCCATCTGATTATCTGTTTTCCTGCAACTTTACATTGGCATTTACAGCAGAGCAAACATTGTATAAAGCAATATATTTCTTTGTCATTTACAGTAAACATTCCTTTCACCACCTGATGGTACAAATAGTACATTCATGGAAGATAAAAAATATAAATATTGTTATCTTGAAGAGCCCAAAAAGATGCATAAGCTCTAGCAAGTACAAAAGAAGTCTCTTCCTGTGTTTTCTTTCTGAAGCACTTGCAGCAAGCCCAGCTCCCCATGGTCACCTCAACGCAATATCCAGGGCTGAGCAGAAGAGGCAAGTGCATGCTGCTCACTGAGTGAGTGGGAGAACAAGCAGAGCTCCTGGACATAAATGGGTCTGTTATTCCTCACATTTCCACGCTTGTGCCTCTCAAATCTGGATTCCTAGTTTTAAAAAGTACTTCATTTGCAACAGACTTGGCAGATAATATTGATGTGTGGTAAAAATACCTTTTTCTTGGATGGTAATGAACAGAAGAACATGCAATTCTGCCTATGAAAATGAGAAAACCAATTATTTACTTAGCACCTGAAGTTCCCAGAAATGTCAACTACAAGTCTTAGCTAGGTTAGTTGGAGACACTAACTCCTAGGCAGTGCAGGTATCAATTTCAACTCAGCACCTCGAGGGCTGGGTGCTGTGTCTGCATTAGGCTGTGGATTGAAAATCGCACCAGCCACAGTGGCTGAGTTCACTGCCTCACCTGGCCAGGTGCTCTCTGGTGTTCTCTGTGCTGCTGCTTGTCTGGGTACTCTCAGAGGGTCCTGGAGAACAGCCCCAAGGCCTAATATACAAACCACCGTGACATGTCACTGTGGTCACACCTCAGCGTGCCCACCAGCCAAGCAGAGATGCCAAAGGATGTTATGACCTGAGCAAGGGTGACCCTACAGTATTACAGGCATCTGCAGAGTGTGGTGATGCTAAGCAGTAGGTTTCTTCTTCTTTGGTTTTGGTAAATCTTAGATTTATGGTACATGGCTCATCATATTATCACCCCGTGAGTCCCCTCATCAGTCAGTAAACTACCTTTAAACACAGTTTGCACTATATTAGAAAACACAACATTTTTAGAAAGGTAATGCATTTTTTTTCCTGAATTTGAAGGAAGTATTCCACAGCCCTTCATTTTTATGAAGCAAATATTTCATTTTCATCATGTTAAAACCAGGAAATTTCTAACTGCTTTGACTAATAACACAAAAGTCTAAATGGTAAATCAAGATTTAAATGTGCTACATTTGACATTATCAAGATGAAATAATTCAATAATTGCATGATAAATATGTTGTTGAATATGACGTGGTATTCAAAAAACACATTTTTCTATTAATCAGCAGTGTCTCACAGAAAACACACCCTTCATACCTTGTTGACTAGGTCTGCTCTTAAACAGGCACCAAAACAAATCTAAATTGTTTCCTTTATAACTATATTTTTCCTATTTACCTGTTCTTGATGAGATTTTTACCTACTCAGCATTGAAACTTATTCATTGCTGCCCAGAAAGCACAAAGTGGACCTTTCAAAAAAGAAATGCTTAATTTTTCAATTTAATGCTCAATACTTGATATTTCATTGATGAAAAAATAATGGTAATGTATTCAGTAAAACTCTTGACTCAAAATGTATGCTTGCCATATTTGTCTTAGCTTAGAGAAGAAAAATAATTATTCAATTTTCATTTTCTTTATGTATGAAAAGAAGTCTTTCAGCTGATTTTTTTTGCAGCATGGTGAAAATGGCCCAGCTGTACCATAAACTGAACACTTAGCCTTGCATTCAGAAATCACCAGCTTGCATTCAAAAGTCAGTTAGTCTTGTATTCAGGCAGCAAAGTTCATATGAATGATAAATGATTGGTAATGCAAGATGCTTTTTTTCCAGATCTTTTCCAGAGGTCAAAGGGCTCACCATTTTATGCTTTTTCAAAATTACATTTTCCTTTAGAAAGCAGGAAATTGTTAAAATTTAGTATAAAATATGTATTTTAATAAGCAGAATATAGAAGATATGACCTCTGTTACTTGTTAAGCATATCAACACCTTGCATTGTCCCAGTGGTATATTTTAAGGAGATTTTAATATAAATCAGGCATGGAATGTGAAGATCTTTCTATTCTCACATTTTAATGGACTTCTTTCAGTGCTGTGATACACAGTCAGGATCCTAAATGTGACTTATTTCTGTACTATATTTTGCAAGGCGTGTCATTTGTGCACTGCAGTGGGGTTTTCCTTTGTTAGAAAAAAACAGTTTGTATATCTTTGATTGGATAGAGTAACTTTAATCAAACTGTGTATACATATTTTAATTACAGATAAAACCTTCAGATGCCTAAAAGTAATAAAAAAAAAAAGTAATAATCCTGGAAAATGGACATATTGCACAATTATAATTTAAAAAATAAAGACAGATGGTTTGAATAAGTGGCAAACTCATATTTTCATTGACTAGAAGCCTACACGTATTTGAGAAAATACTTTGAAATTAATTATTTGCCAAGAAAAGATGTCAATGTTCTGGAGCTCTGCCACATTAGCATCTTGCTTGGTTGGATGAATGTGTGAGAGGAAGGCAGATATGGACTTCATAATGATCTGTCATAATTCAGAGCAGTGGGGCAGATTCAAAATTAAAGTCGGTTCCAAATACCCTGGAGGAGCCAGTTTCACACTGCAATATGTGAATAGTTTGGGAGTATCACTTTCTTCATCTCCAGTCTCACATTCAGCCTCACTCCTCCTCAGTCTAGTGATTTTCTTTGAAATGCTTGTTTTTTATTAACCCTCTGTGAAGCCCATTTATTTGCTAGATTTTTCCCTTGTATAATGAAACTGAGTGCTTGTGAAGGCCCCACGGCACCTTGTGAGAGCTGAGATGAGAGAAGCTGAATCATAACCTTGCTCTGCTCCCAGTGTATCATGTAAACTTTGGCAATGTCTGTGTTCCCACATTTTTCTCCAAAATGATGGTAATAACATTTATCCATTTCCCAGAATTGTCAGGAAGATTTCACTACATCTGGTGATGTTTTCAAAAATGCCAACCATTAGATTTGGGCATTTAAGTTGATAAAATAATCTTATTTCTCTTCAACCAAGGGATGTAATCACCTGCCTTTGTACTAATGGGATTTAAGACCCATACTATGCTGGACTGAATCTTTTAAGAGGAGTCCAGTATAATTTGTTCAAACTGCAAAATAGGAGATGTATCATGGATGATGTATGGTTTTCTTGTAAAAACTACCCCCACAGTTTAATTTGGTTTACTTTAATTGTCTGAGTACTATAGAGGGCTGTGGGCTACAGACTTTTTTTGGATATATCGACTGTTGCACCTCTATCCAGTAAAGTAAATCCCATTGTTATCAACCAAAAAGAGTGCATAAATGCTTACACTGCAAATGAAAAGGTGAAAGTAGCAGACCTTGCTCATACTGCTTGCAAAGCTGTCAGTACTGCGTATCATAGTTTCCTGTAAATTGTTTTGTGATAAATAAAAATATATGCAAAAATAGATGAATAAATGGGAAAAAGTTTTCTGTTCAGAATTGTTTGGCATTTTGATGCTCTAGCAATCCTAATTCCACATAAATGATTATTTTACAATATTTTTATGAAAGCTGGAGGCTGCAGTGGTTTCAAATCCACATATGTTCTTCTCTTATTCACCCATCATTGGGAGCTAGATGTAGATTGGTATTCAGGCATTCACATACTCTAACTCAGAGAGGAAAAAATGGGAAGTTCGTGAAAGGATGGTTAGTAGATCTGAGGTATGGCCCTGGGTAGAAAATAAAAGGTTGCAAAATACTGAGACTGTACAGTTACAATATGTGCACAGCCTGTTCCTAAAGCTACGTACATAGCGGGTTAACTTATTATTCCAACACAACTGCAGTATATATCTCAAAACAATAATCTTGTAATGAGCAGCTGTTTCTGATGATAATAAAGATTCTGAAATTTTACATGCATAACTCATGAGGTGAATGAAAAAAAATATATAGAAAAGAGCAGTTTATATTAGTAGTTACCAAACATGGTACAAAGAAAGGTACCCCAGGATTTGTTTGTGAATGACCACTGACCTTTTCCAAAATGTAAGGTATAGATTGGAAAAATGTCTAATTTAATGCCCTTTAATTACATGCATGCAAATCATTGCCTTATCTTGTTTTGTTTTTTTTTTAATTATTATTATTTTTATTTATTTATTTATTAATTTATTTTTGTATTATTTGTTTCAGTGTGATATTCCTCCTTGTAAGCATGGAAAGTTATGTGTTCCTGTTGACCTTCAGCCTTAAGAGAGTTTGAGATATTTCATTGACTCTCCCCCCTCCACTCTGGGGCTAATATGTCTCATTATCTCAGTGTATAAAACTGATTATTAAGTAGCCTTAGATGAAGCAAACAGGCTTCCACTTGTCCTTTTGAATTATCTCAATATCATTAATTGTTTAAAACTGACAATGAGGTCATTCAATTACGGTATTCTCTATACAGTCTGTGCTTACTGTCACATTGAGGTTGTTAACCAGAGCAGAGGGGGTTAAATTATCAGTATGCTGTTGCTGCTGTGATCCTAATGTAAATGAACATTTGGTGGTTTATTTTTTTTCCTAGCTGCTGGTTACTACGTTATTAGCATATTGGATGTATTTCTCAGCTCAGTTAATAAGCAGTTCTGAAGGCAAAAGATTGATGTTTTAGAAGGCCATTTATAGACTGTTCTGCCTTGTAACAATATCTGGAACACATCTATGTGCTATTATGACTAACTGTCTTTTGGTTTAGGCCATATGCACCACTGACAAAGCCTAATCTATGTTTCTGTCTGCTGCTTAGGTGGTTTACTACTAGATTATGACCATCCTATGAATTCCAAACATTTCTTCTTTCCTTTCTAGCTCCTCTTGAAACTAAATTCTGCCTTGATATTGAAGTGTATTAAAGCATTTTGCTTGCTTCAAGTGTATTAAAATTATCTAAATATCATTCCTTGTATAAAATATGGCCAAAGCTGTGAAGTACATACCAGTAAACCTTATAAAAAAAACTCTAATAAAATATTAAGGAAAAATACTATGGAAATTTGGGAAATACAAACAAGGATACAAACAAGTATTCTTATTAAACCCAGTGCATAGAATAACATGGAGAAGCATATCAATGTAAAATATTCTGATGGAAGAACAATTCAGCCAATCCTAATGGAAATACAGGGAGTAGGCACTGTAGCTGACTGCTCAGATGAAAAAACTGTGTTTTCATATGTGGGCACAGGAAACCTCTGGAGGGATATTCAAGGGTTTTTTAGGGGAGGTGGCAACTGATATGTGAGGCAGTAGCACTCATAGGAAGAGCTTTTCTGGTCCAAGGGCCCATCTTTCCAGGAGTCTGTGACATTTAGACGCTCTCTATCTTTTCACTAACTCTACCTTATGTTAGGTAGAAGCTAACCTGTGGAACTCAAACTTTCAGTTCAGAAAAACAAATTCATTATATCTCACCAACTGACACTCTTCTGTCTATTACGCTATTGACTTTAGTGCTGTTGTAACGCATTGGGATCCTGAATAGCTTTCAAATCTGTATTTGAAATATGTCCCTTTGTTTGAATAGTGTCCCAAATAATGTGATCAATAGAGCTGGCATTGAGGCTTGCTAAATGATGGCAGTGCCTTTTGGTAATGACTTGTAAGGTTTCAGATTCTGCTCTGGGAAATAAGACTCTTCAGCCAGTTTTGTAAAAATAGACTTTTGTTGAGACAGTTTGTCTTCAGATTGTTCAAAATCATCTCCCTTTCTCCCCTGCCTTTCACGCTCACCTGTCTCTGCTGTTTCAGTAGTAACCAGAAAAAATCCGGATTCTCACATAAACCTTGCAGGTGAAAAAACTATCAAAACTGTTATGTCTGTGTAAAACATTTTATCTTTGGTACAGCAGGGTATTTGACAAAATGACATTTTCTCTAAGCTCTTTCAACCAGACCATACTAACAAGCTTTCCACAGATAAGCAAAGTATATCCTGGTGTTTTTTTTTTTTTTTCTCCATCAAGCTGGGACACTATATGTATTTTGCCAAGCCTCTTGGCAGCTAATATTTTTGTTAAATTGGCTAGTACATCTGTCAGCCCTCAGACAAAGCTAGGTTTCCCACCCCGAACCTTTCAAGAAGAACCTTTTGTAAAAGACAAAATGCTGTATCTACCTTAAAACATAAAGGATGCTCGGGGCATTGGAAACTAATGTGCAGCTTTAATGCAAACTTCCCTTGTGAGGGCTCTCAGTCCTTGTATGCTCTGAACAGCAGGAGGAAGAATACATGAATATAAATGAGCTGCACAGCAGTATTCAGAAAATGGAGCTGTAAGAGTTAATGAGATGGTGTCCTGCTGCTGGACGCTTGCAATGTAAAAATTCTGATGGTTTTATCCAGCAGCAAGTTTGAAAAACCTGTGCAAAGCTAGTGACTGTGGAGCACCCCTAAATACAGAACGGTGCCTCTTTCTGTGTAGCCTTACTACAGGCAAAGAGGCTTTGATATATCTAAATCTAACAAGGAAGAAAACAGAGGGATTACTAGAAATCATTGACCATGGAGGTACCACGTAACTATTAATAGTATTATACACTGAACTTCACAAGGCTGGTGTGTCTCTGCAGCTCTGTGTTTAGCTGCACACAGCAACTGACAGAGGACCTGCCACTAAACCCCACTGCAAATTGCAATTAGCTGTGTGTGTCTTTACGACTCTGAGCAGCAGAACTCAAAGAGAAGGTTCCCACCGTTGACCACAAAGGTGCTGCCCCACTCCAGAGACAATGCGGTGCATCTCTGTTTTGCAGCCTATGGTACTTTCCAAAAACAGCCACCACCCTGAAAATGATCCCTTTGAGCTACTGCTCATTGTATGTCTAGCAGAGTAGTCTGACCTACCTCTTCCATGCTATTCTGCTAATTCACAGAATTAACAGGATGAATTGCAAGGCAATGATATATCTGCTGTGCAGTAAAACAACTCTCTACACCACAGAGAGTGTCCTCTCACTGTGCTTAGGTGAGATGTGGAGCTGCTTGGCACAGATGATGGTGTGATGGATTTCCTCTGCACAGCCATGTGCATCCCTATTCTTACCAGGGTTTCCCAAACCCAAAAGACAACCTTGTTTAGGTGGGCCTCCTGTTCAGGAACACCTCAATACTGAGAGTCATGTATCTGAATGACTCTCAGAGGCTGCACCTGAAAAGCTTAAGAAGAACCCGTAGTCTATGGCCATGCAGGATGCCCACATGTATTCCACAATTTGTGATGGGGAGAGAATTGCCTACAACAATTTCACAGCCTTGTTTACCTACAGGAACAATCTGGTCTATTAAACATTATTTTAAAAGCTTTGGGCCCATAATCAGCAGCAGAGTGAAGATTAGCTAAGCATGGGGCTTGTTTGTACATGTTCAGTGATTATCACCCAGCTGGTGCATTTTTCACTCTTGGTATTTGAGAATTAATAAACTTACTGACAATTCCAACCTCATCTCTAATGAAATTAGCTTTCCTGGCAGGAAGTGATGAGCACAGTTTTGACAGGAGCTACCAGGTGTCACTCTGATATGTTTCTTGCAAGTTCTTTTTCTAAGGACTTGCTGATGTGCAGAAATAGTCCAGAATAATTACTGAAAAATAATAATAACAATTAAAAAAAATCCTGGAAGGATATCTTATTTTTCTATATCTATGCAGATATTGAAGGTCATGTGCAGGCCAATTTGCCATCCTTCTCTCACAGGAAAACCTAAACTCAGTGTACTGTAACTTCAACCACAGGTCCAGTTCCTAGATGAATACCAGGGCCTGTGAAGGAACCTGCAATATCAACCTGTCACATATTCATGGATCTCCTCTGTACATTGCAGACCTCAGCAGCTGAAGCTTTGCAATTCTCTGTTCCTGCTCCTCGTCTCTGTTAGCAGGACTTGGAGATCCACACAGGTGAGTGGCTTCAGTGCAGGTGCTAAGATATGGTGCATTTCTTAGTGAAGAATAGCAGTGTAAATCAGTGATGAATAGCTATTGCACTTTAAAGTAATATCTTGGCTTACTTCATAATGATTTCTCAATGAAGATAAATTCTAAGGGGATAAACATCATTCAGTCTTGTAAGAAAAGACATATTATGATTAGTTTTTTGATTTGAGTTTTTTACTTAAACAAGACTTCTAATCTTCCTAAATAGACTAAATTTACAGGAAAGAGGTGCTTCCTGTAAACCTGCTAATAACATTTTGGCTGAAATGCCTGAAAGACATAATTGCCTAAAATGCTGCTTGTGACTCTTTCTATTCAAAAACCAATTTCCCTCCCAAACAAATTATCTGTCTCAGTGCACTTTAGAATAATGTACTATTTTGGAACCTCTACCTTGTTTGTTGGAGAGATTTGGATGATGAAGAGCATAGCTTTGTTAATAGACTAAAGAAAATATCAAAATTTGACAATATCTAATGGTTCTTTCTAGATGAAACAGCATACTTTGTATTTTAATTTTGAATTTGAAACCAAAAAAGGTTTAAAGTAAAATGTCTTGGACTTTGAGACATTGAACAGCTTGTTGCATAGCAATTTTTCAGGGAAGAAAGATTTTTGAGAGAAAGGAGATGATTGTTTCAAAAGAAGTGTGCTCTTCTAAGCACAGAGCCATCCGCACTCCCAAGACATGCAGAAGCTTAGAGCCAGGAACAGCAGGAAAGGTTGTTCAGCCAAGCAATGCTGACTGAAACCAACCAGTGCAGGAGGAGTAAGATCAAACTCTAGAGGCTGAGGTCAGAGTCTGGTTTGTTGAGACTGAACTCTGCACAGTAAATACATTTCCCTGCTAAACCTCTGCTCTTTGGACTTTTTTTTTTTCTTTTTCATTCAATGAAGAGAATAAGTGGAGGCAAGAGCTGCAGGGGCCAGGTAATGCTGTAGCAATGAGGCTTTGCAAAAGCTGCAGCACTGATTTGAAAGTCTGATAGACCCAGTTGATAACCTCTCATGTGCTGAAACACAGAGGGGTGCAAGTGAGCTGCTGATATGCAGACATTTATTAGCATGTTATGTATCCTAGAATACTTCACCCAACCTTAGATGCCAGCCCAGAAGAGAACATACCTTCTGTGGGCCCTATGTT
>JAWWMO010000121.1:98869453-98896905 GCA_035047845.1 Dendrocincla fuliginosa
GAGGGAGAGGGAGAGGGAGAGGGAGAGGGAGAGGAGAGGAGAGGAGAGGAGAGGAGAGGAGAGGAGAGGAGAGGAGATCAGCTTTCCCCAAAGGTAGAAGTCTGACATACTTTGAATTCTACTGTGAAATCCACTGGATTTCATGTTTTCATGTAGACCATGCGTGTGATCTAAACAATTCAGTTTTCCCTTATAATCCATAGAGATTTAAGGAATGTTAAAGAATCATTCACTTGACTTCAGATGGCTTATGCAGGATAAGATTATTTATTCCCTAAGATTACCTTTTTCCTTCCACTTACTGAAAAGACATGGGATACACCTGTTTGTTATGGAAAAAATGTTTACACTTGGTCAAATGAAACATATACATCTGAAAACAACCATATATCCAGGTTACAGCCCACTGATTTCTTTAGGGGAAAAAAAAAAAAAAAAGGGCACCAACAGACCAAATCTGATTCCTCTCAGATTGTTGGCAAGCCTCTCTTTTACCAAACCAAGCCCTATAAATTTAAGACCTTCAAAAGATGATGTTGGAAATTCAGAAGTTTTGTTATTTTTTTTAAAAAAAACAAACCCTCTCCCAACATATACATGTGTGTGTGTGTATATATATATATATATATATATATATATAAAAGACGTGGACAGGCTGAAGAGAGTCCAGAGAAGGGCTGTATTGATGATCAAAGGACAGGGACGGCTGCCATACGAGGAAAGGCTGAGATATCTGGGTTTGTACAGCCTTGAGAAAAGAAGGCTTGGGGGAGACTATCACCATGTTCCAGTATTTAAAGTTTGGGTACAAAAAAAAAGATTGAGACTCCATTTTTCCAAGGAATCACATGGAACAAGTAAAGAGTGATGGGTACAAAATTACTCCTGGGGAGATTCCAATTGGACACAAGAGGAAAATTTTTCACAATGAGAAAATCTGCCATGAGAATAATCTCCTTAGGAAAGTGGTGGATTCCCCAACTTTGGAAAATTTTAAGATTCTGTTGAACAGAGTACTGGGCCATCTTTTCTAGACTGTGTTTTGCCAAGAAAGGTTGGACCAGATTACCCTTGTGGTCCATTCCAACCTGGTATTTTATGATTCTGCGATACTATGAATCTATCATTCTATGCAATGTAGTTCCTTTTGATTTAAAACAGTGTTTCAACAGGGATTTCAAAGAACAGAGCTATTCAGCTGAGGGCAAAAATAAGGATATACTTCATTCCTCTGAACCTACCCTATTCTAGTGAAATCCTCTAAGGTGGCTTAGTATTTGAGATTGAGCATTCAAAGCTTCTCACCCAGATTTTAACATAGAAAAGCAACCTGAAGAGTGCATTGAAAATGCAAGCATAGAAAGAGGTCAATGAGAAGCAGTTCTAAAAGGCATGGCCCCTTTTTTTCTCAGTATGCTCCCTATCAGCATGCAGTTAAAGAGGCAGAAACGGAACTAAGGTAATATAAAATGTAATTTTTTTTTAACCATAAAACAAAACACTAAAGCTTCAGACAAGTGAAAGAAAACAATTCTGAAAACTCTACAAACACAAAAATAATGTAGCATTTCAGACAGTTAAAAGGGGAGTTAGATTCACTAAGATAGAGACACATGGCAAGGACAGAGGCAAAGCTTTTATGTCCTGCTGTCCTGGTTTTGGCAGGGATAGAGTCAATTTTCTCTCTAGCAGCTGGAATAGTGCTGTGTTTGGGATTTAGGGTGAGAATAATGTTGAAAACATACCAATGTTTTAGTTGCTGCTGAGCAGGGCTCTCAATAAGTAAAGGATTTTTTAGCTTCTCATGCAGCCTTGAGAGCAAGGAGACTGGGCGTGCATGAGAAGGTGGGAGGGGACACAGCTGGGAAAGCTGCTCTGACTGGACAAAGGGGGATTTGGCAGGAGGGTGGCAACCACTGCTGAGGAACTGGCTGGACATGGGTCAGTGGGTGGTGACCAACTGCATTGTGTCACTTGTTTTGCATGTTCTTTTATCATTATTATTATTTTCCCTTCCTTTTCTGTCCTATTAAACTGTCTTTATCTCAACCCATGAGTTTTGCCTTTTTTCCCATTTGTGTCTCCCATGCCCTGCAGGGAAATGAGGGAATAGCTGTATGGATTTGAGCTGCCTGCTGGGTTACACCATGACACAAGCCAGAAAACTAGTTAAAAATTAGGACATTCCAAATTGTTTCAAGTAAGATCTGTAATGATGACATCAATAAAAGAAAAAAACTCACGTTTGAAATCAGGAATTTCCAAGGTTAAAAGCACCCTATTCAAAGAGAAGAGATGCAGAACACATTATTTGGAACTGGAATTAGATGGTGAACTTTTCAAAGATTATCTAAGTATATCTTTTGTGAATAACAACACAGCAACGTAGAAGCTTGAATTCACACAATTTATTTGTTACTCATTGATATTCAGAACTCTTCATAGAAAAGCTCCTGCCTTAAGAATCTTAGTTATTTCAGGTATGAAGGCTAGTCCAAAATTTCTGACCAGAATGATACTATCTGCAGCTTTCTCCTCAGTCATCTAACAGGGAGCAATATGAATTTGTCCTTTATGTTAGATAAACATCTATAGCAAATATGTAGTAGAAACGGAAAATTTATGAACAAGTCATGGTCTGAGAGTAATTCATCTAAACTATTCAACCATAAAAGATAAGGAAACCTGAAAGAAGATCACAGGGGAGGTCTTTTCCAAACACCTGGAAGAGAAAGGAGTAGCTTTTCAGCTGGCGTTGGCTTAGTTTTGACCAGCACTAGCATGATTTGAAGCAACAGTTTACTGAAGGCGGGCAAAACTGGACATGAACAATTTGCACCCATTAAATCTCCCCTTAACAGAACAGATCCAGAATCTTGGCCACTGTCAGAATCACACAGATAGAGAAGCAGGAGAGGAAGGAGAATACAGGAAGGATCCTGCTGAGACATTGACTGCATATCAAGTGGAGGAGAGGCTAAATGGAGGCTTTGGGCCACAATCCCCTCTCTGGAGTTTCTAGAGGTTGTGCTGGGCTCATGCTGCCTTTTTCTTTTTACTAGGCACCAGTTCTACCCCAAAAAGTATCTTTGACCAGTAGGATTTGCATGAAACTCTGAAGCAAATAAATGGGATATTAGAGAGCTTTGTTATCATGGAGCTATCCTTATCTAAGGTGGAGTTTTTTCAGCTTCTTTTCTGTCTGAGGAAAAATACCTTAACCAGGTGATCTTCATTGCCCATGTCCTCTGAAGACAAGAGTCTTTTAACATGTGATATGCAGGGCAAGTACGGAAAAGCAGGTCTCAGGTAAAGAAAATTTATTTGATTTTTATCATTCTAGATGAAGTTTAAAAGCCTAAAATAAGGAGAATGAAGAAGGTGGGCCAGCATCCTAAAGATTTTTGATAATTTTGATTTAAAAATTGTTTATATGAAAAAAATTATTTCAATGAGAAAAAGTTTTGGTGATACAGGTTTTGTTTATAAAAAATCAAGGAGCCAGTGCTCTCTGCATTTGTACATTTTAGTTTAGTGGCAAGAATGTTTGAACAGAGGAAACGTAATTACTACACCTAGAGTACTTAACTAGATTCTTTCTCATAATTAAACACATTTTGATAAAAAAATATGCATATTACTTTTTTTATGCCACCTAAGACCCTTTGTTTTGTTTAAAATATTTAAAAAAAAAATTCAGACCAGACAAGTTATTGTCTTTGATCAAAAACTTTATTTGCCAGAAGATGTGCAAAGTCTTTTGCGTGATAACCTGAATTAACACAGTCTTATATGTATTTTTCAAAAGATGCACATGAGAAGCAATCATTGCTTTATTCACGATATAATGTATCATAGCAGTTCTTGTCAGAGTGTTGGCCTAAATTCATTATGTAATTAACTTAAAGGAAGAGGAACGTTCTAGGAAGGGAAAGTACAAAAGACATCCCCTTGAGCCCTTAGTCCTATTGATTACTGCTGTTACCCACTCTGTGCTTACTTTCATTAGAAGAGAGCATCATGCTCATAAAACACCTTGAGTTAAAACAAATGTAAGTAGAAAATAAGATTTGTACTAGACTAGCAAAAAAACAAGACCCAACCCTTTTTTCCTTAGTAGCATTCTCTTTCCAGTGTAGCAGAATACACAGGCAGCACATGGATGATAGATGTAGAATATGTGCTACTTCTGTGTCTTCCATCACCCTACCAGCAATGACGGAGAAGGACAAATTTCAAGCATTCCTAGGACCAAGGCTGTGAAAAAATGACATAAAACTGTTCTTCCCACTGCTAGAAAATTTTCCCAGTGTGCCTGATAATCCATTTCAAAAGATACACGAAACTTATGGTGCCCATATTTTCTAACGCAGTGATGGCCAAGATGAAGCATACTTGCTGTTTCAGCAAAGGGCAGCCAACATCCTTTGTAAGCACCTAAGGGGCATGAGAATCAGAATAGGCTTGAGCTACTAAACCACTTTTTATTTTAGTATTATTTTATCATTGTTACCTGCAAAAAGAAACATAAAACATTATATATACATGAAACTCTAGTAAATCATGGGAAATGGTTGCTCATGAAACTTTATACCCCGAATTAATTCAAATTTTCTTGGATATGAACCGTAGTACCTGGATGTGAAACACATTTTAAAGCAGTCATCAAATGGAACTGGTAAGTAATAGCAATGCACTGAAATGAAAGCAAGAGGGTTGCTGGCCTGCCTGGAGATACTGGCATTAGGATCTGTCTTGTTTTGTCATATTCATTAACAGTAGGAAGCAGGATGACTAAATGGACCTCAATGGGATTCTCATATTTCAGAAGGATTGATGGAGTGGGGCCAGCTATGAGAAATGTATATAACCTGTGTGATGAAGGATTTCTCTGACATCACTGAGACATGAGCCCTGCTTCCCTCCCTGGCTGTGAAAGTCTGAGTCCTTCAGTAATTACTGGGAGATCAGTTCTCTCCATTCCTGAACCCCGGGGATTGACTACTGAAACTGAGTGTAAGGAAACAAAAATGACCTTTTTCACAAAATTGATTTACATCAGAACCAATTTTTAATTAATAAAAATAATAATTACTAACAAAGAAAATAATACAACAGATATTTACCTTATTTATTTTTTTTTCATTATCTGTGTAGACTTAACATACATTTTAAGACCACACAGTTTTATTAAAGATTTCCCGGAAGGTTTAATAGATCCAAAGAGGATTTTTATCTAAGCTTGCCATTGAGCATAAACCCCAGATAACTTCATAATTTAGATATTGGTAGCTAAGTGTAAGTATCTGGATGAATATGAAATTTAACTAATTCTATGAAATCTTACTTTAATTATTAATCTTTCACTGATTTAGTTTATGGTTTTGGCTCTTGCTTGTCAGATGATGCTTTGGTCCCTTGAGCCTTCAGACATATATAATTTATGAATATGTTTTCACCATTTATATTCACTTTGCATACATGTAAATTGCTAGCTCTGGTAAAATCTATTGTAAAATGATAGCTTAGGTCTCATTTTCTGTACTTGCAAAGTGGAACCATTAATTTTACTGTAAAAGAAGGTAGGATTGCTCACTAAATAACACCTACAAATTTCTTGATGATTTTCTAACAGTTTCTAATGGGAAAGATGCATTGTTTACATCCTCACCACAAATACAAAGCTGCAAAAATTTAATTTTAATATTTCAAGTACATCAACATGGGATGAAAAATATGAGGGAGGGAGTGAAAAACAGGACATGCAATTTGGAATTATTTTTATGGTGAAAAGCTGTCCTTTCTGTTCAGAGGAAAAATGTTTGCTGAGAAATTAAAATAATATTGCTCTCATGAAACTAAAAACTCACTTTTGACATTTCCCATAAATCCAAGTTTGACACTGATGCCAAGAAAGCTATTATTTGTCTTGATGAAATGGAAATGATCAAAACACCACATTCAATTCTGAATCTTCATAAAAATCTCATAAAAATATAATTTCAACTCATGAAATTGTGCCTGGCAATTTCATACTACTCAGCAATCCCAGTACAGCAAGGTAAATGCTCAGGTACCCAACTTAAAATATTTCAAGGTATTTAAGCAAGTAAACTCTTTTACAGAAATAATGCCAGGCAGTCTGTGCTGTATCACTACAAAGGGCTCAGGTGCAGATGAACTTCAGGGTTATTGATGGTTGATGGCCAGGTGTTGCCTTTGCAGAACCCTTTGGCAGATATAAGCTACAGACAGTCCTTCCCCATGACCAAGCCCTCTGGGAATGTCACCACAAAGCTGGGGAGCACCAGGGTAATGCCTCTTTGCACGCTGGGAGCTGCATCATGGGAGAACACACACTGGTTTACACACCAGAGGGGAATTCCTGCTGGCTTAAATTTCCTCTGCAGCGTCAGTGACTAGCTATGCAGAAACTGCCAACTGAGGTCCTATATATCAAGCTATCCATTCTGACAGCCAGGTTAGGTTAATCATTAAAACTCTGCTTCTCTCCCTCTGAGGGTCTCCAGGGCTTTGTTTAATGCAGCAGACAGATGGCACTGAGGAAATTCAGGTGGTGCGTGATGAGATTTGGGGTTTTTATAATGTGGCTGCTAGAATTTTTCAAATAGATTAAGTTCAATGGTAAATCACTCCTGTTCCAGGGTTGGAATCTTTATTAGCCTCCCCAGTGCTTGCACCAAAAAATTGATCCTTCAGCAGCAACCACACTGGATGGGGGAAGGTAGCACTTTTTGTTCTGACAGCACTGTACACCATCTGTTAATGCCCTGTTGCAAGGAGGGGATACAGTCAAGTGTAACCAGCTAATTACCCAGTAAAATCTAACTTAGCTAATTTCGCCACCCATATATAATTTTTTATTTCAGTTTTCCTTGATTTTCTTTAATCAAGTACATAATCCACATCATTACTGCTCACTGTCAATACCGCACAAGTCTTGAAGGTCACCCTGGCCTATCTGGATGTCTCCACCTAGCTTTATATCTTTTTCTTCCTCTGACAGTCAGGGATTTCTGTTAGGCTCTGACTCTAACACTCTGCCAATTTAAATCTAATTTTAAAACAGAAGAAAAGACAAGAAATGGGATATGAGCTCTCTCTTCTTCTATGCATTGCAAGAAGAATGGGTTTCCCAACTCTAGTCCAAAAGGGACAAGGAATACAAAATTCATCCTACAGGTAGAAACCTTCCCTGCAGCTTCAAGCTCTTGCCACAGACAGATCCCAGCCTGCCACAGCATGGCTATTTACACTGACTGAGACAAACACAGAACTTTGTTTTAAGACTTAGATACAATAGTAAATTCATTTTGTGGAGAAAACATAACAGGAAAATTACTGTCTTCAATGATCAAGATGAAAAATTATCAATTATGTGGAATAAAGTTTGTGTGAACATGAGCAACTGTTACTTATAGAGCAAAGGTGCCCTGAAACTTTGAGAGAAAATGATGAACCCAAAGATTTCTGAGAGCAAAATTTATTTCCTCCCAAAGACACCAGATAAAACAAGGTTTCTTCCTTCCATGTGAGGGAGGTCTTGTTTTCAAGTGAATTTTACCAAAAATGATGTCATATTATGGGGATAGTTTAATATTTTATATTCATTTTTAAAAGAAATATATAAACTCCTACATCATTACAAATAATGTTTCTTTGTTCTAACTAGAACAATTCAATCCAGACCACATTATTTCACTGTAAAATAAGTCTCACCAGTGTATTGCATTTGGGTAGGTGCATTCATAGGAGAAAACCAGTGGCTAAAATCCCCATGTGGAACTAATATTCACTATAGGCAAGCACTATCAGAAATTCCATTTTAGATTAATAGCCCAATGACAATAAAAATAATGTTTTCTGGGCAGAATTATTCCTTCAGGGAAGGGTTAGAGCCAGGTACTAATTTCTGCAGTGTTTGTTTTGAATTCCAGTATAGTTTTGGGTTGGTTTGTTTTGTTTTTTTTTTCCCATGGTATAAAGATTATATCCAGGTTACCAGCTTCTGCAGTGTATGTTTTAACTCCAGGGAACCAGTTTCTACAGAGTTGTAGGGAAAATTTAAGACCTGAAACTTGTTGTTTTGGATATTACACAGTTGGATTGTGTCTTTCATTACCTTTTGTGTTTTAATTTCTTCTTTTTTGTTCCTATTTTTTTCCTGCAGGAATAGCCAAAATATATCCCTGCTTTCTGCCTTTGATGGTATCCTGAAAAAAGGAAAACAAAAATGAAGTTTGTACCATTTGAGGCTTTCTCACACAGTCTAAAGAAAAATGCCTTCTCCAGGAAGATTATTGTGCTTTATATGATTATTCTTTATTTTATTTTTCTTAAGAAATCAATGTACTTTTTACTGATTAACACTGTGAAATATCAAATTAAACACTGTGAAATATCAAATTATTTCTGTAAAAATATATATTTTCTGCAAAGATATAATTAAGATCTTTAAGATATAATTAACATGAGATTTATAATTATAATTGACATAAAATGAGTGTTTTCTACCTTATTTAGTCAGGCTTTGTGAACTTGAGAGGTGTTGAGGGGTTTTTTTATTCCTATTTCTGCAGTCACCAAGAACCTGATGTGCAATGAGTTTCTTTCTCAGTTCCTGATTAATTTTGCTGCTCTTTTTATTGTGTGTCTTCCTCATTCCTTTGTGTCTGTTCCAGTCTTGTTAAAAGGCTGAGATTAATTGTTGGAGGAACTCAAGAACAACCAAGTTTAACAACACTAAAGGAGGACAAGAAAACAGGCATCAAACACATAAAAGCACAATGGGGAAAAACAGGAAAAAAAAAGAATAATCTCTCTTCACAGAGTGGACAGGACAAGACATAGTAGGAATGATTTTCATCAAGAGTTACTTGGGTTAGAAATTATAAAAAACACATTTTTGTAATGGTAGGATAACGAATACTGGGTTGAATTGTTGCCAAGCAAGGTGTTTTACAACAGGTTAAACAAACAGCCCTGAGGAACAGACAGCTATTTCTGATGCCATGGGGCAGGAAGAAGGGTTAGGTGTTGTCTCCAAGCTGTTCAAACAAACAAACAAAAAAAGCCCACATGGAAGAACAGCAAAATTAATTCTCTATAATCTGCTGAGTTTTCAGAGTAGTTCCTTAATTAAAATTGCTTAATTTTGAAGTAGGCTTCTCCTTTAAGGTAAGAGCAGCTAACATTTCATTGTTAGCCTGACAGTGAGGCAGTGGCAGAAGGCAGTCAGGTACCAGAAGACTGCAGTTTGCCAAGAAGTTAAAATTTATGTCTGATGAGATTATAAATTGTGTTCTTTATATACAGCAGATTCACTGACAAACCCTACATGGCAATTTTATTTCTGAAATAGTGTCTTTTGCAGAAGTTTGTGACCCATTAAGCAGCCGTTGTTTGTTCTATGTGTTTTTCCCTGGCCCTCAGATGTTACTATGCCTCCAGCTGCATTTTTCATTGGCAAATTCCCATGATTTATATGCAGACAGAGGACAGGTCATATTCAAAAAGTAAATTGACTTTTTGTCAGACTGCTGTAGAATCATTGGTAAGAAATGTTTACAATTTCTGCAAATTTCATTTTTAAAAATGAAATTAATATATAAGCAACCACATAACTACATTGCAGCTCTGACATTAAATTTGTTTCTATTTTATTTTCTGTTTTTGTTAATAAAAGACCAATGAAGCATGGGAAAATGCAAAACAATTGTCCAAAACACTTCACTAATGTCATCTAGGTTTGTTTTGCTGTCATTTTCACTGCCCTTCACTGGCATGACTAGAGGCCAGTGACCAAAGCCTCATCCACTTGGGAATCCTGAGGTTCTTTACACTGTAAGAGATATTACTGAAAATGTTATTGTAAGGCATTTTTCTGGTCAAGACCGGTTTGTCCCCTGTTCCCTGCTAGGTACAGCAAGGCCAGTAATGCATTCTGTTTTGCTTAATGGGATGTGATTTAGTGAGAACTTTGAGCTGCAATTAGTGATACCTTTTCATTTTCCTGACTTTTACCCTGCAAAGCTTTGTTTGCTTCGTGAGAAGAAAACGAGAAGGTGAAAGAGACTTCACCACAGCCAATCTGATGAGCTACAACAAGCAGAAATTTGAAAGGCGAAAGGGACAGGAGAGAGAAGGAGAGTGGAGGGATATTGAAATTTAATATATTCCGAGATTTATCAAATTATAGAATGTTTTTTTCATCTTTAAGCTTCTCCTATACGGACAGCTAGTTCCTACTGTTGCTTCTGGCCCTAGCAGTACTTCCTTGCTCATCTCCTCCTCCCAGATGTCTTTGTTCAGGACTTTATTTTTCCTATTTCTCTTCTCGTACAGCCTGAATAAATTTGTCCTCAGTGTTTGCCAAATACCATTTTGTCCTTACTAATTGTAAAGCACTTGAATTCTTCTACTGAAATGGTCATTAAGGGCAGAGCTAGACTTACCATCATTACACTGCAGAATCAACAAATGCTTTGAGAAGTCAACATTTTTTAAAACAAATCCTATATCTTCCTGCATGAAATCTAAGGGAAATCAGATTGACAGGGCAATACATGGCCATCACAAACCTTTAAAGGATGTGCTTGATAGGTCTGTCTTTAAATTTTGTAATATTCATGGGTTATTTACAATGTTAGTTTAAGAGAAACATGAGGCAGTCTGGCTCACAGGTTTCCTTTGCAGACTGCCAGCTCAGACTAGCTACAGTTTGGGAACTAGTATGCATAGAATTCATAGGAAAACCTGAATTCAAGCCATTTCTCTGTGGTCCAAGGCATACATTTTTGTTCACCAAGACTTGGTCCATCCAGACTGTCAATCCATGCTAAGTTGATTTGAGATTTCTCTCTCTGAGAGGACAGGTGAGGTCTTCATCTGAGAAATTCTTTGCATATAAGCAATATGGATTGAAGACAAGCCTTAACAGTAGGTGGAAAGATGGTCTTTCCTGGCTGCTTAGACATTCCTAATACCTTCTTGGGTGAATTTATGAGTGGTTTACGTTAGAAAAAACATGAATAATGCATATGAAGACATATAAAACTATTAATTTATTTGCCAAGATGATTAAGACATAAATTCTATAAGGTAGTCTTTCCTTCTTTAAAGGTCAGGTTACTGCTAAATATTTTTTCGCAGTTACTCCCTTTTAACAGAAATTTGAATCATAAATAGCAACAAATGTTTCAAGCTAGTGGAACCGTTGATTTCAATTGAACTGTACTCATTTATAAAAAAAAAAAAAAGAAAAAAAAAGGAAGAGTCAAATACATATACTTTTTAAAATTTGCAGATATTCTATTTGTTGGTTTGTCATACTTTCCCAGACATGTTAGCTGCAATGCTACTAATTGATGCTACCCCGAGTGGGATAGTGGCTAGACTGACAAAACTAACAGGGCAATCACTAGCAAAATATGAATGGAAAATCTGGTCAATGTAATGATCTGTGGTTTTAAGTCTAAAAAAGAAGATGAAGGACAAATATAGTCATTGCTTCTGTAGGTCAAGAATATATATTGAAATCCATAGTCAGTCAAGACATGATACTGCAGCACTTAAAAGGAAAATATGACATTATTTATGTAAAGAAGTCATTGGGGCTAGTTACATAATGGCTGCAGAAATGAATATTAGGATGAGTTAAACCAATATTACCTATCATTAAACTATAGAGAGCTATTATCACAATATTTGAGCCCTGTCAGTGGCTTTGGTCTGCAAATTAAGGGAATTTTCATATCACCTTAGAGCAGATGAGGAAACAGATACCTGAACATAAGGTCCCAAAAGAGTGGATCACTTGGTCACCTGGACAAAAGCACTGCTGTAGGTGCTGTTCTCTGAAAGTCTAGACTCAGTAGGGATGCAAAGCAATTTAGCTTCTGGCCAGACTTCTTCCAAAATCATGGCTCAATGTGAATTCAGTTCTACCAAAAGGGTAGAACTCACAGTTATGCTCAGTTGAATGCATCTATTTGCCAATGAACCAGGGATTTCTCCTGGGGCTGTAGGAGTGGCAGCAGCAGCAGTGAGTCCACAGCTGACCCTCCTGGCCAGGCTGGAGCCACTGCAGGCATGAGCATGGCTAATGGTGTGCCCAGCCTGCGTGTGGGTACACAGAGCTCTCTTTACAGAGCAAGCTGCATCAGGACAGTAATTAAGAACTACCTTCACCTTTCATAATATGTAAACTTCTACTTCGGCAGCTTGTTTCATCTATGACACCTCAAGAGGCTCAGTGAATATTTGTCTATTAATACAAGCAGGAAAGATTATCTGAAAGGGGACAGTGTGCAGAGAATCTAATCTTTTGTGGTTGGCTGTGTCCATGCATTGCGGTTCTGCCATTTTCAGTGCCATTCACATTACTCTTTTTACTCTTCTGCACCTGCTCGGTTTCCTCCTCAGTCCATCGCTCATATTCCTGGACTTCTTGTTTTCTTAATGCTCATGTGCATTCTGAACACTGTGTGTGAATTAGAGGAAGGGATTATTTTTAATGTAATGCTTTTGTGTGATGCTTTGGTGCTAAACATTATCGTGAAACACCCTGTCTACAGTCTTTAGGGCACGGGGTGTGTGTAAAATGGGATTGTTCCATTGTAGTTTTGGAGTGATAACATTTGAATGCAGAACACTAATAGGATAGTTAAGCTTTCTCAAAGTTTCCCATATTGTACATTTTCCCAGAGATCTGCTCTATCAAAAATCTCCAGATTTTTTAAAATTAATATGATGAGCTATCTTTTATAAGTACATCTGTTGCTACTCAATTTGCACCGTTATTTCACTATCCATCCATCCATCCATCCATCCATCCATCCATCCATCCATCCATCCATCCAGCTATTTGTTTCTGTACAAAGCAGTCACAGAATCTGGTGACTGTTGATATACCATAAATCAGTGTCAGCTCTCAAAAACTTGTGAATACAAATGTGAGTAAATTTGATACCATTCCCATCTTTCATTTATCAGATTTCAATATGCAGGTCTTCGAGTTCTGTTATTCTTTTACACTTAGTACCTTAACTTTTTTGTGTCTCTGCTGTCTAAAAGTCTGGAAAAAATAAATTGAGAGAGAATAAGACATTTCAAATCTTGTTAAAATATTTTCAGGCTATGATCCTGTATCTGTAGACAAAACAGACAAAATAATCCACACAGACTACTGTGCCAGTAGTAAGCAATTGCCTGAGCAATTGCCTTTGATAGTGCTATGGGAAGTGAGACTGGCTGTGGATATCCACCCTCAACTTTGGTTCACCTGAAGGTGTATAGATAACTTCATTTATAGACTGAAAGTGGCACAGGGAAACTCATCATCAGCAAGTGCCAAAAAAAAAAAAAAAAGAAAAGAAAAGTTGCAACCCACCTGTCTGAAATAAGCTGTTCTTATTTATCCTTTTCCCTTTTGTCTATTATCAGATCTAATTGTTAAATGCATGCTGCTTTTGAGGGTTTATGAATCTTGGCCTCATTTTAAATATAGGTTTTATCATAGATAATATATCTCAACTGTTAAAAGCTGAGTCTTTTGACTATTTGTCACTCTCCCCTTTATTCATGTACTGTTCATCATTTAGCTTTCAAGACAGAATTAAGAGTGAATAGCCTTGACTTCTATTTTATCTTCCTTTTTCTTTCAATTCCATCGTGAATTTGTCATGTAGACTTTTTTATTTTCTTTTTCTTAAATTTTATTAGTTGCTGTATGAGAAATAACAAGTGAGAGCAAGAGGAAAATGGCATGGTTCTGAGCACCTGCAGAGGCAGAGCAGTAGAAATTCACTGGGTAAAGATGTCTTGCTGAGGATCTGAACTGTAGAAGCAGCAAGAGCTTTTACCCTTCCATCTATTTTGCTTCTCTGTTTTGGATTCTCCCTAGATGGTACTTCAGAGGCTCACATCAATGTAATACCTAAATATTTCACACATACAAATGTATTTTATCCTTCCATAACCCTAGTGAAATGAGAAGGCATCTCCACCTTACACAGATGGGAAACTTGATACACTCTAGATTGTGAAATGGGTATAGCTTGGGTGGCAGCTAAAAACTGGGTCGCGGGTCACTTCTTATTGGCCCACAAATGGGAAGACAGAGCCTTCTAAAATATTGACCTTAACTGAACATACTGAATAAAGCTCACCTGTTCCACCCAAATTTCCATGTTCATAGCCTTACTTTCTAGATCAGAAAGGGAACAGATGGTCTACTACCCTCAAAATGCTTCTCACAACTTTGATTTTGTATTAAAACAATGACTTTAAGCAAATCTCCAGCTTTAGATCCTAATTCTGTCAAGAAGAGTGGCAGAGAAAGGTTTCCACTTCTCCCAGTTCAATTCCAGTGTAAGCTGGTCAGGCAAGTTCAGGATATTTGTTTTCTTCATTCTTTGAAGAGTCAAAGGTTGGTCAAAGCAGTCAAACAAGCTGTACAATTGCTTTAGGACAGACCAGAAAATGGTTTAAAAGCCTAAGGGCGTTCCTTGCTCACAGACTCACAACTGTTTTCTCATGTTTGGGAACTGGCAGGGACACTGGGAATCTGTGCCATTCTGTGCAGCATGAAACTCCTACCACCTGCTGGGATGGTGGGCTTGTCTCACCTGAACAGTGCCCTGAGATACATCCACTGTTGTTGTCAGCACTGTTTCTCTTACTCTGCCTGAAACTCAGAGTCTTAAGACTGGGTTTATTTCTTGTAGCTAGAGTAACTGGGATGAGTGCAAAATCAGTGGGATTAAATGCCATGGTGGCTATGTATGGGGAAACAGGCTGGATGAGCTGCTCAAGCTTCTGTTGTTAGATGTCAGACCTGTTGGCCACCTGCTCTTAAACCCAAATTCACCAAAGAGCCACATTTTTAAAGCATTGCCTCATAATAAAGCCCAAGATTGTGATAAGAGTTGGAGAAAGTCTTGAATTTTGCATTACACCCCCTTATATTTACTGTATCAGTGATCCAGACTTTAGTAAAGATGAGTCTGATAGGCTTGAATGTGAAGGTTACAACAGTAGAAGATTGTAAATCTTCTCACTGTAAATCATAACAAACCATACTATATCTCAGACAACCTAGGGTCATCAATGAGGACTCAGGTAACCACAGAATGCTGAATATGTCTGCTTTAGTTCAATATTGGGGGCAACTCCTCTGGACCCCATCTCCTCCACTTATACAGGTTATAGTATATTTTAGAGAAAATTCATCCCAAGATGTTTCAACCTCATGTATACAAAATGTTTAAGAAATCTTTTGCTAAGTATGAAACTTCTCTTAACTCGTGTAGACATAATGACAATAAAACCTCCATCTCCTTGTAAAGTAAATGTCTAAAACAGACTGAATGAATACCATTCTCAAATTGCTTGTTTGTTCATAATGCTTATGAAGGAAGTCCAGAATGATTTGCTCAGACAGAAGCCACTATCCTGTGTCCATTTGCATTCAATCAGATGAAGCCATCTGACATTTTTGCTCTCAATCTTCTAGCATGCTTTGAACTTCATGGTTACACTGGCTATATTCATGTTCGAAATCTATATAGCAAAATACAGATAATTTTGTTATTTTAAAGCAGGAAAATGCATACACAAAATTAGTTTATAAGTTCTCGAAACTCACCTACATCAGAAGAGAATTTCAGTAATGCACCAACCAAAAGTCACAGTATTATATTCAGACTGTCCAGTTTAGGTGTCAATGTAGCCATTGCAACTATTTCTCTCAACTGATATTTATAGAACTGACATATATGTGGTCTGGCAGTTCAGGACTAAAAGAGCCAAAGGAGAATTAGCTTCTAAGACATCAAAATTCATACTGCTTTAATTAAGCATTTATAGGGAGAACAGAGTGCATGTTACTCTATGCCCTCAATACAGTAGTCTATTTTTATTCAGAGCAGTGTGTATGTACTTTAAACATATATGTGAAACAACAGGATTTCAACACATCTAAATGGCTTTCTGAAAAAGAGTAAGAGTAAATGTTTTGCTGAACCAGTGTTTATACACTTGTCAGATTTCAAGTTTCCAACAAAAAGTGTCAAATAAATAACATTGTTTAAAGATAAATAAATAAAAGCCCAAAAGCAATAATGGCAGAAATGCTTTCTCAGCTCCTTTCCTAGTATGCCAGTGGCTGAAGTGTTTTCTTGGCACTTCTCATAGTTGTTATTTTTCAGTTGTTTTGTTTTCCTTTTTATTTTATTTTTTTCTGGTTGACTTCAGATATGCCAAAATTCAAGGTGAAAGATGATCATTTGGGAAAAAGCATAAACTGCTTAAAAGAATTCAGAGAATGAAAAGGAAATCTTAGCATGTCTTTCTGTGCAGTTTAATCCCAGCATTAATTTGTAAGCACTCATTTTGCCGGCCTATTCATCTAATAGTTAACTGCTTCTGGCAAGGAGTTTTTAATGTCATGCATTCAAAGAGATGCAGGGGGTTAATAGCATGAATCCCAAATTACTATCAAAAGAAAGCTGTGATTATCCAAACAGCAATTTCAATTCCTAGCCAGCCTCCAAACACAAAAGACTTATAACCAAAGATATGCAACAAGGAGACATTTCTGTGCATTTAAACATTACATTTACAGTACCAGAATCTTTTAGCAGTGTATGATCTTTTTCTTCCAAGAAGACAGCACCTGCTGGCAAGGATTTAGCTTTGCTCTGGTGTCTCAAGTGTGACTGTATTTATGTGCTAAGGAAAACACACAAAGCCGCAAATTAGTTGCTTGGTCACTCACACAGACATTAAAATGTACACGTACTTTCATTAACAACCTACAGTTTTCTGTCCATTGCACACGGGCTCAAAGAAGCTTGCACCCATATGTCACAATTACTGGTTTACTGTTAAGCTCCAGATGATCTGTTAAATGGCAGGAAGAAAAAAAAAGAAAGTGGTAGAACAGTTGATGGGTTAACACTTCTTGTTATCCTATATCTTTTGTTCCTGATAAATCTTTTGCCTTTCTTTGCAGTGGCTAACAAGAACTAATCCTGATCTCTGTTTTTATTATGAAGAACCAAGTGAATGTTTCCTCTGAGTTGTAAATTGCTTTCTAATTGCTTTCTTCCCCGTAAAGTGAATGTAGCTTGGACTAGTCATGTTACTCTGTGAGTAAGAATTAAAAATTCCGTTTTCTTTCTGTTTCTCTTACTCTGTTCCATACAAACATACAAGAAGGTACAGCTGTTGCTTGGTCTGATATTCTCATTTCCACAATATTTTGGGAAGGGATGGATAGTGGGAGCACAAAAGAAACAGACACACCTTTTCTACAAAAAAAACCCCAGAAATTTAATCTCTCTGAACTACTCCTGAGCAAGGCATGAAGACAGCAGTATACAGATCAGAGCATAGCCAGCATGTACCTTGAGAAAGCAGTCCTCTGTGTCCCACATTTCCTCATTTAACACAGCAAGTCCAACTTCTCCTTTCAGGTAAATAACTTTGCAGCTTCAGGGTTACATTCAGACTGTGTCTGGGAGGAACAGCAAAGATGGCCAATACCCTTATTAGAAAGAATATTAGGATCCACCAAGCAGTACAGACAGTCGATGAATTGGTTGCAAAAACATGGAGGAACCATTCCATCAACAAAGTTGCTGCAGAAGTTTCCCTGTGTGACCTAAAGTTGTCTTCTTCCTTGACAAGTGTGAGGCCAACATGCTAGATTGTACTTTTGAATGCTATAAGTTTCTGAGCCTTTGGAGCATCTCACAGACAATGGTAATAGGTCTACAGCATCTATAAGATCTGTCCCAAGCAAGACTATTAGGTACTACTGGAAAGAGGCTACTGGATGAAATAGATCTTTGGATTGAACAGATATAGCCGTTCTTATGTTCACTAGAGGCAGGTTTATAGATCATACCACCCTGGGAACACATTTTGCCTATTCTGTTTCTGGAGAATGCTTTTGTTAATTCACATAAGAATATTAATTATTGACATATGAATATAAAAAAAAATATTGAATTTAGTGCTAGAGGGGCAATACTCACTGCATTATACAGAAAGGCTTTAATCTGAGAACGTGTTCTGGACTTGTTTTTAAGAACTATTTTGCATTTGCCTTAGGTCAATGAAGATTTCTTATAAACATTTCTGTCTATCTATACTGTGAAACGTATTGAGCATGATGTAGACATTCTCAACCTGATGCCAGTCTAACTTCATAACTTCCTGTGGTGAAGAATAGAACCATTCAGATAAATCAAATTGAATCCAGAATCAGGATAGCCTTGCGCTGTCAACTCTGCCAAAAGGCAGATTAGCTTGGGCACCACATCAAGCTATGCTGCTTCTAGGTTCAAGCTGGCTCTCACAGTATCAGCCGTAAGAGGGAAATGCTGAATTTCTGTTTATGGCATCAATATGGCTTAGTCTTATAATATTTGCCTTTTTTAACAACTTTTGCTCAATGTAGCTCTTTCTAAGTGCCAAGAGACTGCATTTTGCTCACAATACAAAATAAGCTGGCAACTAAGCCTCAGGAAGTAATTTACAGCAGGGCTAACAAACTCTCTCTGCCATCAGCAGTTGTAGTAATTGCAGGTACTTTCATCAGCAGTAGTGCTAAATGTGAATACCATCATCAGCAATGATGGGTAGCAGCAGCAGCAGCAGCAGCAGCAGCATCAGCAGTTAGGAACACCACCAAGCAGCACTAGGCACTGCTGGCTCACTGCCACTGCAGTTTCACATAGCTGGGATCACACTAATGATGCACACAGTAGTTTGGAAACCTTTGACTTGCAGTGCCATCATCAGAACTTCAATCCAACTTCACAGCTTCTACAAAACAGCTTTTTTTCGTGTACAGTGGTTAACAGATCAAAGTCCAATAAAGAAGAGAGGTAACACTATACCTTATGTAGAGAGTCCCACTCTTTTAATCATTAACAATTAAACTGAGTAAGAATTATATTCTTCCCCAATTTAGCAAATCCTATGTATTTTATACAATGTTAACTTTCTTGCTAGGAAGGATTTTTGAATAACTGCTCTTCAGTATCTAGATGTTCAAAAAACAGAATAAATTGTTCATCGTCCTGAAATGTAGAAAATTAACACTCCTACCCTGAATTACCGTGAGGTTAAAAAATCTAAGGCAGACACATATATCTCTCATAGGTGTCTATTTGTCACATTTGAAGAAGGGAAAGAGTTGATATGCGTACCAATAGGTCCCCTGCCTGACCCCATGGCTATGAGTGTGGCACCCTGGTTTGCCAGGATGGAATCCTTGGAGTGTGGAATCCTGGTTTGATTCTTAAAGGGAAGATGCAAACAAATGAGACTTGAGTAACTCAAATCTTCTAATGACTTCCCAGATGAATGTTCATGCACAATAGTGTGAAATAAATGTCATGCACTTCTTTTTTACTGGATACTTGATGTACTGCAGATTTGCTTTCAGTTTTATACTAGAGCTGGGACTGGAAGACCAGACCTTCAACCTCCGTAATGCAGAGCAGAGAGGTAAAGGCAAAAAGCTGAATTCAGACTGTTGTGTCCCGATGTCAGTCTTTTTTTTCCTCAGTAGAAAAAGTCTCTCTGCTTGGCCAAAAGGGAAAAAGAACTGGGTATGGCAGGTGAGGAATTCATAAAGGGCCATCAGACATTATATTAGGTTTCAGTAAAATAACATTGGTTTTAACAAAGAGGTCAGTCAGCTTCCAGTTCCTTCTCATGTGTGTTCCAGCAGAAGAACTGTGGAGAGAGTGCAGGAACAAAACGCAGGCCTGGGCTGTGGTATAACAGGATTCTTGGTTCAATCTTTTAGATTCAGCAGAATGCTGTATAATAAGGCTTCCTTATTTGCTTTTTTCTGTTATCTGCTGATAAGATAGAGAATTTGCTGCCTTCCATCTTTGTTTTGCTGTCTTTCTCTTCCCAGCAGAGTCCCTGACAGTTAGGCACCTCTGAAGCACTGAATCCTAGACCTGCTGGGTGCAAATGGTCTTGGATTGTCTAATGCATCCTCCACTCCTACGAAAATCATTCTTGAAAGAAGTCAGTATAACATACTCTCATGCAAAGGTCTATCATCTCCATTTGTAAGCTATTCCAGCATTTTATAATCCCTTTACAGAGACAATTTATAAAACAAAAACAAACAAAACAAAAGCCAAAACAATAAAAGTTAAATCTGCAGTGCTCAACTTCTACATTTTTTTTGCCCCTTAGCTGATATCTGACCACCTTTCAAATATTACAAAATTGTAAACATGTTCTGCCACAGTCTTTTGAGTTAAGCAATCCCAGTTCATTCAACGTTTCTTTATAGATCACAATTGTAAATGTCTTTCAGTGTTTGCTTTTCCTTAGGCTTTTTTCAGATATCTTACATCACTTTTTAAATATGATGCTTTAGCAACACTGGTGGATTCCAGAAGACAACTGATCAGTGCTGAGTAGACAGCTGGTTGCCTCCTATGTTTTGCATTAAATATTCCTGTTAATTTGCTCTGAGTGGCATTTGCCTTTGTTGGTTTTGGAAGGATACCCCACTGTCAAGTCAAAGAGTTCAGCTTCTGATCCATCACAACCTCTTCCACATGTAAAGCCCTCTGCTTTCAGCATTAGCCTTTCAACCCATTTCTGCATGCACTGAACATCTCTCACTGTGTGAAATCTCAGCATTTGCACTGCTTCACTGTTACAGAAAATGGCAATCTGACACAGGTAGATGTAGTAACTGCACAACTGTAGTTGTAGAGCAACTTTCCTCTTTGACTGGATCAAATTCAGACAACGACACTAAAAAAAAAAAGCCTAAAAGCCTCATGACTTAATAGACCCCAAATCCCCACAGTATTTTTCCCCCAATTCTTGTAGCGGAAAAAGAATTTGATTGGACTGAAGTAATTTGTGCATCCAGACCAACATCTTATGCTGATATCTGACACTGGGCTTGATCAGACTGATGTCATTATAGAAAAACATCATTGTAGTGAAAAGTAATACTTGAAAGTGGTGCTTCTGTTATAAGTCCTTTCCTGTAGCAGTTGATCATAAAACAGAGATGTTCAAGATCATCTTCGTGTCAGGAATTGACAGAGTGCAAGATGAAGCTTGAGCCAGATCTCCCAAATTATTTCAGTTTTAATGCTTTTAAGTCCAGCATTAAGATGCAAAGAGTGCACGCTACCATAAAACAGAGAAAGCTGCATGTGCACATTTCCGGATACCTTATAGTGCATTGCAAAAAAAATCTGACAGCATGTTTCCCCCAGACTTTAAATTCTTTCTTAAAAGCAAAACTTCCTCGGAGAAATTTCCTGTTTCAATGACTCTTGAGCCCTGTTTTACCAGGCAGGTTCAAAAGTTTTGCAACTGACTTTTCAGCTCTTTGGCTGTGAAGTGGAAATACTGTCTCTGAGATGGGGCTCCAGGACAGTCAGGACCAAGAGATCTACTGTGACAGCCATGAGAGGTGAGTAATTTCAGCAATTCCTGGTGGTGGGACAGGCCTGGGGGAGACCTCATGGCTTCCATCCTGATACCCAAAGAGTGAACAGTTCTGACACCATAAGTACAGCAGATCTTTCAAATTAGAACAGGTTTTCCAATATTATTTAAAAGTAGACAGCACTGCAACTCTCAAAAAAATATGGTAATTTCATTCAGAGAGTGTGATTGGGAGGAAAGCAGTCTGTATCAAGACTCTGGAAATGTCAAGTGAGACTTTGTTGTCATAAGCACTCTGGAGACACTTTCAGTGAGAACAACTAATATTTTTTTTCTTATCTTCAAAAGCCATAAATATTACAGCAAACCAGATTTCCTGTATGACTCATATGATTAAAAAATTGAGAAAAATACAGAGAGGAGCCACCAAAACCGTGCTGGTACAAAACCCTCACCTCTGTGTCTTGATCACTAGAGAATCACGACTGCAGGAAATTGAACGTGCTGCAGGGAAAGAAGCAAGAAATGTTCTCTGCAGCAAAGCAAATTCCTCATGCACCTCCCTGTATCTCAGCTTTGTCCATCCAAAGCTGCTCTTGCTCTGGGATCCATGCAGGTTTTTCTGTTCTGTCTGTCCCTTTCTGTTTATCTCTAGTGCTGAAGCTGCTGCTGAAGAGAAAACAAGATTCATTTCTCCATCAAAGACAGACTGAGTGCTGCAAACTTATTGTACGAATAAAAGAGCTAAGCATTTCTTACTTCTTGGCCAAGAAATGCAGAGGAAACAACTTGAAGAGGAATTATGCAGATGGGAGTCTGACTACAGGTAATGAGTCTTTTACTTGCCACTACTAGGTTGCTAAAAATTTAGAAATGTAGTACAAATATTAGAAAGAAAACTTAGAATAGAAGAAAAGGAAAAAAAGCTATCCCATGGGATACTGCAAATAAACATAAAATATTGAAAAAAGAATCAATCCTGCATCAGCAAAACTTTTGACTAGAGGACATACCACTATGTTTATTGTAAGCAGCTCAGAGCATCTGTGCTGTGTTTATCATAACAATGTCTTTATTGTTGGACTGGGGCCTCTTGGGGCTACTGGTTATGACTATGACTTTATGGCACAAAAGTGACACCGAGAAGTCAACATTACTATAATATGTTTCTAATACTCTTTTTTTTTTTTTTCCACTGACCCAGAAATTTCTGTGCAACAAACTCCTGGTACTCTTCCTCAGGATGAGTGACATATCACCTCTCAAAATATCTGTGTGAGTTTGGAGTGCTGTGTAGTGGAGAGGAACACTGGGTGATTTGTCCAAATATGATTTCCATGTATTCCATAATTACTCATTTACTAAAGATTCAGTTTCCCATTTGGAAATAAACTAATTTCTGCAGATGCCAGACTTCTGGCCAACCATCTGATACTTGTATACCACCATACGGTTACCCATATGTAACCATGTTAATGACAATAAAAATAAAGATGAAAACAAAACAATAAAAAAAGTAAAACAGATAGTTGAGCTGTTTGACATTAAGGTAATTCAGTTTCCCCTTCAAAGGCAAATGAAATAGAGAGTTCTACACTTCCAAAGGAAAACACAGGAAAAGCATAAACAACTGTTCAGCTAAAAAATGAAACCTGTCACAGAGTCTCTAATGGCTGCTTTCTATGAAAAAGTCTTGTACTATATTAGCTCTGCTTAAACAGGCAGTTTCAAGAACAAAGACAAACAGAGGAACAAATTCTTCCAACATTCCATGCTTGAAATCCTCCAGCATCTGGTGCAACGTTCTTAAAAGCAGCTGAATAAAGTCACACCAACTACCACTCACAGAGACTTCCACTGGTCTCAGCCCCACTATTGTGTAAAAAGCACTTTGGGGCATTTCTCCTCACTCTCCTTTCTATTTTTCCTGAGAAAATGTGGTGGGAAAATAGCAGTGACCTAGAAAATCAGCAGGACTGTCTGTCTGCAACCATTCACTATTAACAGAAAATGCTAGAAAAGGAGTGCATCATGATAGATCTGGAGAGCCTGTACCTCTCACCCCAAGCCCTATTCATCCGGAGGTGTTCCTGGAATGTGTTGTGAAAACTTTGGAGTGCTTGTCTCAGCCCCAGTGTTTCTGGCAAAGCGAATGCCACTTCAGCTCAGTGACTGTAACCATGAGGTGGGAATGATAACAACCCTAGGAAACTAGCAAGCAATATCCAGTACAGCAAGGAGGTACACAGTTGGAGTTGAAGCACTTTTAACTCAGAAGCAACTCAGGTCTTGTTTTATGTCTAGAATGAAACTACTACTATGGTGAAAGCCTGCATAATGTGTCCCATAGGAGTATATAGGTTTCAACTGCAATTCCATGTCTAATGAAACTCAGCCTATAGGTTTAAGATTTTGCCATCTCATTTGGTCACTGTTGGCAATGTCAATACGAATGCCCTTTACTTTGTGAGATTCTTTTATTTCATATGAATATGTGATATATGAAAAAATAGCATCCTTCTAAAAGAATGTCCTCCAGTGTCCTGCCTTCTGTATAGGCTCACTGGATTTTCCAGGGTTTATTGCCCATGGAAAGACATCTGGGAGGGAAAAAAAAGAAAAAAGATAATATACACTGATCATTCTGGAAGTAGATAAGCACTAATACTGCACATTTAAACTGCCTCTGGTAAATAAATTACTAAAAGCAATAAGGAGGAATCATTTTCAGATGCACTGCATTGTTGCATTTTCATATTGAATAGACTAGTTTATAAACTACATGTCAATTGTCTACTAGTAGGGCTGCTTCCGTATTTAAGTGGTGTACACTATAAAATTCAAGGGATTTAAAATGCTATCTGTGTTCTGTCTCATGTACAGGGTGATAGACACCCTTAATTTGTAAACATTAACAAAATGAGATGCAGTTGCAGAAAATGTAATTGGATCATCTTTGTATTTTATGTCAGCATGTCTAAGTGCTGCTAAAAGATGCACAATGCATACAATGCAATCTGACAGCAAATAAGAGTAGCTGTTGTAGGCATGACAAATAATAGCAGACTTTCATTGTCATTTTTTCATGGGCAATATCCAATAAACAAGGAAGGTATACGTCTGCCTAGAAACTTAATGGTTTTAAAACCTTTCATATGTTATGTCCATAATCACAGTTTCATTTGGAAGACATGGAAGGCTGCCTGTATTTGCAACCAGAGGAATTCTATTTTAAACATAGTTTTATCTTCACTTTTCTTAAAACTTGGAAACATGCATCAGGAAATTATGTGAAAGACTCAGAATGTGTTGTATTTTTGAACTCAGTATTAGTCTGTCAATAACACAAGTAAATCATTACATGAGTTGCTATCTGCATTTTTAAAGAGCTCATTAGTGTTATCACTAGACACAGTTGTATTTGAAGATTACTTCAGTCTTTCTTCTGACAACAGCATGAGTTCTCATCCCTTCATTCACATGGTCTCCTTGCTTCAAAATAATTGACTCAAGGCAAATCAGTCCTGGGAAGATCTTCCCAAGGATCACATTTCCAGCTAAGCTGTTAAAGAATAGACCATGGAAAATTATGAGTCTAGTGTCACAAACTGTGCAGATGAGAAATCCTTCAAGGTCCAAGGATGAGGCAAAAAGGTGATGTGGTGCTACTACTGTTGAGCATAACAACCAACTTTCCAGATCACTCTGCAGAAAATAAGGACTGCAATTTAGAAAAAACAGAGGACACTCAGAGATGAGTAAGTTGAAAAGAGCACAAAGATCTGAAAACTGAAGTTTGTTTTGCCAGTTTTGCATCTACTTTTTTCATGAAGAATGGTGTCCCTCAAAGTGCCCTGCAAAACAGAAATTACTAAATTTTCCAGCTGATTCATGAATGCAAGCATGGGATAAGACCTATACAAGATGCCTATGCCAATGGTATTTCAGCAAAAATACCTGCAAAACTATTCCTACTCTGAGTTCCTCAAAGGCATAAGGACACTGTTTACATAAGGACACTGTTTGCATAAGGACACAGCCACACATTCACTTGTTCCAATGTAGTGAGGAGCAGTCTCGTAGTAGAGGATATCTGTGCAGAATGTTGACTGTACAGCAATAACTAAAATAATAAAAAACTAAACCAAAAATTAAAACAAACAAACAAACAAACAAAAACGTGCTCAATTTATCGTATTTAATTTATGAGCCTGACAAATCAGAAGAGCACTCAAAGCAGTTTGGGAGTACACTTCTCTTTTGAGAAGGTACATGCAAATTGCACTAATTAGAACACTTGTCCTACCACAATTTTATGAGAATGACAAGAAGAAAAGCAAGCAGGTAGGGAAAAAAATACAAAGCATTTTATCTGTATACTTTTCAAGTGCACAATGCTTTTAACAGGCAAATTTAATTTTTGGATACCCTTGAGGATAGAAAAAGTTCTGAGCCTCACAGAACGGAGGCAGTGGTTATAAACTGTCTGGTGAAAGGCAGCTCCCAGAACACCAGGCAGCTGCTTTTTATTTCAGATGTCACCAAAAACCAGACCTTTTTCATTCTGCTGATAAGTAACTAAACATTTATACATAAGAACTTACAGCAGGAATTTCAATCACCCAACCTAGTATTTACAACTAGAGTATACAACCCCTCAGTGCAGCCTACTTAAAACTGCCTATAAGAGAATTCATTACATTCTGTGCACTAACTTCCTCCTGCTTTTATGATTCTCTCTTAGCTGCTGTGTCTGATGGCTATTGTTTTTGTGTCTTTTATTTTACAATCAAGTTATTTTCCTCTGCCTGAAATATGTAGTTTTGTAGGGAATAACCGTGCCCCAAACAAGAAGGTAGAAACTCGGCATGGATTTAAACATTCTTTATTACATAAAATTAAAAAATGTAGGCCTGAATTACCGTCTATTGTATTTTTGTTAAACTACAGAGAAGCAGAAAAAGATACTGCATGGGTCCCCCAAAATAGATGGCAATCATGGGTTAAAATGAAGTCAAGAATTTTGAAGTGTATAAACATACTCAAAATCAGATAAGAACAGTAATGGAAATTCTTCTTCCTTGAAAAAGTCTGAAACCTGAAAGCAAGTTTCTTTTTAAAATGAATTTAAAGGTGTTGACACTTCTTGTAGAACGAGAATTCGAACTCATTAATTGAAAAAAATCCGTAAATGTTTGGGTTTTTTTCCTTTTCAAAAGGTGGTCAAGCACCATCGGCTCTCCTGTGCCAGACAACCTACCAAGCAGAGATATGTTTTAGACAAAAAGGGCAACAGGTTCTCCAAAAGAGGATAGCTTTAGCCACAGAGTAGCCCCTCAACAGACTTCCCTTACAATCACTGAATACACCAGGACTGTATTTCTCTTGCTTGTGAAGGTAGAAGGCAATGTCCAGAGGCACTGGTTTATTTTGTCACAGTTGTCACAATTATGGAACAACTGAGATACCTTTCTTAGCGAGTTTTGAAATGCTTGGAAATTATGAAAGCGAGGTTTGAAACAGGACTTACAGCTTCCTTACAAGAGAAGACTAAGTACTCTTGGTAGAGGAGGTTTTTTATTTAATCACTAAGTTGATTTTAGACTAATTTCTAGTATATTTCCATTGATTATTCCTTTTTCATAGCAATACCATTAGGTTTAACAGTAAGACTTTAAGGCTTCTTCTGAAATAACCCAGTAAAACTGTCAAAGTGTGTGAAATCAGAAATCTGCAAAACTGTCCCAAGAGAGTCATTTCATAAAAAATCTGTAACTGTTTTAGTCAATGTGTAAGGTGAATGACAAAAATATAAAAAAAATAAATTCTTCCATGCAGTTTTTGAGACCAGCAATGGCTTTCTCAATTCATAAATTAAATCAATGTAAAATTATATTAATGAAAAAAATGTATATAAAAGTTCATTCTGTTAATCAACGGAAAAGAATGGACATAGTGCTCGTTTCTGAGCACTATGC
>JAWWMO010000121.1:98908848-98934818 GCA_035047845.1 Dendrocincla fuliginosa
AAAAAAAAAAAAAAAAAAAAAAAAAAAAAAAAAAAAAAAAAAAAAAAAAAAAGAAGTATATTTATGTACATATTTGCAGTGCTTTCTGAAAATTCAATTATCAATATAATTTAAACCAGTAACCACATATTAAATTATTGACAACATAAAAATAAGTAAAAATAGAATTAAGGGGCACTCTGTAAAGCAAAATATCTTCACAGAAGCCACTTCATTTTTTTATTTAAAGAAATTAAATTAAAAATATATTTTAAATCCTTTCCAGGTGGAAAAAAATACATTTCATGTGTTCTGTCAGATATTTGATGTGTCTATTGCACTTTTGTAAAATAATGTGACTGTATCTGTCATAGGTTTCTTAAATGTGCAAAAATGAGTAGGTTACTGATTGCAAACAATATATGGCATGAAACCAAAAAAAAAAAAAAAATAGAGTTGTTTATATAGCAAGGAGATAAGTTTTGTAATTTCAGTTTCTCCATGATTTATCCAGCTATTATGTCACAATACAACTAAAAACTGCTCTTAGAGTCTGTTTTTTCTTAAAAGCAATTACTATCACTGTGAGGTAGGAGATTCTGTACTGGCTGAATGTTGGAATAGTCCCCTGCCTCCCACTCTGTCCATTAAGAAAGCTCACACCTCATAAATAAATGCAGCTAATAAAACAAAATCTCCTTTTTTTTTTCTAACTTATAAAAAACAGGCAAATGAGTTACATTTGCTATTAACACATGGGCTGTGATGAAGTGTTTGACTAGAGCAATGGTACAACAGCACAGAGAAGAACTTTGAAGGTAAAGCTCTGGTTGCATTGTGCAGTCTCTGCTGGGTACTCCTCTCCCCACGCCAGCTGGCTACTTGTTGCCTCTCCCTCAGGATACTCATTCTGACCACTGACACATATTGCTCCCTGACTCTCTTTCTCTGTTGGGTCTCCTGCCTATTTTCCAGGGACCCTTCCTGCTTGATTAATCATTTCCAATCAGCTAATCTCCTTTTTCCAACTGTAATACAAACACGATATTTGTCACAGTAAAATAAACTTCACAAATCTTCTGAACTGCTTAAAATTTTAACTTACATTATTCCATATACTTCTGCATATCCCTAAGTTCATTTTCTGTGCATACTTACCAATTGATTCAAATGATAAGGTACAGTCAACTGTTTCTTTATTCTGAAACTGGAGTTTCTTAGTATATTGGTGGTACCCTCTACAAAGTCAATAACAAAAAATTATGTAGAATGAAAAAGAACACTTCAATGATGATGGCATTTCTGCATTACAGTTTAACACAGGACAACACTGATTCCTTCATGAGATTTTGAAATAAAATTTTGAAGTTTTTTATTGACTTTGTTTTGAAATTTGGAAGTAGATGCCATTTTTAAAAAAATGTTAAACCAGGAACAATGATAATGATGAAAAAAAAGACACATAAAATAAGATGAGGAAAATTATTTCTAATAGCAATGAGATGTGCACTTTCATTTTACATCAAATACAGTCTTCAAGGCAAAACCTGTCTTTGGAATGTGTTCATTAAGAAATAACCCAGAAGAAAGTGCAGTCCAAATAAACAATATTTAATTCAAAACAATTCAAAAGTCAAGAGCTCTCATTTCCAGCAATTATAAGGGGTGACAGACTGTTACCCCATACCATTAGGCCACTGGGAGTGTCTTAATGGGTTTGCAAAGCCTTAATCCACAAGTGTGTATTGCCACATGCCTTTTTTACAGTCCAGATCCAACCCAGAGTAACAGATGCATGTGTAACCAGAGCTGACGCTTTTGCACAGAGAGCACAGGCAGTTGCCTATGACAGTGTAATATTAGGGGCAATAAGGTGTTTAGTAACTGTTTATGATACAGTTGTGAGAATGCAATAGCATTTTAAGTTTTCCAAATATCTTAGACTGTTTCAAATTGTGTGTGTGTGTGTGTGAGCGGGATATGTAAAGCTCCATTTCGGAACATATTTCCCCTGTAACCTAAAGCCATGTTCCTCCCCCACCTCACTCCTCTTTTTTCTTACATCCTCTGAGTATAATTCAATTAAAAATAAGACATGTTTTTCTACTTGCTAAAGGGAAGCATGTGTTATTCTTTAAAAAATTGGCTGGCACAAATGGGTGGCCTGTAGATAACATTTGACTTTATACTGCATTCCTTTATTTTTAATTAGACATTCTCTCTTGTTCAAGTCTCCTTCCTATCCTCTTGCTTATTGATTTCTTCTTTCTAGCCATCTTTCCACATTTATGTTGAAGTGGGAGATGAACCCAGAGCGGTAAATATCCCACATGTTTCAAGTTAGGTTCAGAAATGGAGGATCGTTTTGCCCACACACTTCTAATTTATTTGTCAAGAATGACTTTCACTGTCAGAGCAAAGCGAAGACAACATAGAAAAGGTCTGAGGAACACGATGTGCTTAATTCCTTGGGGACTTCCTTCTCCTGGGAGACATTGGTTGGGATTTCCACCACCTGCTTTGCTTTGTTTTTGTCACTATCACATCTGATTCCTTCTGGGTGGCATAAGTACACAGCACTGAAAACAGGACCCCTGGCTGGTCCTCATGTTTTGTGGAAATGAACAGACAAATTTCTCCATTCAGCTTCCTCATCACATTTTTAAAAGCTTTATGATAAAGAGGTATCCTTTGATGTCCCTCTGGTGGGTTGACCTTGACTGCATGCCAGATGCTCTATCATTGACCTCCTCAGCTGAGCAAGGGAGAGAAAATATAATGAAAGACTCATGTGTCAAGGTAAGGCCTTCACTTCCAATTTGCTCCAACTCCTTTCCCTAAGTGGTGCAGAGAAATGGGAAACAGGGGCTGCAGTCACTTCACCATGTGTGATCTCTGCCCTTCCTTCTCAGAGGCAGGATTCCTCATGTTCTTCCTCTGCTCCAGTGTGGGTCCCTCACAGGTTCACAGGTCTTGCCTGCAAACCTGATCCAGAGTGAGTTCCCCTCTCCACAGGGCCACAGGTCCTGCCCAGAACCTGCTTCAGCATGAGCTTCCCACAGACTTGCACAGTCCTTCACAGCCTGCAGGAGAATCCCTGCTCCACCATGGCCTTCGATGGGCTGAAGGTGCACAGTCTGACTCACCATGGGCTGCAGGGGAATCTGTGCTCCAGCACCCGGAACACGTCCTCCTCCCCCTCCTGCACTTGGTATCTACAGATTTGTTCTCACATATTCTCACTCATCTTTTTTGAATGCTTTTGTGCAGGCTGTTTATTTTTCTTTTATAACTATCCAAGAGGTGCTACCACCATTACTGGTGGGATCAGCTCTGGCCAGTAATGGGTCCATGCTAGAGGTGGCTGTCATTGACTCTGTCAGATATGGGGGAGCCTTCTGGCAGCTTCTCACAGAAGCCACCCTCATAGTCCTCCACTACCGAAACCTTGCCATGCAAACCCCATACAGTCTATAGGAAATCCCTTGACCTGCACATGTGAATTCCCACAGCCTAGATTTTTAAACGATGGTAAAGACAAGAAACACCACTGTTACCATTACCCTGGTAAAAGTGTCTGTTCATACAGGCAGAAACTTTAAGTCTCATGTGTAGTGAGCAAAGTACAAAGACATTTCAGATTTGAAGAATTTTAATCTATGAAAACTTGAAAATAGCCTTACAGAAAATGGGGTTAAAGGAAGTTAAGCAAATGCTCAACTGTCTTAACTAGAGCTGGTCAGGACCTCATTAACTGAATGACTCTCCCTAGACTCACAGGTAAAATAAATAGAAATTTTCCTAACAGAATTGTGATTCTTGTATGCCAGTAGCAGAGTACTCCTTCTGATCCCCAGGGCCTTGCAGTGGGGCATCCCCCAAACCTGGCACTGCTTCTTAACAGGGTAAGCCTTTCCCTAGAGAATCTTCCTATAATCTTTTAAGCTTTCCAGTGCCAGTTAAAAATGAAAGGTAAAAGAAAAGATCAGGGCTTTGGTAATGAAAAATTTCCAGCAAATTTCTCTATTTTCAGTTTCCTCTACAGATATTTGAAATCTGTACTTTTTACTCGATGTATTGAATTTTAACAAACAATCTGTTGATGGTGTTGGTTTCTTGTTAACTGGCCAGCTTTTCCAAGGTCATCAGTGCTGTTAACCATAGATGGAACAAAATTATAAGTGCTCGTTTTACAAAATATTTTGTCACTTTAGTTTTTAATTTAGAACAAAATATTTTATCAAAATATTTTATTTCTAATGAATTACAAGTTGCAAATTATTTTAATATGTGCTTAGTAGCAAAAAGAAAGAATATTGTTGAATTCAAAATATTACTCAATGTTTTTTTGATTATAACTTTTTTGTGTTTCATGACAGATAGTAGCACTTGCTGTGATGTCATAGAAAAGAGGTATGGTGCCTCCAATATGCAGAGTAAGTTTAACTGTTTAAAAAATATTTAATGAAAACCAGAAAAGAGATATTTTTGCTACTGCACTGTTAAATGGCATGTTAGGAACAAGTGACAAAATAATGAAATAGTGTAAAAAATGAAAATGAAAAAATAAATGAAAAGTGTTATTTCAACCACAGGAGTTCCAAACAGTTTTTAAATCAATTGTAATAAGAGATACTGGGAAATGTGGTTCCTTATGGATGAAATACCAACAAAATTGGTATTTCTGGGGAAAAAACAAATTTAATTACTCAAATAGTAATTTTCCAAGGACGCCTGTTGCACTGAAGAATTTCCAATCAGGCATACATTGATTCATTTACCAGAGACATTTTGACATTTTTTCCTTCAGTAATCATAAACCCATCCAACCTTTTAGATAATGAAATGACCAACCAGAACAGAGGATGTTTATGAAGTTTCAGAACAATTCCTTCAGCAAAGCATGAAGCAGAGATATTGAGGAGCACCTTTCTGAAAATATACATGTTATAAATACACAAACAGGAGAGGATAATCTGTCAGCAAATGGAAAATCTTAAAAAGAACTGAATATACGCATATATATATCATCATCATCATGGCTAGGCTTCGTGAACGAAGATTTGGGAAGGGCTTTACCCACGCTTGCTGCAACCACGCTGATGGCTAAAAAGGCTGATGTGATATAGGCAAGTCTGATTGCAAAAGGCACAATGGAAAGCCTCCATTGGCACTATTGGTGAGGCACAGTTTTTCCTGCATTACCATTTTTCCTCAAGACGGTTTCTGTGTGTGTTCTCAAAGGAAGCAGCAGCATTATGGATGGTGTGTCTCCATTTCTCCAGATTGGAGGCCAGAGTGAACCACTGAAGGTGGTCAGTGTGGCCAAGGCTGAGGTATTGCTTCAGGGAGTCCTAGTATCTCCTCTTTGGGCCTCCTCTCTTGCAGCAGCCGGTGGCAAGTTCCCCATAGAGCACAATCTTAGGGAGGTGGTGATCCTCCATCCTGGAGATGTGCCCTGCCCAGCGCAGCTGCATTTTCAGCAGCATGGCCTCGATGCTTGTGATCTCTGTCTGTTCAAGGACAGACACATTAGACACATAATCAGACCAGTGGATGTTTAGGATTGTATGGAGGCAGCGCTGATAGAAGCGCTCGAGGAGTCGTAGGTGGTGGCGGTAGATGACCCATGATTCAGACCCATATAGAAGAGTAGACAGTACAATGGCTCTATAGATACTAATCTTGGTGCTTTTCTTCAGGTGTTTATTGTGCCAGACTCTTTTATGGCATTTTTCAAAACCTCTGTATGCCTTTGCTAACCAATTGTCTAACATACACATCATATACATATAAATCACCTGAAGAAGAAAATGTGTGCCTGAAAGCATGTCTACTTTTTTCCAGGTATATGAGGTGATCTAATAAAATATATTACTTTTTCCTACAATCCTTGACTGTTTGAATAAAATCATGCTTTTCACTGTTAACAAATACAGAAAATAAATATATTATTAAATTACAGAAAACTCTTAGGATATGGAAAGTGTCATGACAAAAGCTTGCTCTAAATCTACACAAAAATTTTGAGCAGTGATCCTGTGCATTCACTTTTTAGTCAAACCTGTGAATTGCCAAAGGAACAGCAAGTATAATTCAACTGCATAAATATTAAGCAGTCTAACCCAGCAGGTTACTGGACTTCATACAGGACATGACTGTCTGGCAAGGCCTTCTGCTGCATGTCCGTGCCAGCAGCACAGCCACCTCACATCTCCTGCCTGGCATGCCTGCTCCACCAGCAGGTTTCCTGTACTCTCATTGCTGTGCTTTCTCTATTTGCTTTCGAGGAATTACAGATCACAACAACAAAGCACAAGAGTTAGAACTTGTCTTTTGATAGCATTTTAAAAATTCCTATTCCAGTCAATTTTTCCTCTTTTCATAACAGTGAGATTCCATTAATGATACAAGCCAGAGAGACTATTGCATAAGATCACATGAGATAGGAGAGGTGGTTGCTCTCACTAGTTCTTTACACAGTGTTTAAAATAACATATTTAGAGCAGGAGGAGTGTCATTATATCACAGGTATGCCAACAGAAAGAAAAGATACAGAACTAGCCAAGTAGGAACTAAACAGGCTTGCGCTATTGCACAAACGATTCTCATTACTTTTCTTTTAGTATGTATAATGCTTCCTTGCAGCACATGAGAAAGAAGATTGAAAATGGGATGTGATACAGCTCATTGCTTTCTAAATCGTCAGTTCCTGTTCATGTGCAACACAAGTTATTATTTGATCAGCTTGCAAGGGATTCACCTCTTTTCTCAAACTTAAAATGCCCTGTTACATGAAAATCCGATGTTTTTCATTCTTGTCTAATCTTATAACAAAAAAGCAGTGCACCTGAAATGAGCTGGAAATGGTACATGCAATATTGAACACTCACCTAACACTTTTGCACAATGTCTTCTATCCCTAAGAAATAACCATTGATGTACTTACACAGGTTAATAATATTTAAAGAAATGCAACTTATAATATTACTCCCTCTAGCTAAAAGTCAGGATCTCCTGGAATAAGGAACTGGTAAGCAGAGACAAACTTGCTCAGTCCTGTTTCTCTGACTAAAAAAAAATATCAGTCAGCAGCTTCCTTACTCAGAAATCCCTACTGTAACCCCTGCAGCTTGCTCTGGGCTGCAAAAAGCTCGTTTCTCTGAGGGCGGCACTCATATTTCTTCAACATCTTTGCATCCAAAACACAGTTTGCTACTAATTTCCAAACCCACTCTGCAGGTCTCCCCTACAGCTGGGGAATCCTTGGTTAGGTCAACTTATGTCAATCTTTGCATGCCAAACAGCTCATTTTTTCCCAAACCCTCTAGGAAATTCAAATTATTTTTACTATAAAACCTTAAGGTCCTCAGAGCCCCAGAAACTCCAGACAGGAGCCATTTGAGAAGGCACATGTTTGGAGAAGAGGAAATTTTCATGGCAGATGCTGACTCATTTACCTATCAGTTATGGCTTAATATGGGAAAATTCATAAAAAGAATAAACTAAACTTGCTTTTTTTCTAAAACTGAGTGTATGTGTCTTTTGTATCTGCATGCAAAGACATAAACAAGGGAAATGATAGGCCCACATGGAGTCAGAGCTTCAATCTGCTTTGGGAAGGTGAGGGAGGATGAGATACTCAGAGGTGGAGGGCAGAGATTCAGAGAGGACTCCAGCGGACCTGAAGCACTACACCAGGTATCACAACAGCTGTGGGAGGGTCACCAGTACCCTTTGGGCTGGAATTTTACAATTCAGGTTCCAGCTGGTGCTTTATGTAAAAGCCTCACACATTTAGCAAGGCAAGTAGCCCTGCAAGAGAGCTGAAGAGTTCCCAGTCGTGTCACTGTGGGGAGGCTCAGAAACAACACTAGTGGTCTGGGCTGCAGATGGGGCTTCACCATTCAGCAGCCCTGAAACGGATGGGCAGTGAGCAATGAGTGACTCCGACGTCAGCAACCTGGAGTAAAAACACTTTATCTCCCATTCAAAAATGAAACAGCACTGTAGTAAGCAGCTGAGTTTTCCCAAACTCGCCATGCCTTAGGCATGAGAGAGCAGTGTGCTTAGCACGCCACCTCCACACCACAAGGACAATTAACTCTGGTTGTAATTGTCTAGCAGAGCATAGCTGCTTCCACTGGTGATCCAGCAGTACAGACAGTGCATCCTAAGCAATCATGCCTCTTCATCTCCAGTTCCTAAAGCTAACATTTTAGTGTTTTCAGCACAATAAAATTTATCCTTGATTTAATCCCGCTGTTTAAAATCTTTGCCTGTAATTGCAAACGTACTGCTAATGCGCCATGATTCAGGCAGTGTAATAGTTTGCCAAGACTGGAGGTGGATGCTAAAACTGGTGTCAACTAAAATTTTAGATTTTTTTTTTTTTTTTCTGCTGGTCTTTTTGCAGGCAGCCCTAGAAATTGAACTCAGCTCCAGAAATTGAACCCAGCTGCCTTTATTGCCTAAGTGTCTGACAGAAGAGTTATGTACATGACAGAGATATGAGGGTTAAATAAGAACACAATTATAGTTGTTTAGTGCATGTGAGCAGCCCACGGTAAAAGCACACCACTATATTAATGCTTTGTGGTGGACCAATTACTTCAGCCTTGATATATTTAATTGTGTTTCAGGCCAAGCTCCCAAATGATTTAACATAAGCATAGCTCAATTATATTTATATTCAGTGAGTTATAACAGTATATAACAGCTGAGGATCTGATACAGTCTCTATGTCTCACAAATACAGTCACTAAGGCTGCTGTTAGCCTTTTTTCTATTCCTATTTCCTGTATGAGCAATGGCAGAATTTTTGTCAGTCACTCCAGAGACATTGCTTTAGGATGTGCTAATTTAATTCAGTGGGACAGACAGATATATAGCAACTGGCAGCAGACAAAGGATGGGCTGAAGGAAGTTTTCTAAAGTTAATACTATTCTTGGTGGAGATAATTACAGACTTTTAAAAGCCAACCAATAAGCTCACAGAGCAGCAGTAGACTCCATGCATCCAACGGAGCAGGGGAGAGCAGCATTGTCTTCTGCCACAGCTCTGCATTTGGAGGTATGTGGCTCATGGGAAAACGGTCTGAGAAGTTTCAATGGAGCCATCAGTTCCCTGTCAGAACGGAAATGCTCCACAGAATCAAATCATTCCTGCTGGTGCTTCACTCATGAAGAAAACAACTGAAAATACTGAATTAAAACTTCTCACCCAGCGTCTCAGCTAAGCTGCACATGACACAAGTTTGGATAGGTTGTGAACAGTTTGGAGAAGACAAAAATGAGAAATGCTTGAAAAGTATTCAATAAAATGAAACTCAATAAAGTGCAAAATGGGTTTTTTGGAGGGAAAAATGACTAAATAGTAAGGGAAAAATGGAAGAATCAGGAGGCTGACCAATAATGTACATGTTACAAACCTAGTACTAAGTCAATCAACTGGTACTGTTACAATAATTGTTTTCGGATGCATTGACTGGTATGTGATAATTTAGAAACAGAGGAGGTAAACTGCTCTATGTATCATTTATGGAGCCAGGTCTAGAGAATTGTGTCACCATTTGAGCTTATGAGAGCTATAAAAAGTTATACTTAGATAAAAAAATGAGGAAAGCCTGAAAAATATAATTTGTCCAGAGAATACAATATGCACTCTTTTTCTTCGTGCCTTTTTTTAGTAAAAGTGCTAGCTTTCCCAGGTCCAACCTTATGTTTCCTCTCACTTATACCTTCCTTATTCGTTTAATTTTTTGTGAGATGTTTTGGGTTTAGTTTTTTTCTTTTTTTTTTTTTTTGACTTTTCAGTTCTATTTGTTTCTAACATAGTTTAGAGTGCAACCCTACAAACAGTATGTCAGCACTGAACAGACAAGTAGGAATGGCTAGTCATGTGTAAGAACACCTGAAGTAGGGTTTTTTGCTGATATTTAATAGTCCTCAGTGGCCGTACATGGTGTAAGTCTTACAATATATATAATTTTTAGTTTTTTAGATGATCAACTCTCCGCATTCCCCACAGAGTTGGTTATTATCCAAATGGGTTAATATTTAATAAATGAGATACAGGATGTTAGATGAACTTCAGACCATAATGACAGATTGGGACTGCAACAGTTATTCAGAATGCATATGAAATCTTTGTTCTTTAAGGCTGATTAGGCAACGTGAATTTGTAGTACATGTACATGCAATTTAATTACATGTAGGTTATACAGTTGACTGACATATGTATGAGTCAGCCCTGGGGCAGAATGTGATATAGGCGACATGTAAAGGCAGTGTAACTAACTCATGTCATAACATGGGCCAAAGCCAGGCATCACAGTGAAAAACAGTATAAATTAAAACTTTTGAACATCATAAAGTACTGTGCAATGCTCACCTACTTTCATCTCAGAGTAGTCTGTAGCACATGATTTCCCAGGCTTTTTTTTTTTTCCCTTAATAAAACCACTCTTATCAGTGGCTACTGGTGGGAGCAAGTCTCACTGACACCCTGGGCCATCCTAACCTGAAATGGCTCATAAATCGCTAATAGTTCATATACCATAGCACCATGACACTGACTGTCATTTGGGTCAAGTACAAAATTGTACTGCAGTCCTGTCCCATTTGTCATTTTAAACTCCACAGCACTTTTCTAGAGGAGTTATGAAGCCAGTGCATAAATAAAATAGCAGATCATCCTCGTGACTTCTTGTGATTAGTGTTTTTGTTTCCATCTCCATTGTCAAAATGACTATCCAGACACACAAGTTATTTCTGTTAGTTTTCATCTACACACCCTACTTTCAATTTAGTGAAATGAATCTAGCAATAACCGTGGCTTAAAATACTAACAATTTCACTAAAATACTCTGTAGAAAAGAAACCCAAACCATTTTTAGCAGGTATAGCATTATTGAGAATGAGACCATAACTCACTGAACTACAACCTTGGAAGCTGAGAAGCTTCAGATAGTTACAATACTAGTACTTGGAATAGGAAATTCACATTCCACTTCAGAGATATTCTGGCACGAGGAAGACCCCTAATTAACACTATGTGTATATTTTCTATTAATTTACAAGCTTTGTAAAAATAGACCTGATTTTTATAAGTTCCCAGTGTAGAATTATTTTATTTATTTTTAAATAGGAAACAGTTCAGCAGACTGGCAAACTTTAGAGCTAGACTTTTTTGGAGACACTGATGAGATTTTGTGATATCACTATCACTGAAAATCATTGTTATTTAAAATCAGCTATGCTTCTAGTTTCTGAGAATCTAGCAGTCCTACTAGAAATAATGTCCCAAAGTGGAAGTAGGAAATGTCTTCATGCCATCTACCCAAATGAGAGATGGTTTCATCAGAGCAAATACTGTTTGAGGAAAGGACTCCCTGTTCTACTTCACCCTTATGCACCTACAGAGTAAGCCAAATGTAACCATGTGACCCAGTTGAAGGGACTGTAATTCTTCCATTGTAGAAATCAAGCACTCTGGATAACCTGGTTCATTTTCAGGAGTATCACTCACTGTTTAGTCAACCGTATTGCAAATTAATACTTTATGAACCAATCTTCTGTTGCAATTTTCAGTAGCTAATTTGTTGAAAGGCTGTCCATAATAAACCTCAAGTTGTTACGAGTTGAGCATTTTGTGTTAAGAAAAAAGAAAATCATTTTAGTCATTGGTACATTTATTGGCACAGAACCCTATATCATTGCATCCATATTGTCTGTAGTAAAATAAGTACCTTCTGCATCCACAGAGGAACCTAAATAGATTACTTGGCTGAACAAAAATGTTTTATTTAAAACTCTGTAACCTCGGGCCATACTCTGGCAATCATTCTAATAAAGTCTCTGTATGCTATAAGTGCACTTGGTCCATTTTCCAACTGATTAAAATGCCATCTGGGGTGACAAATTACTTTTCTATACTCTGTGATTTGACTCATTAATCTCAGATATATATTGATGGCAAAAACCACATCATATCCGAACTAGAGGAGATGATGCACCTACTTTGTGAATTAATTGTGATAAAATATTATTTTGAACTTGCAGCTGACATAATTTGCCAATTAATTTGTGTTTTAAATTAAGATTGCAAACAGATCTGGTGTTTGATCAGCATGATCACATTGAGCATGGATAACTGCTTCAAAAACTAGAAGTGAATACATATACAAAAAGATTCAGTTTACTGCAATCTTTCAGACACGGCAAGTATCTGAAACAGAGATAAAAATCAGCCCACAGGAACTCCTTATCCTTATGGCCACAGCCAGATTTCTTCCTGCAACTGGCTTAAAACAAGCTCAGCTATTTCTACTTTTTACTTGTCAGTCTGAACTGACTGGAAGGGAGCTGTCTCAAGGCACAGACAAATTAGACAGCTAAGTAGAAGCTGTCTGGTGGAAGAGAGAAAGATGGGATGTTCTATCCTTCTTTTTCCCATGCTCTGCACTATAAAAGCTTGGGAAACACAGAGAGTGGACAAGAATGGCTCCAGGCAGAGGGAAGAAAGAAGAGGAGAAAATGATTGCTGCTTTTAGGGTGAGTATGGTGTAGCTGGAAAAATCATAGGAAAAGGGATTTGTGCCAAGATCTGCAGCCCACACCTTCCATTAGAAGACCTTTCCACTTTGCCAGTTTCCTAACCCTGGCTCTAAAAGCCATAGCTTTTGCCACAGGTTTCTGTAGGTGGCCCAGATAAAAATCTTCTCCAGGGAGAATTCTTTTTTGTAATCTAGCCCTTCCTTTGAGGGTCCTTCTCACTCCCACTGAACAGGACATTTTTCTCTGTCTTAACCATAACATCGTCCTTAACCCTATATTTCACCAACCCTTATCTATATGAAGGCAAGTGTCTCCCCATCCATTGCCTTCCTACACACTTCCTCCAAAATACCAGTAACTCCCCCATGACTGTATTGCTCCATAGAAAACCATTTTGTCATCCTCATCAGACCTGAGTCTTATCTGAATAAGTGAGAAACTTTGAGCCATTTCATAGTGAACTTGTTACCTTTGATTTATCTCTGAAAAATGCACCTCTCAGGATGTAAATGTGTATCTAGATATTCTGGAAGTTTGTTGTTATCTGTCTTGTAGCTAGTGGAGGGACAGAATCACAAATCATACTCATTGTAAATGTGAGACCACTTCAGTTTTTCTTCAAGTTATGGACAATAACAATAGCTCTTTGTGGTCACATTTCTCATACTTTGTAAATAACAGGTTTACCTGTAAAATGCAAGGTGACACTTACCTGGCCTTGTGAAACCTCTTCAAATGAAATTAGCAGATTTTTATGAGGAGGAACATTCTTCTGAGAGGAAGTATAACTAGGAGAGAATCCTGTAGTCTGTCAAGGGAAAATTCTGACCTGTCAAAAGTAGCTTGCTCTGTCCAGGAGTCTCATTGGATCCCAGAATTTCAGGTAACAGAAAAGGACAATACCATACATCCAACACTACTTAATTCCCAGAATGACACTTGCTTAACTATATTCTATATATATCTTTATAATATCCTTGTTATGGAACTGCTATGATGCGGAAGACTTTTGGGCTGAAGACACTTTTGGCCTTGGAAGGATGCAGTTGTGAGCATAGGAAAGTGGAGAAAAACAAGTCTATGGCCTTACAGTGGCATGGAAAAGTAGAAGAAAGAAGAAAAACAACAGAGAAAAACAAGATATGTTTTGAGTTTTACCAGCATGAGGAGACATGTGAACTACCTATCAGAAGATGGTCTAAGACTCATGGGCAGAAGTGCTTGGCTGATAGAGTATATGTATACATGTATATGCATGGACACATAGGAAAAAGAATAAAAGAGAAGCCTTCTGTTAATAAAGGTAGCTGCTAGTTGCAAATATTCTTTGCCCCAAACCTCTGTGTGTGTGTGTGTGTGTGTGTGTGTTTTTGTCTGTTGCTGCACTATGAAAATTTATATGATCCTCTTCCTCATAGGTGTTCTGTGAAACACTGTTAAGTGTATGCCTCATCTAAAGGTTCCCAAAATCTAGGCATTGTCTGTCTTCAGACAAATAGATTCATAGAATCATAGAATCAGCTGCGTTGGATGAGACCTCTGAGATCATCAAGTCCAACCCTCGATCTAACACCACTGTGATTACCAGATCATGGCACTAAGTGCAACATCCAGTCTCATCTTAAAAACCTCCAGGGATGGTGAATCCACCACCTCTCTAGGCTGGCTATTTCAATGCCTGATTACTCTCTCTGTAAAAAATTTCTTCCTAATATAACCTAACTTTCCCTGGCAGAGCTTAAGCCAGTGCCCTCTTGTCCTATTGCTGGTTGCCTGGGAGAATAGACCAAACCCGACCCAGCTACAACCACCTTTCAGGTAATTGTCGAGAGTAATGAGGTCACCCCTGAGCCTCCTCTTCTCCAGACTAAACCCCAGCTCCCTCAGCCTATCCTCATAGGACTTGTTTTCCAGTCCCTTCACCAGCCTTGTTGCTCTTCTCGGGACCTGCTCCAGCACCTCAATATCTTTCCTGAACTGAAGGGCCCAGAACTGAGCACAATACTCAAGGTGTGGCCTCACCAGTGCTGAGTACAGTGGAAGAACCACTTCCCTTGTCCTGCTGGACACACTATTCCGGATACAGGCCAGGATGCCAATGGCCTTCTTGGTCACCTGGGACACTGCTGACTCATGTTCAGCTGCCTGTCAATCCAAACTCTCAGGTCCCTTTCTGCCTGGCTACTCTCCAGACACTCTGTCCCCAGCCTGTAGTGCTGCAGGGGGTTGTTGTTCCCAAATTTCAGGACCCAGCACTTTGCCTTGTTGAACCTCATCATGGTTGGAATCAGCCATCTCTCCAGCCTGTCCAGGTCTCTCTGTCCAGCAGATCAACACTCCCTCCCAGTTTGGTGTCATCTGCAAATTTCTAGTGATGGACTCAATACCCTCATCTAAATCATCAGTAAAGATATTAAACAGAACTGGGCCCAACACTGACCCTGGGGGACACCACTAGTGACTGACACCAGCACCGTTCACCAGCACTCTCTGGGCCTAGCCATCCAGCCAGTCCTTAATTCAGCAGAGAGTGCACCTGTCCAAGCCATTGTATATTTATAATAGTTGTATATTTAAAATACTAAATGATTTCTATTGAAGGTAAATTTAAATTCAACAAAAACCTTACCTAAACTGAGTTGTGGGGCAAGATTTTCTCTGACCACACAGTTCTCTGTCTACAACCTGCTTCACAGAATCTTTTTTGTTTCCTAAAATCATTCCTAAAAATTAAACCATTTTATAAAACCTAGTGCTTGCAATTTATTACAACACACTGCCAGGATCTCTCTGGCCCTGTGTCTATCTTTTCTAATAAGCCATTTCTAAATGTTCTCTCCTGAAACAGAAGGATCATTAGTTTTCAGGTATTTATCATAAGGTTTCAAAGGGTACCTAAAAATAGGTCATACCGATAAGAGTTTCATTTGACAAATGTCAGGCTCTTCTAATACTTCCCTTTGTAAGACAAAGGGCAAGCCAACATTTTCACAGCTGTCAAGTAACACTCCGCATTAAAACACAGTAGAAGAAAACCTGACAGTGAACCATCGCTGCATCTGAGTTCTGGTTACATAAGGTAGTATAGGAAAATGAGTGTTTTTCAGATTAACTTTAATGTCAAGGCTGGTAGCATGAATGTAATTATGGCTGATATTTTCATGCTGCAGTCTGACAGATAGTTAGCAATAAATACACCACCTCATGCAGAAAATGAGCAGACTTTCAATAACAGAGAAAGAAGGGTGTCAAGTACTTGCACAACTTTTGTGTATTTTTTTCTCTTGGGCTTTATTATTGCTTTGGAAATGCTTCAGATCACTGTTTAGGTGCTCAACCTCTTCACCTCATCTTTGAAGAGAGAGTTTGAGAGCAGATCGGCTTTCCATTACCTAGGGGTGCTTGTGGCATTCATCTTTCAACTGAGAAAGTGAGACCTGTGATCTTCAGGACAAAAAACATTAATGAATCCTGAAAAAGGAGGTGAACTGAAAGTGGAGTGACTACCACCCACATTGATGAATAGTGAAGTCAGTGTGGCCATGTCAAAGAACTGGCGCAAACGGTGGGGAACCAGAGGCTCTGGGTGCTGCCTACACAGGCTGGAGGGCAGCACAGAGGTGCATGTCAGGAGTAATAGTGCATGCAAGTGCTGTGGGTAGAGCATGAAAACTCCCTCCCTTTAAGGGGATAAAAATGTGTTTTCTTCTCTGGCAAAGGAGCAAAAGTAGAAAACTACAAGGGACTCATATCACTAACCCATTCCTGCCATCTTTGCAATGCTCTGTATTATGACATTTATGGAAGATTGGAATGTATTTAAAAAGTAGACAACAACTCCTTTTCCTGTAATTGTCCATCATTGTTTTTCCACTGTGGACATGGTGAAACTGAAAAGCTGAAAGTTCAAGAGTTTTTATATGGGAGAAAAACCACTTCAGAGCAAGAGGACAAGAAGATCAAACACCATCACATCTCAACCTTCCCTATCTTTGTACTGTACACATTTATACACTCACCTCACAGAATGTGCATTTATATTTTTAACAGTGCTCCCTATCACCATCAGTATTCAATTCAAGGACTCTTTCAGTCAAGTAGCCCGCAGAAAAGACAGGATTTAAATCTTATATTCATTGAACTTCTGAGGTTGTTTTAATCAAACCATCTCACATGAACACACTACATTTATCATTACAGAGGTTCCTTGCAGTGATTTTATAATTTCTCCATATGGTGATTGTGCAAACTTCTTCCTCCATACCCTCAGGAAATTAACTTTTAATATCCTATTAAAAAAATCAGCTTTCATTCTATCATTCAGTAGCAACCTATTCTAGATTAATATTTATCAATAACATTGCTGAAGCAGACTGTAATTCCCAAAGAAGTCTTTGGTCATTCTTCTGTAGAGAAAATCAACTAGCTAAAATAAACTGTAGTCATTTTCAGATTGATCTGGACAGTCAAAAAATTATTACTGCACATCATGAGAACATTTGTTTAAAATTTATTTAAATGAACTATCTCATAAGTATTGTAGCTGTTAAGTTTCAACAATCAATAAAGCCATCATGCCAGATCTTCACCAGGTTTCAGAATTGCTGACACTATTTTTCAGGACTTCATGTAATAAAAGTACAGATTAGTTGTATTCATTTCTGTGTGAACAGAGGCTTAGAAATGAGAGAAAATAGGAGGTTCTTGTGGTTTTATGACAGCAGTGATTACTATAAGGTAGAAGAAACAGAACATTTTAAGCATCTAGTCTACAGTGCCATCTTCTGTGCTCTAAGGCAGCACAACCATTGATTTCTACTTCCCCTTTTTAATAAATTATTACTATTTGTGGAAGGCTACCTTCTCTCAGTGTTAACACTGGTTTGGAGTCTTCATTTCAGGTAACACATTTAGAACTCTGTAGCAACAAATTAATTCTCTGTGATACAATGTAGCACAGGTTTCATTATTTTGAGACAGTCATGTTGGTAATTTGACTTGATCCCTAAGATTTTCCATACTGTTCAACACCGTTCTCCTAGAACCAACCAAATATTTCACTGGTTTTGATGGCATGCAGTAGTTAACAACAGATGAGTATCCCAGCCCACATGGGCATTTCATCCTATCAGAAGTCCTGTATGGACACCTGCTGAAGTGCCAACAACCTTGATACCCGCTGGGAAATGTAGAACTGTAGATTCACAATGTTTTACAGTAGTATTTAACAATAAGTAGAGGCAGATGCTACGTGTATAGGCTAAAATGGTAATAGTGGCTTTCAAGACTATTTGCACCACCACAAGTTCATATCTAAGTTACTCCAATAAAAGTGAAAAGTCACTGAAGAGAAGTATGAATGCTCAGCCATAAGAGGCAAAAAATCTCCCTCTGTTTTGAAATAGAGTGAAACACTCAGAAAAGAAATGGGGAAAACACAGACACAAGCAACGGATTCTGGTTTTTGAAAGCAAAGTCCTGACCTTGACAGTAGGAAAAATATGAAAATTTCATGTTTAGACTTGACTCTAAATATGATTTAAGATGTAGATTATAAAGAAATTCCTTGCATTATCTGTTTTCAGAGTTTTCAACATTAGGGCAAGCAGAATGGGCACAATGGAGAGCATAGTGCATGAATCAGATGCCTAATTTTCAGCACTGTGCAGGACATATGGAAAAAAATATGTATTTGACAACTGTGTTTGGAAGTAATTATTACAGACTCTGTGTAAGAATGGGTACACAATAAGAAAATTATAAGCACTTGCTGATGAGGAAGAAATTTGATATAACTAGCATTGTCACAATTTGTTGAGATGCATCAAATAATTGGCACATGAAAACTCATACAATTTATTTTATAACGGTAGAAAGGCTAATGAAATCACAGAAGCCAAACTCTCCATTCAAAGTTCTGTTATCTGTTTAAGTTTTATTGGTGATTCAAAACCCAAGGGTCATGAAGGCATATAGATCAATGCTCTACTTAAGATACCTTACAAAGAGAACCTGCCACTATCTGTAACTGTCCTCTAGATTATGGGAATATGTTTCTTCCTAAGTATCCGCTGATTATGTACAAGAAGAGAAATCATGCTGTTACAAGAACTTGAATTTGAGAAATGCAGACTGGTGATCTCATATAGCTGGTAGTGAAACTTCTAAAGAATCCCTAGAAAAATGCATTATGATTTTATAATGCACAAGGAATTACAGGAAGAAAAGGTAAGTTAATTTTGGACTTCATTGTGCCAGATAAAGCTGAATAGCCATGGTATTGGGAATTAGTGGTTGCCTAGAAACTGGGGATCATGACCTCACATCCACTAAGACCAAACACTGCCCCAAACATTGATATATAAAGAAAATGTATAATACTCCAAAATATTTTTTATTCAAGATCTGAAGAAACTAATGAAAATACTAATTAGAAGGGAAATATTTAATGAAAGAGGAGCTGTGAATTGCCAAAAGTAGTCTAGGGAAACTGGAATTTACAGACTAGCAGAGCTAAAGACATTTGAAAAAAAATTAAAGTGCATTGGGAACAAAATAAATAAAGCTCCATTACCAAAGGAAGATTTTAAAATTGTCAATAAAGATATGGAAAGAAAGAAGTTTTTAATAAATACTGTCTCTATATTTGGAAAGAAGTGTGCTGCATTCATACTATATGAGGACAGGGAAGCAGTTTCTATTAATGAGACTTAGGAAGAGGTTAGACAACATCCACTTGAGATAAATATTTCTGAGTCAGAAGGCATAGAAAATTTGCATCAGAGCATCATAAATGCTGGTTAAGGAAATTTGTGGCTCATTGGTATTAATTTATAATAAAGATTGCATATATATATATATTCATACACTTAGAAAATGCCAGGAAGCCTCAAAATAGCTAAGACAATGTCAGTATAACAAACACTAAGGAAGAATGATACAGTTAGTCAGTTTGTCTTAACCCTCAGCAGAAATGCTAGAAAATCTGGCTCAGGATTTACTCAACTACACTGACTCTATGAAAAAAAAAAAAAAAAAAAAAAAAAAAAAAAAAAAAAGGTAGCTATTTTCAGTTTATTTATCTTTGACAGTATTAAAATTTTGGTTAATAAAAATCTTGTGCAGATATTATATTCTTACATATCCCTAATTCTCCATCACTTCATTGTACTCAACTACCAGAGTTTCACAGATATATTTGTACAACTCCACACCCATGCTGATCAGCTTCCCTCTCAGAAGGGCTAACTGGCCAAGGTGCAGCACCATTCTGCTTTTTTTTCTGAAGCCAACTTGTTCAGTGCTGGATTAAGGAGATCCTCACTCTATCACACCACATTAGTGCTCCCTTAGATTTTGTAACCATTTTGGACTGTGTGTCATTTAGTCAAAATATTAACATCATGCAAAACAACACTAACACCTGTTATATTAATTACATTTCATCCATCTAACATTAACTGTTGACAAGTGTCAGTAGACTGTTTCCAGTAAGCAATATCACCAAAAGCATTTGTTTTCACCAAGGTTCCACTTGAATACAGACTGTGGAAGACACTAATCATCCTCTTCAGTAAAGGTCTCAAAGTCACTGTGAAGTACTTCATTATAAAAATACCTTGAAAATTTCCATATATTTTTTGGAATGGCAGTAAATGAGATGGTCAGGATACTGAAGTAAGAGCTAACTGAATAGCTTGGGGAATTGCCCTCATTTTTTTTTTTTTAAATTTATTTTTTTTTTAATGGAAGACAATGTCACCAAGCAACAGGAAAAATAATTCTTCACTTACAGAATGAGGGACTCTAACGTGGTAACCAGTGACATAGAAAATATTTGACATTAACAATCCAATGCAAATTCCCATTAAAATGTTACCATAAATGGATAACATGGCTGGAGAAAAAAAAGAAATTGCAAACACTCTATTCCTGTGAGGGAGATGCTTAAATTCTACAAACACATAATAGTGTGTGGAGTAAAACTGGTAGTAGGATACAATTAGTACATGAGATGATGTCATATTCATAATCAAAAGATTTTTTAAGTTGAAGAGTGTTATAAAAAAAGCTCTGAATTTTTTTGAGAATTGTAGAAATAGTCACCGATTGAAAGATTTAAAGAAAAAAGTTTAATAAAAGACTTGAGGAAACACGTTCAGAAGAAGACAATTATGAATGCTACAAGGCTCTTTAAGGTAACAAAGAAAGGTCTTGCAAAGTTAAAGTTAGGCGAAATGAAATTTGAAGTGGAATAGTGGATGATAACAATGAGTATGGTTTACTACGGGAACAAGCTGGCCATTGTGATAGATTTTTTAAATACTTTTCCTAATATTTTCAGTTGTATATCTGATGTCATTCAAAAAGAAAAAGAAAAAAACAAAAACAAAAACAAAACAAACAAACAAAAAAAAAACAAACCAACACAAAAAACCCAACAACAACAGAAATTATATGAGAAAAACTGCCAGTAGCAGTTCAAAACACCTTGATCTGATGGCTCGCTTTGCCTTAAATCTTTGCAGGCACATCAAATTACTCACTGATTCTCATGGCTTACACAACAGCAACCATCAGTAAAGCTTTCTTTCCAGCTGGCTAAAAGAGTATTTCCTGGAAGGCAGTGACCTGGCCTCAGTTATTCATGCTTTTGTCATTTCTCATTTAGACTGCAATGATTCAGCATTCAATATAAATGTTCATACTGTTTCAGTACTTACAGAATTTCAGCTACTAAAGAATGTTGTATCTCATTTCAACAGCGCAGTTCACTGGAAACATATCAGATATGTCCCCCAGGATTTCTCTTACCTTTCTATAGACTACCTAAAGAAGTTCAAGGTCTTGATTCCTTTCTTTAGGATATGCCATGCCTGAAGGTCAGGAATGAAAAGGCCTTCATAAGGTTTTATGATGAAAACCAAATCTGATAACTTGTTACCAGTTTGCTCGAACATGATGAACTCCCTACCTCTTGCCCATAACTATATCTAAATATATTTTTATGGGCAAGACCAAGATGCTTCTGTACATGCTCCAACCCTGTAAAGTTGTGATTCAAAAGCCTTATGATTATATTTGGACACTGTTGTATTTAGATTTGTAGAACGACTTAAGCTGGAAGAAACCTGAGAAGGTCATCTAATGCAACTTCAGGTCAAAGCTTATCCACGTTCAAAGTTAGGTCAGTTGCTCAGCCCTTGTCCAGTCAAATACCATGTCTCTCCGAGGGCAGAGATTTCAAACCCCTTTTGTGCTACCTAGCTGAGTCTTTTACCACCTCCGTGGTGATTTTTTTTCTTATCATTGAAGAATATTTCTCTTTTTAAAATTTTTAACTGTTGAGTCTCATCCTTTCTTTATATAAACCCCTGAGAAATTTGACTCCACCTTCTCTGTAACCACCCAGTTAGTTTAGCTAAACACAGCAGTTACATTTTCCCCCCAGTCTTCTCTAAGTGGGTCAAACCCAGCCTGCTCAGCCTCTTGCTCCTTCAGCAGCTTTTTTATAACAAGCAGTCGCAAACTGGACAGAGTAACGAATGCTGGGTAGACAACAGAGAATAATCACCTCCCTGGGCTGGCTGGCTCTGCTCTGTCTAGTGAAGCCCATACACTGTCAGCCTTAGCTTCTACAACTCTCACCCCTGACTTACATTCAACTTCTTGCCCACAGGTCCTTTTTTTCTGCAGTTGTTGTGATTGAATATATCAGGTCTGATCTCGAGCATCCCACCATAATAAATGGTCACCATGTATTATGCAGGCAATTCTGTGTCAGTCATGTTTTCTTGAGAAGAGAATAATCAAAGATGACGGAATTTAGGGCCAAAACTTAGGATTTTATGAACCCAACTGCTTTATTCAGCATGTGCAACAAAAGCCTCAAACTATTCATTACACCAAAGTTAAGCAACATGAATGCTGAGAGAATCAAAAGCCCTCAAAACAACTCCTCACTAAGAAACTTCCTCTTTTTTCCCCTTTCCACTAATTAAAAAAAAAAAAAATTACTTAAACTAAAACACTGAACACACTTCCCCTGGTGCAGAGAGAATATAAAAATAAACTGCTCAGAACAGATGTTTAAAGGCTGACAGCCATGTTTTTCACTGCACTGGAAAATATATGAATACTTTAGTGCTGAGCCCAACAAAGAAAATGAGAAGGGAAGAGAATTCTTGCTACTTACCTTTTTATTATTTTTTTTCCTGTTTGGCAACTGAAACTGTGTTATTATGAAACTATAAAAGTATGACAATCCTTATGACAAATGATGTAAATATGACTAATGTTATCAGCCATATTATGAAAAAAAAAGCTTATTCTCAAAGTATTAGAGTTAAGGGAAAAAACCACAACAGGATCTGCCATTCTGAGTAAAACAAGCCATAAAACCTCATTCAGCAATTTCCATGTTCAGTGCCAGCTATGTGCAATTTGAATTAGCATGTGTGTTTGGACATGTGCCATCTTACTTGACAACATGAAGAAAGAAAAAATCTACATGTCCATTGGCAAGCTGCCTTGATAGTTAAGCACATTTTTGATTTAAAAATATGCACATTATTTTCAGCCTAATTTGCTCTACCTTTGATTTTCAACTGTTGAAAGTACATTTTGCTGTCTGTGTCTGTGGGGTCAAAGAGTCTCCTACCGAGAGATACCCTATCCTTGCGGAGAAATTTTGTATTTGTCATTAAGTTTCCTCTTAAATACTTCTTGTGCAAGCTCAATAAATGGAGGTATTTTATTGAAAACATGAATAGTCTTTTAAAATTTATTTTCTTTCCAGCAATAAATTGAAAGCAGGGTATAACAACAAGGTATTACAACCATCAATATTTTGTTTAGCTCATGTGGCACCAAGTTAAAATTTTGTCATTATGCATGATGATGATGATAGGATGATACTAACTCCTGCAGTGAAAAAAAAACTAAACCAAAACCAACCAACCAACCAAAACACATCAGTTCTCACTTTGCTGCTGCAGTTGTCATTCTCCAGGCCTACAGAAATTCAGGCACCAGCCCTGGTAGGGGGCTGCAGCGTGCCTTCACTCACATGCTCCAACTACACTTCACTGTGCTGTAGAAGTCACCAGCTGTAATTTTTGAGGAGATTAGGAAATTGAAATATTCTCTATATCCTCATTACATTGTCCACAGCAATTGGACTGAGACCTTTTGGACCATGACCAAATATTTCATCATCTTAATCACTTTGTTAAAGCTTTGATAATTATAAAATCATAGAATCACAGAATGATCTGAGTTGGTAGGGACCTTAAGGATCATCTAGTTCCAACCCTCTGTGGTGGACAGGGCACCTTGCACTAGACCAGGTTGCTCAGAACCCCATACAACCTGTCCTTGAACACTTACAGGCATGGAACATCCACACCCTCTCTGTACGATCTATTCCAGTGCCTCACCACTCTCACAGTAATTAATTTTGTCCTGATATCTAATCTAAACCTACTCTCTTTAGTTTGAGGTCATTCCTCCATGTTCTGCCGCTACATACTCTTGCAAATACTCCCTCTCCATCTTTCTTGTAGCCTCCTTTCAAGTACTACCAATGAATGGGGCAGGCCTAAGGGTGCTGCCATAGGCTACGTCACATATAAGCTACTAAAGACATCATAGAGTTAACACAGCCGACATAAAAACAGCTATGGAGCCATACTCAGATGGATCAGATAGATCCAGTATTCCTTGACATTAGTGGGAACATTTCCATTGGCTTCAGTGAGTGCAGAATTGCCAAAAACCAATAGATTTTTTTGTGGTTCTTTTTACATTTCAACAAGCTGGATTTAAATTCATTAACATTCCAAATGAGAGCAATAATAAATAGTTCAGTAATAATTACCAGGACTCCACAGAAAACTCTATAAATTATGTCATAAGCTATACACTGCATGGGCCAATTTTCCATAAACAAGGGATTATTACACTGTCTGTTTTCTAACAATAAGCACGTTTGGTAATTGTGTCTAGAACTATACATTATTCATCTGAATTTAAAACTGTGCTCATTTATTCCTTTGCTATTTATTCCATTGCAATATCAGATCTGTAAGAAACAGATTCAACTGAGGTTTCTTCCAAGGCAAAGAGGTTCTCTTGAATCTCTGAGTTTGAGCTGAAAATTCATGTTCTAATAAATTTGCCAAGGCTAAATATGATCTACCAATACATAACTCAGATGACTGCAAGACAACTGGGCTGCATACTACAACAATTTTGTTGGACATCTTATAGTGCTGTAGTGTTTATCCTAAGGTTCAAGCTACTAAAGTGACTATCTAAAAATCTCCTTTATTTATTAAAAAATAAATAGTTTATTATACTTCCTGGTCATGGCCTGTGCTTGAAAACCTAAGGCTAGAGAAGGCCATGGTAAAAACTTTTATGTTAAAAATTACTTTTCATCCCATTTCATTAATATGCAATCCCTAATTTCAGTATTTATCTGCACTGTAGATCAAAATCAAATGCAGGTCAAATATCAGAACTGAAAAGGAAGAGATTTTTAGAAAAATACTTTTAAATTGTGTACAGAAAATACCTATTGTGAACCTATTCGTGTATTTTACTTGATGAACACTGAATTCTCAGCCGTTGGTAAAACAAGAAAAGAATTTATTGTTAAGCAGAATTTAAAAATCATATTTATAGAAGTTGTAACTGCATTTCTAAAATTATTACAAGAAACTATGAATTTTACTGTAGTCAAAATTTAAACTGACTGTTACGACTCTAAATGTGAAAGATTATTCAACATATTAACCCAAAATTAACCTTAAAAATTCATATGCTGACCAATTGTTTTAATATCCAATAACATGGAGCTGGAAACGGGAAGGAATCATTCAGTAACTTAATCCAGACACTTATTTCATGTACCAATTCAACTGTGTAGTCTCAGTCATGATTTTAGCATTTTGAACCTAAAGTTCTGATCACGACTCCAAATGGAAATCTGCTTCAAATAATCATTCACTCTGGTAGAGAGTAGAAAAAACTTATAATTTTCACCGTGTGAAAATTGCATTTGTGACCACCATCTCTTTTTTGTTCTTATGCCAGTACTATTTTTTTACTGAAAATTCATCTTTAACTTCTCTGATGTGCATTATTTTTAGGCAAACTTCTTGTAAAGTTAAGCAAGCCAAACTCCTTTCATCTTTTTTAGGAAAATAAACTCCGAAAATCGTTGGTCATCCCAGTGTCTCTTCTCTGTAGTGATGCCTAAAGGTTTGGGGTGTATTTTTGTAGATTTTTAGAGTTTTAGAGGTATAGGTTTTCTTGTTCACATATTAAGGGGTGTTTGGATTTACTATAGGAATTTTCTTACATATTCTCAGGCTTTCTGAAGGTCATGATGTTTTTCAGAGCCACCTGCAAGATAACTTGAAGTCAAA
>JAWWMO010000121.1:98934918-98957878 GCA_035047845.1 Dendrocincla fuliginosa
AGAAGAGCCCAGAAACCATTGGAGGTGGTCCAGGGGGCATAGCCCAGGACCCTGAGGGGTGGACCACCGAGGGAATTGGAAATGATGATTGGTAATGAATATCTCATATGTTAATTGTTTAGAAGGGTATAAAAGCTGTAACCCTACTGAGGGCGGGGTTCTTTGGGGATTTTCGGATGTGGGGATCCTTGTTGAAACCGTGCGCGTTTGGCAGGCCCAGCGAAGGCCTGAAGCGTCCGATCTCCCAATAAACGTCTATCTTTGTCCGTTAATGTTTTGTCTGAGTGCCTATCTTCCAGGATTTTAGGCATCAGTAGGGTCTCTGAATGCATCTTTCCTGACTCTGATGATCAGAAGCATTGAATCTAAATGAATTAATTAATTCCACCAAGATGGCCACACCTGTATCAGTGAACAAGCTGTATGTGAGGGATGTTAGTAGATGTGGCATGGCTCACTTCTACGCAGGCAAGCAGTCCCCTGGTTTTCAGCAGTGCCCTGAGAATGGTTCCCAGTACACATTATCCCCTCAACCATGCTCAGGCACTGCCTGGGAAAGTACTAACTGGCCCAAACAAAAAATATGCAAGGGTTATACTAACAATTTAAAGTAGGGATGATCACACATCACTGATTGCCCTGTGCTTACAACCTCCCTGAAGCCAACTGCTGTACTTGTGTTTTTCTCCATCTGACTACTATAATGTTTCAGAATTTTTCCAAGCCAGGACATTTGGGGTTGTCTAACTGTGATATTTACAATTTTGTTCAGTTGGCCAAGAAGTCTTCAAGATTTTCAAGACTGAAAATATTACATGTCTACACTGTAAGATAGTAAAACAGACTTGTAAATTGTAATGATATGGAGCAAGTAAGGAAATTAACAACATGATATAGTGAACAAGGGAGGGAGGGGTTTATACAAAACTGATCACGTAGATTACAGTTTTTACTTGCTAAGAAAGTGTACATGCATTGCCAAAATTAACATGAACATTGGCAGTTTTTTTCAGGTATTACTATTCACCAATAGTCATATGATAATAACTTTCCACATTTCCTCAATGTCATTCCAAGGTTGCATCTGCTAATAGAACACCCTGAGAGATTTCAAGTGAATCTATTCTAAAAACAGTATCTAGAGAAATTTAGTGCATTATATGACATTAAAATCTCAGTCTACGCTTGTTTATCTGTCTTTCATTCTCTGACTATATGTGAACACTCATGTTCTTCATCCCCAGGAAGTATACAACCAAGTCAGCTTTAGTACTCTGTTCATTCAAATCTTTGATAAAAACCCCCAAAGCATTCTGGTCAAATTCAAATGCAATACAAATAAAAGCAACACAGACTTTGACTTTTCATTTCTTAAATGTCTTATCTCTTAGCCAACAGAGGAAGATTATTGAGGCTTTGAATAGTTGAAATAAGTGATTGATAATGAAGAGGGGGAAAAGTTAATTAAAGATTTAAAATGGGAATTTTGATACCCTATGTGTTCAAACAAAGTGCCTTTCTTAGATCCTACAAAGCCTTACCCATATGCTAATTTCATGGAAATGAGGTTTATTATACTCTGTGGATTTTTCATTAAACAAGCAGAGACATAACCATATATACTCTTCTCTCCCTACCCCAAGCTCTCACACATTCTGTGAAAGGTGTGATAACTACTCTCTTTTTATCAGTTTTTATCCCTTGTCAACTTGTCTTTGTTGAATAAACATAAAAGAGACAGCATACCATACAAGATGGATCCCCAGTCTAACTGAACTCAGCATTTCTTATGATCTACCCCAGCTCTGTTCATTTCTGCTGGTCTTTAAATTACAAACTTTCCACAGGCAAACTGCTTATTTGGAATGGTGCCTGGCTCATCCTAAATAGCTAACTATGCCAGAAACTGGGCTAACATTTTATTATTGCATTCAAAACAATCCATTTCCGATAAATTGTTCCAATGTTTTAAAATTTGCTATTTTGGACATATCTTCAGCCCGTATCCACACTTCAGAGTCAGAAAAATTTGTCAGATTTTTCTTTAGGCTCTTTCCCTGGAGCAATTGCCTCCTCTTTCCACCTTCAGAGGCTTCCACCTGGCCCAGAGCAAAGTCACTAGGACAGCAATATGCTGACTACCTTTTTTTGCCCCCCCTCTGTCACGGTTTAAGCTTATCTGGAAATAAGGCACCATGCAGCCACTCACTGATCCCCTACCTCTTTCCCAACCCCATCCTGGTGGAACGGGGAGGAGAATCAAAGTAAAAACTTCTATGTTGAGATAAGAACAGTTTAATAATTGAAAATAAAATAAAACCCAGTAATAATAGTAGGTGATAATAATAATTGTAATAAAAAGGCAAAAGCAAGTGGTGCAAAATGCAATTGCTAACCAAACACTGACCGATGCCAGATCCTGCTTCCTGAACCCAGACTGACACCTCTTTTGGCTAACTCCCACCATTTTATGTACTGAGCATGATGTTCTATGGTGTGGAATATCCCTTTGGTCCGTTTGAATCACCTGTCTCAGCTATGCTCCCTCACAGTTTCTTTTGCTTACCTCCTCACTGGCAGAGCATGAGACAAGGAAAAAAGTCCTTGACATAGGATAAGCACAACTCAGCAAAAAACCAGAACGTCACTATGTTGTCAACACCACTCTCACTCTGAATCCAAAATGCAGCACTGCAACAGCTACTGAGAAGAAATTAACTCTACCCTAGAAGAAACAGGGACATCCTCCTAACCACAGCCCTCTTATAAGTGTATATCACATACTTGTATTTATGTGTGTAATCCTTTTGCTAAGGCGGAGAAAGAGACAGCTCAGGCTTTAAATATCAGCAATAAACACCATCTCAAGTCCATCCACAGATGCTCAAAAGTTCAACTAAACTGCATTGGAATTTTCTTCAGACTTAGTGGTGATTGCAGCTGCCTGGGGAACACCTTCATCCTATTTTCTTTACCAGTCTTCTATTCACAACTATTCATATACTGTGTGTCTGAACACACTTTACATCTGAAAGCAAGAAAAAGCTGCTCAAATTCTCTAGTCTCTGCTGCATTTACTCTCTTCAGTCTTTGTCTGAAAGATTAATAGTTTAGTTGACTTTGCTTAGTCATCCAACACAGGAGTGGTCACAAACATCACAGAAAAGGTTAAATTCTGAACATCCAGCATCAATGTTACACTAAAGAATTATGTCATTAAGAGCATATTTTATTAGCTAAATGAAAGAATGGCAACAATTTTTAACTTTAAACAGAGAGATCTGGACATTGTGCATGGCTCAAGAACATTAGTGAACCATTTATACTACTTATTATTTATTCAAACAGATGCTGGCTTAGTTTCTTTTGAAATATGAAGAAGTCATTCCACTTGTACCAGCAACAGGTATATAAAGATACATATTTCTTTAGTATTCTGTATATTTTTATTGCTCTAATTTTATCAACAGGACATAAAGGACTCAATTACATTTTTAAGTTATAGCTAGTATGCTATGCATACATACATATATATATGTATAGGATATAAAAATCCTAGATGTAACTTAATATCTATTATATGTCATTTGAAGTGTCCTACATATCCTCCAGCTGTCAGTTGAGAAGCGTTTCCTGATTTCATCTACTCTTCTGCCATATGTGCAGAACCCATAGATGTCTCCTATATCCCAAGGCTTCTTAGAAAGCCTAGACATTTTTGTTTAGGCACCTTAATCAAGCTCAAAGTATGGTAATGTAGGAATATAACTCTTCTGGATAATGCTTTGCCTAAAAATACTCACTAAAAAACCAGCATGACTGTTTTTCATGCTGCCTCTTCCTACCAGTCTCAGGCTCCTTAAATATTATATAAAGAATTCAAATTACAGGGATTAAATAATTCCTTAACTTTAGAGATTTTTCCTCCTCCTTTTAGTGCTCTTTCTTGGGTATCTTATAATTAATGAGCTTGGCCCTTCTATTCAGGTAATGTGTTGAGTTTCAGACAAGTTTTGTAGTCTACACACCTCTTAGACATCCTTAGTGATGCCGTAGTAAGTGTCTTGAAAATTTTTCTAACCTAAACATTTAATACACTCGTACACACGAACTGATGAAGTATGTGATTCTTTCCAGGGCTATTTTTGTCATATAGATAAGAATTTGCTCTTCCACTAAAAATCTCCTGTGGATTTTTTTTATGATTTTCATAAGAATTAAAGATTTAAAGACTAATGTTGTTCAGTTTTTTTTGCTTGTAACCTTTAAGATTCTTCCTACATGCATCTTGAGGTATGGAAAGACTAAGGTATACCACTGTAAGGAAAGATAAATTTGTAAGAATGAAACCTGGGACCTCTGGATCCAAGCACACATATTTCCACTGACAGTGCAAAGGGGCCCTATTCCACAGCAAGGGGCTGTGGCAAGGTCATCAAGTCCCTTTTCACAGAATAGGAATATAATGCTGCCTTCAAAGAATTCAAAAAAAAAAAAAAAAAAAAAAAAAAAAAAGCTTTGCTTTTACTTTAAAGAGTATTACAGTGAAAGCTTTATATATTCGACTGAGTTCAGGAATTCTCTTTGTAAGTATATTGATTTAAATTACCGTGGGATGCATAGAAAACTAATTAGGAAGCAACACTTGACTTCCCAGAACAAATACTTACAGCAGCTCTTCAAAAAATAATGGGGAAAATTATTAACCTCAAGGACATGACATCCTGTCTACTAATAAGATATATGTTTATTTTTCCCAGTTCAAAACTTGAAAATGTAAAGGCTGATGAGTAGTTAAAAGCCTCCTGGGAAGAAAGGATAGGATGCTTCTCAAAATACAGACTGAAGGAAACAGACTGAAGGGTTAAGCAGAGGGAGAGGAAGAAAGAAACAGGTTCTAGGTAAAGAGTCTAAGATATTGGTTCCTTTCCAGAACAAGGGTGTAGCAAGCTGTAGGGAAAAGATTAATATGAATATATGCCACATTGAGTGGTTTAAATGTTAAATGTTTTCTTTGATGCTTTCTTTCTAAGTAAATCACACTTATAGAAAGCTTTCAGTTCCCTTCTTTTGGTCAGCAGTTTGAGGTGATTCTGCATCTCTACCCTACTCTGGTGAGACCCTCATCTAGAGTACCACATCCAGTTCTGGGGTCCCCAGCACAGAAGGGATGTCAACCTGTTTGAGCGAGTCCAGAGAAGAGCCAGATGGAGCATCTCTCCTGTGAGGAGAGGCTGAGCAAATTGAGACTGTTTAGCCTCGAAAACACAAAGCTTCAGGGTGGCCTTCCAGTACCTGAATGGAGCCTAAAAGAAAGATCCAGACAGACTTTTTTACAGAACCATGTAGTGATAGGACAAGGGTGAATGGCCTCAAACTGAAAGAGATTAGGTTTAGACTAGATATAAGGAAAAAAATTCATTGCTGTGAGAGCAGTGAGCCACTGAAAAAGGTTACCCAGAGAATGTGTAGATTCTCCATTCTTGGAAGTGTTTAAGGCCAGGTTGAGTGGGGCTCTGAGCTACCTGGTCTAGTGACTATGTCATGGAGGGTTGCAACTAGATGATGTTTAAGGTCCCTTCCAGCCCAGGCCATTTTATAATCTATGGTGTATTACCTTGGCATGGCTACAGGGAAACTGGAATGTGATCCAACCCTATTTCAGACCCAGACTTCATGTGGCGGAACTGCAGTTCAGAGAACAGACAACAATCTAAAAAAGACTACATTAATCTGGACTGCAGGAGCCAAAGGATATTGGGATACCATTACTTTATCAAAATAATGAAAAACATCTCAAGGCTCTGTTTTTCATTTTAGCTAATATTTTACATTCTTACAGCTCACATCTTTACTTTTTCCAATATACCTCTCTCACACATAATTCTCAAGAGAGAATTTTCTTTATCCTGTGAATAAGGGGACTCTTTCTCTTCCTTGTACCATCCAGCTCTTCCTCTGCTTGTGGATCACTGTTACCAGCATTTTGACCCATTTTGGTCTGAGTAGAAATTGTGCTACTGTTCTAAGACAGAACACATGGTGAGGATGTGACAGGTTTATGACTTGGATGATAGCACAGTGAACAGGCACATTACAAAAAGGGCAATTACTGAAGGCTTTGCGATGTTATTTACAGTACTTACTTTGCTAACATGAGCAGCATTGTAAAAATGTTAGTTGTTAATACTGCTGAAACACAATACCAGAGTTTCCTGGAGCACAAGTGGCTGGTATGCTGATAAATGGCACTGCATGAAATGGTGGCCATGAAAAGCAAATTCACAGTGAATCACCCTCAGCACCAGATTGGAGTAAGAGCATTGCAAAGCTGATTTGTGGGTTGATGTTGCCATTTAATGTGGTTTCCATCAAAGTGTTCATAAAATTCATAGCTGCAGCTAACCTCCATTACTGTGTCCTTGCACATTTTTCTTGAAAATAACTTGTTTATGAAGATTCAGCAATGCAGAAGGACACTGTATGATCTCAAAAAAATGGAGGAGCTTCATTTAAACATCACTGCAAAACAGTGGCCAAAAGTCACATTCGCTATGTGAGCTTCAATTTCTTACTTTCATATTATGATTCTGTTCTATAGTCCTTGTAATTATCTCTACCATATATGTTGAGGCCAGTCTAGAGGCAGATGCAGGTTCACAGCTCATAGACGTCTATGCAGATGTCCAATTTATGAATCTGAATCTGGAGATGAACTTCACCCTTTATCTCTCCAGCAAGTCTACAACATCCTTACAGACCAATGATTCTGGACAAACATGAGTACTGTTCAAGATCATGGAGGTGCCTGGCATGTTATCACCTTCAGCTTCCTGGAGAATCCCTGATTTAGATACCGGATAGATTTAGCACCTAATCAATTCTCTATTGGCATTAAAACAATTTTGATGAAACAGTCTCTTTTTCTTTGTAACTTGATGATTTCTTGTAATGTTTTTGCCTTCATTGATAAAACACACCAGTCTCATGGCCAGCTTTGTGTGATTAAATGTTCAACATCTCCAGTTCTTTTACATGATTTAGATTAATGATGAGAAAATATCAATTTCATATCTATAGAAACTTTGAAAATAAGATAGAAGAGCAGCTTGTCTGTGAATGTTCTGAGAGGTTTTTTGTTTTTTTTTTTTTTTTTTTTTTTTTTTTTTTTTGCCTGCTTACAGGCATCTCTTTTTTTCTTTCCTAAGGATTTTTTTCTGTTTTGTGAGATTTCATTTTGTTTTGTTTTTCTTTTTTATTTTTTTTTTTTTTTACTTTGGAGTATGCATAATTTATATAGAAAATATTGTGGGGGTTTTATGCTGGGGAAAAAAAGAATACTCAAATTTATTTTTAAAATCTCACTGTAGCAAAGTAAAGGCATATATCCTTTGGTGCTAGAATCAGGGAAATATTTGTAAAAGAAGCATATATTGCTGAGGTGTGCACTCCAGACTGTTTTTGATTCATGTTTCAAGTATAGATTTACACCATAGATTTAGTATGTGGAGAAGAGTTTTTAACAGTCCAAGAGCAACTTAACCCTTTCTCTGATTTTTCATAGAAAAGGACTTCAAGTCCTTTGCAGATCTGATTGTATGACATATTTAAAGGAAAATCAAACTGGAAAGTGTAGCTGCCTTAAAGCTGAATAAGTTTTTAACAAAACAAGCCTAGGAAAGCCTAGGGTCCAGTATGATAATTTTGACTATAGATCACAGAGTCAGTAGCTCCATAATATGTGAACTCTGAAAATCTCAGTATTTTTTTCCATGTTGGATAAAAGTGAAATTCAAATATTATTTGAAAACTTAGTATTCAATGCTGAGAATTTATCATAATGCTGAAATTACAATATATATTCATAAATATTCTATGCTTAGTCAGACAGGAAAGTAATTGGAATGTTTCAATAAGATCCAAGCTTTCATTTCCCTGTATGAACTACTCAGCCTACTAGCTTGAAACGGCAAAATACAAAGGGCAAGATTTTCACGACTGATTATGGAACTGAGAGAGTCACTTTGCATTTCCTTAAAAGGGGCCTGATTTTCATAAAATGCAGAGAAGCCTTGAACCATCTCAAGTGGAGCACCTCAAGCTAAACCAGCTAAATTTGCAAGGCATTTTTTCCAGTTTCATTAAAAAAAAGTATCAAAGAGAAAAATCCAATTTGATCACGAGAATCGAGTCCTACTACTTCTAATTATTGATAAAATAGATCAAACCCAGGAAGGATGCAAACGCTGCTGACATCTCTCACTTTCATTCCTTGTTTGGGCTACCAGGGAAACAGTCTAAACAGGCTTGCAACATGATGTTGCATTCTGAAACTGAAAACAAACAACAGTTCTGTTCTGCAAAGTCCTCGCCCGCAGTCAGAACGACAATAGCTAATTGGATTAAGAAATGGATTATGACACCCAGCATAATTTGAATTGGTTAATTGGATTAAAATATATTGAACTGGCCATTTGGATTAAGGCATAATCAAACTTCTCCACAGACAAAAGATCTGACTAGCATGTTAAGGGGGAAAAAAACAGAGAGAGAGAGAGGTAGAGAGGGAGAGAGAAAAAAGATAAGGGATGAAAAATGCTTGTTAAGAGGGGGGTATGCTACTCTCCTCTTCCTAGCTATTTTTAATGAAAGGCACATTATCTCCTTGCCTAGCAGCTGAAATAACATTGTATAATGGAAATGAGCTCAGCAAAAGGACTGTAGTCATTATAAAAGATAATAATCCCTAGAAATCTGTTTAAATGTTAATAAATATAAAAGGATAAAAGGAGAAATTAAACATTGCAATACAATGTTACCCACTATGCGAAACTTCCCAGTCTGCATTCCCTGCCTACCACACTATTGATTTTTAAATTACATTGTCTTTTTATTTCTTTTCTCTAAATCTGTCACTGTAAGAACTGACACAAAATCTAATCAAACCATAAGGAAACCATCAATTTTATCTAGTTATTCAGATAGTTGGTGAATAACATCACAGCCCCTGGTCCTGTTCACAGTAATGAAATCAAGCCCAGACCTGGGCTTTCTAATTTTAAAGGTTTTGCTTTGGAGGAACTTCACAGTTGAAAAGAACCCCTGATTGGGAGTGTTGCAGGGCAGGGTAAGAGTATGGACTGCCAGAAGCCACTGACCAAAGTGTTTCTCTATTTCTCAGTGACAGATCTATGCAGATATCTACATACTTTTTAATACTTTCTCATATGTGTGCCTTTTCAATCAGCAAGCCTTGCAAAAGTATTTCTTTTCAGAAGTTTATAGAGCAATAGACAACATTCTATCAGTGTCATTCCACTGAACATCACATGGGCATGTACAAAAAAAGTGTGCTGGTACAAAGACCCTTAAGCCATTGCCATTAAAATGGGGCATTGAGCCAATAACTTGATTCATTCCCATCCAGAGAAAGCCAGGTGGAAAGCCAGGCAGAAAGCCCACAGTGCTGGCAACATCTGCTGAACTTCTGAGCCTTCAGGAGAGCCATAGGCTTGCAGTGTCTCCAGCAGGGTCTCCAGCAGCATCTATCTCCCTATTGCAAAGCCAAGGGTAGCCCAGGCTGATGGGAGGAAGGCATAGAGAGAGACACGAGGGAAACAAGTGAGGAAGACAATCAGTTTGTTTTGGGCTTCTGTTTGGTCTTCCCCTATAGTTCCTGTGGCCCACATAAGCAGTGGGGAAGCGAGTTATTGCACTTCTAGCCCATGCTGTCCTCTCTGCCAGGCTGGAGAGAACACCTGTTTCCTTTCAGGTTTTCCCACCCAATTCTCAATCACTCTCACATTGTTCAAGTTCACTGAATGCACCCATCAATACATAAAAGTAGTGGGAAGGCATTGTGAAAACAAATGATGCTTGAGGCCAGAGATGGGGTGTCATAGAAGTTCAGGACTATGTGAGCAATTTTCCCAGGTGCAGTTTGCAAAAAGAAATCTATATTCAGCAGCAACATGATGTTTTAACTTAGCATGAAAAGCCTATCTTCAACCTCAACCTTTGCAGAAGTCCCATCATACCCCAAGAAAAATTGCTGAATAATATGTGACTTAAATCAGCAGATTATTGGAGACCAGAAGTAGCCATAAACTGTAGTCATAAGTGAATGTGCATTGAACCTTCCAATTACTACCTCTAAATCATCTTGGTTCTATCCACATTTTCTTTTTCATCTTCATTCTCAAGTAATGAACAGGAAATAATAAAATCCTGTTAATTTATTAACATAAGAACAAAAGTTGAGGATGGGATGATATACATTCATTGAAAGACCCATTTCCTTCCATGATTCAGAAGATAAATTTCCTAGGTTTGGTATGCTTTGGTTTGGTTTCAACCAGACTATGCAACAGATATTTGCAAAATTATAGCAATGCTGCATTCCATGATATGTGATCTGGAGGAGTTCAGAGCATGCCTTGAATGCTACTTTTGCGTGTAGCCATCTTCCTCATATTCGTTTGAGCAGCCAGGACTGCTCTTGTGTATCAACAGAATCATCATATGAAGGAGCACAGACTCTTTCTGAAAGAACTATGGAAGGCTCTTAGCATCGTCAGAAAAAAAAAAAAAATTAAAAAAAAAACACAATGAAGGGGCATGGGAGCTTTAGGATCAACCATTACAACAATCTTCTGCTTATAATCACCTATAGCATACTGCATTTTAGGACAGAGGTCCCACTGATTTGTTTATAGTAGCAAGTTTTTTAATATGTTCAAGCTTAATATGCTTCAATGTTTTGCTCGGACTCTGTGACTGGACAGAGAGTACCTAAATCTCAGAATCTCTAACCCAGCTCTGCTCAGCTGTGCTGGTCTGACTGGGCACATCATAGGTATGCCAGCATTACCATACTAAATAAGATAAGATTCATCTAGCAGCCGTGATCGCCAAGCCAGTACCCTAAGAAGTAATTCATAAAGCAATATCTGCTTTGACCCACCTTCTCTTCCCTCTTCTCCTTCTCAGTGAAGCTGCCTGTCAATCTGCTGTTTCAAGGTGTCAGAAATATGCTTCTTTGTGCTGAAGTAACCAATTAAGTTTTATTGCTTTATTGATGCCACAGATATAAAATGACTATGTAGAGCATCTGTCATAAAACACTTGCTTAAGAATCCGTTGTTGGAGACATCAGTATCGCAGCAGAAAGATGAAAGGAAGATTTAAAACTCATGATGTGGATATGTGTTAGAAGCTAATTACATGCAGTGGGAACAGATACAAGGATGGCTTGCCATCAGCTGTGGATTGCATCTAAGATGTGGTTATCAGTGCTCAAATGTTTTCATAAAACAATCTTATGTGCTGTCGAGCTAGTCATTTTTCTATCATGAATTGTTCCTTCTAGTGATTTTTTTTTTTTTTAAGAAGAAAACTCAGTATTGCATTGAGCTCTCATACTGTATAGAATGGGGCTCTTTTATGGGGAATTCATTAGTACACACAAAACATTAAATGCTGGTCCTGAACAGGGAAGTCTAACAGGAGCTGTCTCTGATAGGAATGGCATTAATTTAAAGAAATATAAAGAATAAGTTCAGCATGAAGAATCTATGACCATACAAATCTATCATGGATAAGTTCACATGAAAGCTGTTGAAAAGAACTGCACTGCCAGTGTATTCATGTAACTGCCTGCAACAGAGAAAGTTTGTAAAAGAGAAAAATAAATGCTAGCAATAAAAATGGAAAAGTGTCTTTATTCTACCATATCCTTTCATCCTTGATATACGCCCTGCTTTTGCATTTTTCATATGAAAGCTTAAGAGAGTATTGAAATACTTTTTAAAAGAAAGGAAAAGGAGAAGCAGTGCATACTGTCTATCAGATATAGTCATGGAGACAGTTGGCTCAGATATACAGATTAGGGAATCTTTTATGCTGTGGCAGCACTGGCCCCTACTTTGTTCTATGTAGCCCACAGCAGTATTATCTTAATTTGTTATTTTATAAATATTTTGAGCACTGGAACCTATAAAATCCCCAGAATAAAATTAAAAAAAAAAAAAAAAAAACAAAAAAAAAAAACCAAACCCAAACATCCTCACTATTGACAGTTCTAAAATGGCAAACTCAGATTCCTAGCAGGTTCTTTTGAAAAGTGAAATTGTGTATGAGGATCATGTGCATAGGGACACGTTATCAATTCTGAACGATTTTCAAGATGTAGTCTTGCCTGCTGCTAACACATTATACAGTGCTGCAAATCTGGTGTACCCTTAAGAAAGGTCAGAAGAAAGAGATTTTAAATACCATGGGATTCTTCCTCTTTTTATACAAAAGGCCATGCTTTATTGAAGAGGTTAGGAAATCTGGTATTGTAAAATCTACAGTGCAGAACAATTTTGTGGCACTGAAATAGGAGGCTATGTTATTTACTACATGTGTAAGTATTAAAGAACAGAAAACCTGTTCTAACTTAACATTAAAACACATTTTTCAGAGATCAGGTCTGTATCTAATAAATTCACTGTCTTATTCAGGAAAACAAGGAGGTAGAAGCAAGTATAAAACTCCCTACCAGACCTGTCCAAAGAAATATACACTGATTACTTTCATTCTTTTAACCTTCCCCCACCCCCTCTCATTTCCTTTCTGCCTTCTCTTCCTTCTTCTGGCTCTATAAATAGTTATTTTTTCAGAGTCAGGAAGGATGTTTTTTGGCAAGAGGAGGAAAGTCTTCATTTTTCAATTTTTTTGCTACCATTTATTTCATTCACATATCAACACAGAAATAGTTTAAAAATAATTCGTCAATGTTGAAATTCAAAAGAATGAGAAAACTGCAATCTTTTTGACCTGACTTGATCAGTTGTCACAACAGTCCCATCAAAGCATCCAACATCTTACTCATCCAAGCTCATTACCAAAAGATTAATGAAGAAATATTTGTTTTGCTATTTGACTGTGTCCTAAAACTCATTGTAGGATTAATAATTTTTTCATGTTCATTTACGGGTCCTGTCTCAAACCTCTCTCTTGTTGAGGTAATGAGCTTTGCAACTATTACACATCTTCAAAAGTGAGAAGGAGGAAACCAAAGAACTGCTCCTGTACAGGATCTGTTTGCTGCCTTGACATCTCAAGAGTCAAATACCGATGAGAAATATCTGCAGATGGTTTCCACCTAACCTGTCAAATAAGATCAGGTAAATCAAGATGTACCAGGACCAGTGTTAGTAGCAGTAACAGGAAAAAAATAACTCTGGTTAGGGAGAGTATCCAGAAATGCTGCAGCAGATGTATCTCTGCCAATATCCCAAACTCCCCTCTGTCCAAGATGACATCAGTCACCAGGTATATGTCTTTGTGTACTCTCTTCATAGTTACACTAACTTGGAGAGCAAAACCTAGTTATACATGAACCTCTGCTTGAAAACTTGTCTCTGTTGAAATATCCAATTGACTCAGAAGTTATTAAACAATTTACAATTATTTGTTCATGTGTAGTTGCAGCTATAGTACTATTTTTTTTAGTTTTGGATAATATTTAAATTAAAATTATGTATACAAATGCACAGTCTTTTTTCATTAATGATTTACACTCTGTAAATCATAAAATCAAAGTCACTACAGAACAAAATATTCCAGGTACAAGATTTCTGGTCCTGAAACAGTTTCTATCCAGGACAAAACATGGATTATGTCATCATTAGAGTGCATTAGTCAGGTTGCACACATGTAGGCTGAATTCCTAGGTCACTCAAAGGAGGCACTGGAAATATGAGTCAATCCACCCTGTGCCATAGTTCCTTATCTCAAAAATATGAAAAATCATTGCTTCTTTCAAAGGCGTATATGAAGTATAAATCTATTAATATTTGTGTAAGCTCCAATATTACAGTATTGAGGACTATAGAAAAACTCTTTATATCTTTATATTTTATTTATTTTCTTTCTACCTTTTTACATTCCTTAGTCCCAGCACCCTCTGGGAAGTCCTGCAAATATTCCTCCATTTCATCTTGCCTTTCTTTGTATAGCATACACTGGATCACCACCACTGAACCCAGCAGTGGCTAGGGTCAGGCTGTAAAACTATGAAACTGGGAGCATAATCACATGGTTTTAATGGGGATCAACCACCTCCTGAACCCTTCTTGTAATGTTAGTCTATCTTGTGATATGCATTAGTGAGGAAAATCAATTAAATTACTACCACTTAATGAACTATTTCTTGTTGGCTGAGTCAGAATACTTGACTACCACAATTGAAAAAAATCAAGCCATAAACAGGATAAAGTAGATGCAGTTCATATCTGAGGGAGGTACATATTCAGATAACAATGAAAGTATTAATTGGTTTTGTTTGTATTTTGTATTTGTATCTCCTGTGGTCAAACTACAAGTCACAAACTACAACTGATAACAAAATTCTTTGGCATCTCCCTGCTAGACCCAGCTTTCTGCTTTTGCTCTTCCTGACCCTGAACTATACATCTTGCTTTGGACTACACCTTAGTAGGAATTCTTGACAGAAAGTTTAAGACAAGGAAATGAATCACTGCAGCACACTCACACATACAGGTAGTTAAGCATTAATTCAGTTCAGGTTAAGCTACACAGTGTCTTGGTCAGATCATTCAGGACGAACCAGTGTTTGTACTGGTGCAAAAATCAGCATTTAGTTTGAAAACTTCTGAGCTTTTAACTTCAGAGTTTCTCGTATATCTAGGGCTTCAAGCACTGTAGAATTTGTGATTATGAAGTTGCTTATAGCTCACATTGCAATATCAGCAGTGAGTGTCTTGCATGGCTTTACACAGGAAATGGCCATAAATGATCTGGACTAAATTTCCCTTTTTCCCTCAAGACTTCCAGGGTCAGAGTTGAGGTCATTAATAGGATGGTGTGGGGAAACTCACACTGCAGCTATCTCTTTTGTTTGTAGCTCATAGATAAACAATGGACCTCATTCTAAAATATTTCAGTCCATTAATCTTTATAAATACAAATATTTATAATGCAGTAAGAATGTATTATCCCCGTACACAGTGCCTGCCTGATTTGATTCTCTTTGTGCAGTTCATTAACTGTTTTAATACAGGCTTCTGTTCCAAGGTGTGCTGTGTTCACTCTTCATCTGTTTCTCCATGCACAGACTATCTGAGAATGTAGGGGTCATCTTCCTGCTTGTGGATTTTGTTATGGTGTTCAGAACACAATCCTTTCAACTTCACCCTCTTCCTTCAATGTTGACAAGGCCATGAGAAAGAAGGCACTTTCTTCAGTTGCTTTGAAAATATTGAGAGCACCTTCACAGAGTACAAAGAAAAGCAATCCCATAAAAGAGGTTTTTATACTCTGTACTCAAACTGTGCCGAGCACTCTTCAAAAAAAGATGCTGGCCCAGAAGAATAGTATTTTCAGAACAGGCTTTACTCTTTGGTTATTTTAATTTGTACAAAAAATGTTTCATTCTGCTCCATCAATGCAAATGGCTGTCAGTACAGCAATGTACTTACCCCCTTGTAAGTGAGATCCATATTTTGTCCCCTGCACTTACCTTTCAAAAACAGGTTCAGCACTTAGAGCTGCAAGGGATGATTTTTCATAATACAGAGCAGTAATAACGATACTGTTTCTCTTGTAGAGCTACTATAACTGACATAATATCATATCTAATGGGCCACTGTCAACAATGAACCATCCATGAAAGAGCACATTCAGTGCTGTCACTTTCTAGGCAATCAGTTTCACAATTTAAATTATTATATTTCCAGTAATATTCTGGCAGTGACATATGCGCATCAAGAAAAAACTGTATTCTGGCAATTCCTCACCCATGCTAATTGCTTGCAGACCTGTGGAAAAAGCAATAGAATGAATAAAAAGGAAGGAGGAGAGAAGGCAAAACAACCCTGTCAAGTTATGAGTCCCTGATGAAAATGACTTAATGACATTAGTTATACACTACCTGTTACCAATCTATAGATACATAGGTGTTCTTTGCATTGTTTTTACAAATATATTCTTAGTTAGATTCCTAGTTTCATGGCATTAACAAATGGATCAAAATTATCTAATACATCTTTTTTCTTTCACGTTTCAAACACAGAAAAATAGTTCTGCTTACTTGTTCAACTTACTAACAGAAAGCAGTGTCTCTTCTATACATGGCTAAGCTTTTGTGTTTTGCTATACCCAGTCACCAGTGCAGACCATACAGCTTATGTTTTAGCACAGGATTTTCTAATAAACGGCTGGATTTTTGCTCCAGCAAAACTGGACAGAGCAGGAGTGTACTGTGGCACCATCTAGCAAAAGTGCGACGTAACCCTCAGTCTCCTCCAAGAAAAGACTAAAATGGGGACATGAAATTACTAAACTGTGAGAGAATTCAAAATATTGTCACCAGGTCTCTTTTTTTGACACAGATGAAAAATATGTACCTGCTGGTCAAATGGGGATTTGTGCTGTACTAGCAGAAGATAATTTCTTGTATTTCAAGGGAAATGGAATAGAACATATGATCTACAGTGATGACTTATGCCTCTGCAGAAGGGGATTAAAAAGCAAAGTAATTTCTTAAGTGTAGGCTTCTGCTTTAACCTTACTTGAAAACACCTACTGAAAACCTAGTGACTACTGAGAACCAGGATGATTTTAACAGTGATTTGTTTGCTGGCCACAGTGAAGCCACCTGACCCTAGTTTTTAGTATCTCCACATGTACTACAGAAAAACACAATTTATTTTACAGAATTGTGAGAAAAGTAAGTTCTTGCACACTTTATGGTTGTTCTGAAAGCATGACAAAGCTCAAGCAAATATTTTCCTTCCTATCAATACTATCATCAGGCAAAATCTTAAATTTTAAAGAGAAATGAAGAACCAAAAATCAGAGATAAGAAAATATGTTACTGTATTAATGAGAGCAGCTCTGCTGCTCTTGCTTTACCTTGGGTACAGAAGGTGAGCTCATCAACTGGTACAAACTACAGTATTTCCAGCTGCCTTCAAATGATGCCCTTTGACACTGACTGAAGGCCTGGCCTGCAGCTCTGACCTTGGAAATCCCTTTGCTTGAAGAAGTTTTATGGAAACTTTGCCTTAAAAACATTTATTTTTGAAAGACAGAGGTACTTGGAGAAGGTTTTTTCATCAAATGACAAATAATTCCTAATTTTTCTACATAGGATTTAGAGAAGTTAAACACAGAATCACAGTATCACAGAATACGCTGAGTTGGAAGGGATACACAAGTCCAACTCTTAGCCCTGCACAGGATATCCCCAAGAATCACACCATGTGCCTGAGAGGGTCATCCAAATGCTACTTGAACTCTGTCAGGCTTGGTGCTGTGACCACTTCCCTGGAGAGCCTGTTCCAGTGCCCAATCACCCTCTGGATGAAAAACCTTTGCCTAAAATCTAACCTAAACCTCCCCTGACACAATTTCCGGCCATAACACAATTAGCCTGACTTTATAAATCCTATTGTTTGAGCTCATGCTTTAATTTTCTTACCATCAAATGACTTGTTCCATAATTACTTTCTTTTCTATCATCTCACAAGTGCAATCTTGCTTGCAATTTCTGATAGTTGCTTGGGATGGTTTATAAAGAACAGGGGTTGCTTAGTGCTGACAATTCATCCACTCACTTCTAAACTTTGGGAAGGTCAGGGGAAAAATTATAAACAAGAGGTTTGAATATAAAAATGTTAAAAACTGTTTAAGTTATTTCAGACATAATTCAGTAACTAAAACACCCAGGTATTTTTAAGGACAAAGTTTATTTTACAAGTGAATTTTTCTTGTCTTACTCCATTTACCTGAAAGAAAGAATTTATTAAAATCTCTGTTTAAGCCTCATACCATCCTCTCTTTTCCCACTAATTCTTGCTTCTTTTCATCACATCTTCTACAAAAAAAAAAAGCTAACTTTTGGAATATTGACTCTGGAACATGAGTGTAATCAATTTCTCTCCAATACTTTAATAATTAATTCATATACCATTTTATAATATCTGTGAAACACTGACAGGAGAAATCATGTGTCTGATTTTCCCACCTCTCCAAAGTCACACAGGCAATTTCCAGATCTGAGGAATTTTTATTTCCTGGCTTCTTTTAGTCCCTGTAGTAGTCAGGCTAAAAAGAGCTAAACACTTCCATCTGTGGGGTGTAACCTCAAAATATAGAGCTCTCAGCTGTTTTTTCTGGGCCAACACATAACTTGATAGAGACATATACAAGCACACCAGGTTGTCAGTAAGGAATATGCATCCATGCTTAGCCCTCCATGGCAAACATAGGCACAGCAGTCCCTGACACAGTGGACTCTTAGCAGGGCTCCTTTCAACATGAGGTTCTTCCCATGGGCAGGATGTTTCCACAGTGAGCCTTCCCAGGGACCCTGAGCAGAAGCACAGGTAGTGAATTCCGAATTATAAATCCCACTCTGGCACTGAGGGAGCCATGTGGAGACCATAGTACATGGCCACAGCAGTAAGGGACCAGTATAACCCAGAGGACTGGTTTGTACTCCTGCCACCATTGCATGGACTGATGGGAGGACTTGACCTAGAATCTCATGATGGTCCACAGAGTCAATTATAGGCACACTGCTTTTACCTAAATGCATTTTTAAGAACGTTTGGAAGCATTTTTACATGTGACTGTATATGTTTAGCCACCTGCATTGGCTATTCCATACATAAGGACAAAGTTCTCTTGGAGTCTTGACATGAGTTTAAAATATGTTTGTGAACATAGCTATGTGGGAAATAATCTGAAACTGGGCCTTCTTCCATTCTGCTGGAACAATCCCTATGGCTTCAGAGTAAACCAAATAGAAGGCATTTTATTCAGGATCTGGCAAATGTCCACACTCCAATTTTTCATAAAATCGTTATACACTTATGCTGAAAAAGTTAACATATCTGAAATCTTTATACAGCACAAATGTCATACTAACAATAAAATAAATGGACTATCGTTTAGGTCTAAGTTTTTCGTACCATGTCAAATTTGCCTGTAGGATGAACACCAGAGAAATTATCTCTGGAAAAACAGACTGATTATTCTTGCTTTCATTAATAAGTTGTTGGTGTCTGCCTCAAAAATATTCACATATGCAAATACTGGTCTTCGTATGTTTAGATTTTTCTCTATCACCCCAAAACTGTTCTGTCTCACTGCAGCTGTGTCCCTTTCAAGCTGTCAGATTCGCATATTAACTGATATTTCATCAATTTGGCCTGAGCTGCATTTATAACTGAGTCCCAAGGGGAGAAGCTAATGCATTAAACAGAACATTAGCCTCCTGGAAGTCATATTTCCTTCAGAAGCAAAGAAGCCTTCCTCGGCTGAGCCGTACAAACCAGAAGCACCAAGATAGCGTGGAGAAACTCATATTGTTCCTTGTGAATTTTTCATGAGGGTTTCTGCCCATGCATCTCTAACATCCAGCTGTACATCACTGACCTTTACTTATCCTCGTCTTCATGGTAAAGATAGAAAAGGTAAAAATTATATGGATCTCCCCATTTTTGGGGATATTTGATACCTATGGGAAGCAAAGATGTTTCTTTTCAGTTTAAACAGAATTGAGGATACAAGGGAGTATTTGGAGCTGGGTGTGGGAGTCAGGCTAGATGGATGTTAGCTTGCTAGTCCATAGCCCAATGTCTACAGAATCATGCAGTGCCAGAGGTAGTTAGTTTGTAGCTGTGCAGATGGTCATGGATGATAAGATTTGCCTCAGGCAGGAGATCTGTTCTTGCGTATTCTACTGAAACGCAGCCTTAGGTATTTGCAGCTAAATTGCTTTGATTTTTTTTAAATTTTATTATTATTATTATAAGCTCCTCAAGTTAAAAGGGTAAAGCTCAATTTATGAACAACATATCAGAAGGCAAAGTTTAAAATGCAAGCACCCCTTAACTTAGCTTAAATACAAATTTCAGAAACAATTTCATTTGAAATACATTTAACTTGCACGTTTACCAATCACATCATTTCCCATACAGTTCAAATCAAGACTCGGCAGAACTTTCTCATTAATGCATCAAATAATGCAGATGTCCTTTTCTTGCCCCCTTTGAAGTGACATATGCTTCAATTTATTTTTAATCTTCTTAGTGATGTTGTAAGTAAAGCCGCCCTGTGTGACATATGAAGTTACTATTTTCTTCATTGCTATGAATCTGGAGAACTCAGGCAGTAGTGGCTAAATGCAGATTGAATCAGGCTGTTTAACCTAAACGCCAAGGAATGAAAGCCAGCATTTAATTGTGAGGACATACACAAAGGCAAATGCAATGAATTTGCCCCTTGCACTAAGACAGAGAATACACTAAACACTTAAAACCCCACATGTGCATTTCTCTTTTACAAGACACATTTTCACTGCCAGATGAAGCCTTTTGATTGTAGCTGTGTGGAACAACAGTGTCATCCAGTGGTTACTTGTCTAACCACACTCTGCTCTTCCCTGCAAGCTTTCCAAAGTCTGCATCTCGAGCTTGCCGCATTGCTTGAGAGATTACAGCCTGAAAATGAGCTGGCATGACCAGCTCTCTCTCTGTATCACACCTTTAAGCAATATTATTTGCAAAAGAATTGCTTTCTGCAGCCTCAGCACCTGGTAAGGAGATTGGGTTCCATAAGGAGCCTGCCTTTTGGGGACAAGGTGTAACAAGCAACTCTTAGAAAAGCTCTTAGAAAGCTAGGGCCAAGGCCATTTCCAGGGATGTTTTTAGGATTTGACTCTAGAAAGCCCTTTAAGAGCACTGGCCAGCCCAAGGAGGGCCAGGTGAGGAGACATTTGGCTAACTTCCCTTGGCCTCTGGCATTATCAGTCCAGGAGCTTCCTGAACCAGAGGCAGCACCTCCATGCCCAGCAGCCTGCCATAGCTTTTTGTCATGTGATTTGTCCAGTTGCTTGATAAATCTCTGATCCTTACACGTGCAAGGTTATGTGTACTTCTACAGAGAAACATATTCTCTTGCCTGTTTTGACTTCACCACCAGTCCTTTCTCATTCTTACATGGAAGAGGAAATGAATAATGTATCCTGATACACTTCTGCAGGCCATCACAATGTCATATCTCCTCTCATTCCCCTTTCCAGCTACCAGACTTGTAGTTGATTGCAGCAGCCATTCCACATCTTTGAGCTTCTTGGATCTTCTCTGTGTCACTCCTAGGTCTATAATTTCCTTTCTGAGACAGAGACATAACTGCAGATAGTATTCAAGATTAAAGATGGCATTTTGGTAAAGCTGAAACTTTCATTCTCAATAAAAGAAAGTCAAAATTAATAATAGAGTTTTGTTTCATTTAAATAACATAAACATCTTCACTAGTATTAAAATAAATTGATTTGGCTTTATTGTTTTCATGCATTTTCCTCTGACCTAAGGATTAAATATTAATGTTATCCTCTATATGATATATCTACAGTATTTAATATTTTATACTGTGATTTCCCATGGTCTAAATGAAATCCTTTAATATTACTGAACTGAAACTTTCTGACGTTCTCAAAATAAAATGCAATAAATCCTCTGATGTTTCCAAACTGAGGGAAATGATTAAAAATAAAAGATCCAGTCTGTCATAAAATTCAAAAGTTTGATTTTAGTTTGGTAGAAGATAGTTAAAGAGAAAATATCCTGGGAAAACAGTTCTGTCTTCTCAAGGCTAGCTGCAAGAGTTTTCCAGATGGGAAAAGATGCAGCTCCTTGTGGGAATATAATGCTTTTCATATATTTTGTTAAAGAAATGCACATGATCACTTCAGAAAAGATATATTAAAGTCAAGATTTATGCTTTGTTTGCAAGAAAAAGATGCTGCCAGGGAAAAATTAAACCTAAAGGACATCCTAGGAGAGGCTATTCTTATGATTAAAGATATTTTTTTTCTTTGAGAAATACTGTTCTTTTTCAAGGTTTAATTTTCTTTCTCTTGAACATAACCTTTAAAAGAAATTCAACAGTCTCAGAGGCCAAGAACCCTCTCCCTCCTTATGTCCATGTAGACTCATTATTTTACTGCAGAAGAACACTGGAGATAAGGAATTTTATAAAAGAACATAAGTGATTTAGGCACAATTAGATATGTGCTCTTAAATCAGCAAGGTGCATTTAAAAGTCTGCCTAGACAGGTTATGACCATTTATATCCTCATTTATATGGTCTGCCAGGACTACTTCTTTAAATTAGCTTGAAGCAGGCCAGATAAACCTAGAAGGAAGTCAGTTGTCTTTTCTTTTGGCATATAGATAGCCATTGCTCTGCTTTCAGGGCTAACAACAAACAAGATGAGCATAGAGATAAAGAGGACAAAGATTAAACCATCTTTTTCCTTAAGAGCTCACCATCCAAGCAGCAAAATGTCAAGATGAATTGGATGAAATAGTAAACTCCAATAGGAACAATACATCTTTTGAAAAGAAAGGCTCCCAGATAGCCTGAAAATGTTCCTTGGCTAGATTACCTCTTCCCCAGCAAAGCTCATGAAATCATCCCACTAAACAATCACAGATAAAATGATGGGGTAATTATGAAGGTTTGAGCCATAATACTTGAACCTGGCAAAAAAAAAGCAAGATAAAAGCTCTCTGTTCATTAGTGTTATTAGGCTTCAGTTTGTGCTGAAAATCTGTGATATTTTAAGGAGTCTGGGAGCATAACTCAGCTTGAAGAGTGATTTCTAAAAGAGCCTACAATGAAAGAAGAAGAGAAAAGTGAGCATGATAGCATCTCTGCCAGTCTGACTGGAACTGGGTGCTGGGGGGTAGGAGGAGGCCAGATGTCCTCAAAAGGTAGCATTGCTAAGAAAATTTCAGAGCATGTATGTTGAGAATCTGGAGTAAGAAGGCAGGTTTTATATGAAGGTAAATAGAACCTTTTTGCTTCAGAAATCATAAGCAAAATGATCAGTGACCTCTGCCTATAGGAGGAAGAGAAAACTATACATTCCTGGGGGGAG
>JAWWMO010000121.1:98962171-98981848 GCA_035047845.1 Dendrocincla fuliginosa
GCTGCTATTAAATTCTTATCACAGTCCTGAGAATGTTTAATGGACTCACACAAAATAATTCTGCTTCCAGTAGGAGAACAGATGACATAAGAAACTGAAGAGACCCCACCATCTGGCTGATATCAGACACCACTTACCCCTTCAAAAACCACTATTTGATATTTTCAAGCCTTAACTCTGGGGTTTTGCAAACGTTCCTAAACTGTAACTGTTTGTTTGAAATAGTACAAGATACAGACATCTTTCAACCACTGTAACACCCAGATGCAGTCTATGCCTCAGTTCCTCCAAAAGCTAGTCCCATTCTCTGCAAAATGGGCTGGATCAGCTTGGAACTCACAAATCTTGTACAGAGTTTGTCCTGGAGAAATGCTGTTGAATGTCCTGCTTATCAAGGTACAAAATTTTCCTACTTTGAATAAAAATCTTAGTGGTGTATTGCCCCAATAAGGACTATCTACATATTGCTAATTTATACCATGAATGGAAGCATTGTGGTATCTTGTGCTCCATAAGACAAGAAAAAATGAAGCAAAAGCTTTGTTGCAGGCACTTGGTACAAGGACTTCATAATTTTAAACTCATGAATTGCAAATAAACAGACCTCTAGTAGGTGATGCACCTGAATATGAGTGCCAAGTGTTTTTTCATGTCCATTACACTCTCACCTTAGAAAATCAAAATGATTTAAAATTTGGTGGCATAATAAGAACTGGCTGACTGTAGAAGGTGAGGCACTACTGCCTAAGAAACAGTATTTCCTCACAGTAGTCAGTGAAATTTGTCTGAATCACTCGTTTAGCCATGGGGTTTTTCTTGCAATGGAGCAGTGTAAAACGTATAGTTGTGAAAAGACCTTTTTTCTAAAAAAAATACTTATCTTCTATGTTGATATAATGCAGATGAGAATGCATTGAGGAAGCATGTTGATGAGGCACCTGAATAAAGTCAGCCTGGTCAAGATTTTATTAAACTGAGAAAAGTAAAAGGTTATGCAAATAAGTTCAAGAGCAGAAGGATGACAAGCTGCACTTTTTCTATCTCACTGATTCCAGAACACACACACACAAGAAAGTCCCACTTTGTGTGCTTATTTGTGTACCAATACATCTAATGTTTGTTTCAGTGAATTTGTAACAAAAGGACAGAGCCCTCCAGCAATCTGTTTCTCAAAATATTGAAACTTCCCTAGGGCCAAATTGTGGTGTAATTCCCAAGCAAGGGAACAATAGGACTCAGATACCTCACAGAAAGTTACTGCAAGTAGCTGTTCGAAGAGAACACTTGGTGACTCAGCTTGTCTTGCAGCCTGCTGTGGGGGCAATGAAACATTATCCAGACCTTTGCATGGGATTCATAGAAAAGCCACAGTTTGGCTTTGAAAGAATAAATCTCCAATCTCCATCCTTATATTATGCCTGAATTATCAGCATTAAAGTACCAATGGTTACTTTTGCAAGTTACACAGTATTGCTGGTTAATATAATGGCCAAGCACATGTGAAGTGGGAATTCTGAATATTGCAGCAGGATATTTTTAACTTAGCATAGTTTTTCAAGCCAAAATTCATCATTACTCTTGGTTGCAGAGTGGTGGCACAATCTGTGTTGAGGCTGGAGGAAGCAAGTGGAAAAGGGGACAGGAAGGTTTATGGGGGCAAAATGAAGGCAGCTTAGGTGAGAGGGTAATGAAGGAAAAGCTGTGGCAGAAAGGAAAAGCAGTAGAAATATATACATGGAAATGCTTTATTTTCCTGCTTCTTCTGAGCTGGAAATAGGGGCAGCAATTTTATATGAGTGGGAGTAATGTATGCCATGGAGTAGAATTCGTTCTGTGTATTCCTGTGTGGAGGCTGGAGCTGGGGAGTATACAAGGTGAAATATCATGTCTGTGCCTTGAGCAATTTTCAGATGTCCTGCCCCAGATTCCATCTCTCACAAACAGCTGGAGCTCCACTGACTGGAGTGCCACTTCTTCTCATTCCTCTGTCAATCCCAGCAGCAAGAAGGCCAAAGGCACACTGCGTATGTAGCACCATGCCAGCGGGAATGGCCACTTGGGAGCTTTAAAATCACACATATATTGCAAAATTCACATCTTGTTTAAGGGCTGTGCTCATTGTGTTTGCCACACTTGCTGTGCATGCCAGCCTAGGAAGTTGAGCAGCATGAAAGGGCTGAGTCCTCCCAGAGCTTGTGCACGCTCAGGCGAACCCTTGGAGACATTGTGCCTCACTGTTTGACAGGATTCATTTTCTACTGCACTCCAACACACCCACGTACCCCTGCTCACGCAGGCGCAGGCACAAGCACATGCAGACACACATCAGTACCCCTCTGAGAAGGTTACAGTAACCGGCAGTTATAATTTTACTTAAATCCTTTATGAAGTTTTTAATTAAAAAGGCTTTAGTACTTTTCTAGCATGACATTTGATTGCACTCTAGATAATGCACCCTTGCCGATTCTGGCAACAGTAAAGCCTTCAGAAAACACATGAAATATTTTTATAAGGAATTTGTCTGATCTGTCTTGAATGGGAAACAAAATGATTTCAAACCATGTGCATTCTCTTCCATAAAAAAAACAATATATGCCAGAATAAAATAGCTGAAGAAAATCACCCTGTCCAAACTACTGTCCATTCTAAACTGGTTTCATTCTTGCTGCTTAGATTCATATTTATTTTTCATATAATAATTGACTGAAATTTGTTGCACTGTTTTGAAGTACTGCCTGAAATGAAACCTGCTACAAGCTGCTTCTTGCCTGCCTGGAAAAACCTGTGTCTGATGCTCTTGTCATCCATACCATTTTAATTTACTTGACTTAATCCTTATTTTCATCTCAAACAGAATCACAGAACCTCGTTTTTCAAAAACTGACAGAATTATTCTTTATTTTTTATTTTTATCACTATTTTATATACTGCTTTGATTTATTTGTGTGTATTCCTTTATCCACTTTGGTCAGCAATAATCACATTTTGCTTGAACATGGTACCTTGTTAATCTCTGACACTGAGCTGTAATGCTATGCTCTTTCCTGGATTTGTGCAAATCTGAAAGCAGAAACACTCTTACTAAGGACCTCACACGCTTTGATGACAGGGATGTATTTGCAAGATCAAAGAACAAAATTCTAGCTCCACTGTAGTCATCTGAAGGTAGCCATTGACAAAAAGAACTCCTAGATCTTTCTCAAAATAATATCTCTTAGAGAATTAATTGGTTGGTTGCTTTGGTGTGTGTGTTTTTGTTTTTTTTTTTTTTCCCAATTAAACAAAGCTTCTGGCATTTCAAATTGTTTCCATCAAATTGAAGGAAAAAGATTTTTTTTATTAATTCTGAAGAAAAAAATCCTGGGTAAAGCAAAGTTGCTGGTTTTTAACAAATAAACCCATTTTTTCCCAGTTTGTAGCAAAAACTGTGTATGTTTTCACCAAAAAATATTGAGACAGCTTTATTACCTTTTTTCCAAAATAAAATTTCAGTGGAATATCACTGAAGGAAACTTCAGTTGTGGAAAAAATTAGTCCTTTCATGACAAATTTGTCTATGGCTCCATCACAACAGTATGTGAATACTTCCCAAAGGGATTTGTCCTGATAGTATCCTTATGACAGAAATAGATCTTCCTCCCATGGAGGAGGAAAAAGGCACAAATATTCACATCAAAACCTCATAATCTTTTGTTAAATTTTAGATGCTAAACCCCAGATTTTCCAAAACATTTTGTTAAATGGTGCTTTATTCATCGTAGAGCACTTTATTTACTGTGAGTATAGCTCCCATGGGCTCAGGTTGTCACCCTGAAAGCTCAGTGTTGCTACCAGCCAGGCACCAGATGTCCCCTGGTAGGCACTGGAGCAAGGAACACACACACTTAGTCACCACCTGTGAAATAAAAGTGACCTATGCCACTTGCTCAGGTACACAGGGTGACCTGACCCTGTAAGAGTGCTGAGGCTCTGCTGGACCTTTCCCAGCCTTGGTCCATCTGTCTGTGCAAATGGAAGGATTGAGGTGACTGACAGGGGACAAGTCATGTGTGTTGTGGGAAGGAGGCAGCTTCTCCGGGAACAGTTCTGGGGACTGTGCCTTTTCCAGGCAGGCCGCTTTGAATTTCATAGATACTCAAAAAAAATCAGTCCCACATTGGACCTGTTGCTAGACTGTTTCTTTGAAGGGACTGGCGAGAAAATTGTTATCCCCCTTGAGTATGGGATAGGGCTTCACAGTCAGAAGGCAGGTGTATCACTCTGCTTTAATGACCCATCTAGTCTTCCTATGGTTGCAAGCCCTTCAGCACTTTCCTATTTTATGGTGGGACAAGGGTCCTTTTTAACAAGGCATTGCTAAAGCCCCATCTTGCTCCATTTCCTGAATTCCATCTATCTCCTGTAGTGCATAAGGGGGGCATATACAAGAAAACATTTTGTCTGACTGAACTGATGAGTCCCATCTCATTCCCCAGCAGATGAGTCCCAGACAATGAGATCTGCCCTTTGGCCCCATGGAGAGAGTGATCCTCCATTGTGCACATTCAAGTAGATAGCTCATTGCTTTTGGGTCATTCTAATATTTTTTGATCTTTAGGCTGGTACCACAGAGCTCTTTTTCTAACTGCTGAGAAGCCCCAGCAGTGAGCTGGGAGAGCTGACAGAGGCAGCCCTGTGCCATTGTGCCTGATGTCTGATGCTGTATAGGAATGATGAGGCTGCAGGGAGAGCACTGCTCAGCCCTGCCAGACTGTGCTCATTGATAGGAGCATCAGGTTTCTTTAACAACTCTGCTCATCACTGCAGTGCAGAGGCTTATGCCTTGGCCAGATGTTGATAGGCTGTTTTGGGGTTTTTTTGTGAATGCTGCCAGCATGTTTCTGACCATGAGTGGCCCATAATTCAGGTTTCAACTGTGATGCAAACCATGGAGATGCTAGAGTCCTTCAAGAAAATGACTGCTGAAATTTTCTAGAATGGGTGAAGCAGCTTGTCTTTTCCTACATGCCATGCTGGAAAGTCAGTACACTGTTTTGGCAATGTGTTTCCTGAATATTTTGCTAACATTTTTTCAAAAGCATGAAGCCTGGGGCAAGCATGCTGCAGGGGTTATTTCAAATCAGACAAATAGGCAAAGTTATGAGAAACTAAAAATGTCTTAAAAGGACATATTTCAGACAGCATCCATCATAAATACTACTACTTATATGGTTTAGAAAAGATATGGACTTACACAGTACATGTAATTTTTCAGGAACCACAGTTAATTTTTCAACAGTAAATCATTTCCCTGCTTTAACATCAAAATTCAATGCAAGCTTAACCATGGAGATGTTACCACTGCAATGAAAAAAAAAAAAAGAATGGCTGGATGGCCAGGTCCAGAGAGTGGTGGTGAATGGAGTTACATCCAGCTGGTGGCCAGTCACTAGGTATGTTGCCCCAGGGGTTAGTTTTGGGGAGCTGTTTAATATTTTTATCGATGACCTTGACAGAGGCATCAAGCACACCCTCAGTTTGCAGATGACACCAAGCTGGATGAGAGTGTTGATCTACTGGAGAGTAGGAAGGTGATGGGCCAAGGCCAGTGGTATGAGATTCAACAAGACTGAGTGATGGGTCCTGTGCTTGGGTCCAAATAACCCCCTGCAGTGTTAGAGGCTTGGGACACAGTGGCTGGAAAGCTGCCCAGTGGAAAAGAACCTGGATGTCAACAGCAGTTGAATATGAGCCAGCGGTGTGCCCAGGTGGCCAAGAAGGCCAATGATGTCCTGGCTTGTGTTAGTAATATCCAGCAGGACCAGGGCAGTGATTGTCCCTCTGTACTCAGCACTGGTGAGGCCACACCTCAAGTGCTGTGTCCAGTTTTGGGCGCCTCACTATAAGGAAGACATTGAGGTGCTGGAGTGAGTCCAGAGAAGGGCAACAAAGATGGTAAAGAGTCTAGAAGAGTAAGTTTTAAGAGGAGCAGCTGAGGGAGGTGGGGTTGTTTAGCCAGGAGAAAAAGGAGACTGTGAGGGGTGACTGTATTCGTCTCTACAAATACCTGAAAGGAGGTTGTAGTCAGGTGGGGGTCGGCCTTCTCTTCCAGGTAAGAAGCAATAGACAAGATGGAATGGCTTCATGTTGTGCCAGGAAAGGTTTAGATTGGATATTAGAAAAAATTTCTTCACAGAAAGGGTTTTCCAGCATCGGAACAGGCTGTCCGTGAAAGTGGTGGAGTCACCATTCCGGGAGGTATTTGAAAGATGAGTAGATGTGACACTCGGGGGACATGGTTTAGTGGTGGACTTGTCTGTTTTAGATTAATGGTTGAACTCAATGGCCTTAGTGGTCTTTTCCAACCTAAACAATCTTATGATATTTAACACTAGTAACTCATACAACTGCTACCATTATGTGTGGCCTGAAAAATATCAGGAGAAGGAAGGGAAAAAATTCTAACTTTAGAACTAACTTTATGGAGTGTTCTATAAAGTCCCCTTTTTCTTAATAGCCCAATTTGGTTCAAATAATGCTTCAAGGCATCAAAAAAAATGCTTTAAAAGCAACAGGTTCTCAACTACGTGTGTCAGGTTGCAGCCAAGAGTGAAATTTTATAGCTTGTTGAAATATAAGATTGTGCTATGGAAAAATCTGACACACCCTTAATTATTGCTGCCTGAATGAATCCAGTACAATAAAGGAAACTGATAAAACTCTGGAGACACAAAAGACAGGTCTATAATAGGAAGACAGACCAATGCTGTGTGGGCTACGCTGCAGAGTTCTGGAGATCTTGACTTTTTAATCAGAATGCCTGGCTTGCAGCCTCAGCAGCATGCCTTCTGCATGGCTGCATGGAAAACCAGTCCAGGATATGCTTGAACAAAATATAACATTATTCAAAAAGCCTAGTTATTTTATGCTAGTTGTAACAATCAAAGCCCCTGAGCCCCAGGTCACTGAAACATGTAATCTTCTTTACACTCTTCAGTGCATTGAGCATGTTCCATTTCTCTGTGAGGGGAAGAAGTTGTAGCACATTCATTTCAGACTCATAGAGCAAATAGGTCATAGGAGAAATACAGGATTATGTAGGTCCTTCAGTTCTGCTGTTTTTCTGAGTATTCGTTACCTAATTATCCCTGAGGATCTGAGTTTGGGTGATTTGTACACAGACACACAGAGCAGTAACACAAAAAAGCAAACTTTGGTTCAGCAGTGCTCTTGTAAAGATAGAGTAGTGCGTTAAATTCTGTGCAACTGAGGGTCATATTAATCACTGTATTATTTCACTTTTCCCTTTCTCATAGAGGTATGGCATAAATGTACTGGTAATAGCTACATCTTTATGCCATTTAGCAGCTTATGTGGTTTAGCCAGTGTTCTCTATGAAGAGAAATCAAGAACTAAAAAAAAAAAACAAAACAAAACACAACACCACTTACCACATGTATCAAAATGGGCTTCAAAACATCTTTGGGGTTTCCACATTTAAATACAATCACATACCTTCTGAGCCACTCCTCCAGTTTTTCCAGCTTTTCATGTTTTAGGTTTCTAGCACTCTAAAGTTAAATCCCAAACTGCCTTATTTAGCACTCTCACTCCCTCTTGTGGTTCTGTATTGTCCACACGCAGTCTTTGATGGCTTCCAGAACTGCAAACAAACACTTCCAAAGAGACAGCGCTAACCTAGTGTGATGCAGATTTCCCTTTATGCACAAGCTTGCTTGATACACTGAATTAATAGAAGGAGTAAAAGAAAAGAAATCTAACAGAAAGGAACTGGCACCCCAACTGGTTTAGGCATACAAGTGGAGTGAGATGGGTGTGTTAGAGCACACCATTTGATCTACAGTGTTTCCCCCCTTTGTCGGAATTTATGGCACAGTGCATTTGGAAACCCAGCTGCTCACATAGCTCATGCCAGATCTGCTCCCTATGTGGGGGAATCTGGGCAAGCAACAGGAAAGTCTGCGAGGTTCCTTCCACGAGGTTTCAGCAGATTGTTTTGCCAGATGTTGGCCACCCTGCGGATAAAGCCCCAGGCTCTGTTGATCTCTGAGGGCTCTTGCCAAAACCCAGTCACCTCCCGTGGGTTGCTGGGGCTCTGTCCTTCCTCCCCGACATTGTGGAGGGGAACCCGGTTCTTTGCATCTCCCTTTGGTCCCACATGGTCCTGTAAGGGAAGGATTTCATGGTACAGGAGCCTGCCTCAGGCAAAATTCACTCTAAAAAACCTTTTCCCACAGGTCAGAATAGAGGATCTTAATGTCAAGAGGCAGCACTCCGTTCTGTACAACTCTCTCACAGATCACCAGGGACATCAATAGGTCAGGCATACAGGCAGACAGCCAGTGATAGAAAAAGCATGCAATCTGAGATCCCTGCTTCTGTCTGGGATGGGCAGACAGCCCTTAAAAAGGTCAACATTTGACAAAAGAAATAAGAGTTATTTATCTAAAAGAAATGTTCATTCCATGCCCTTTTATGCTATAGAACAGATTATAAGGATAACTATATTTATCCTTTGAAATTCCTAGAAGTATTTCCCGTACAAGACTGTTGCTTCATATATTTGATTTTTCTTACTGAAGCATTTGAAAATTAGTATATCTTGAGGTTGTAAACCTCTTCCACTGTCTGAAACAGAGTAAGATACATTCTTACTGCTGATCAACATGCAGGACCTGCTAGCTCAGGTCTCAGCATGTGCACAGCTCCTGTTAAGATCGGGGCTTAGTGCCCAGGGCTCTCCACATCTGACTATTAGATTCCAAATCCACCATGTGGATCCTGTTAACTCCACGCTGAGAAAGAATACCAGAGCTCAGAGTGATAATCTGTAATGAGGCTAACCCAAAATCCCCAGCCGAAGCAGCTGTGACCTCTGAAGGAGCTCAGACCCAGATCCAGAGTTCTGTGACTTACCCTAGCTCCACAGGCTGTGCATGTAATATTAACACTACTACAGTCCCAGGGGACAAAAGCAAACCACAGACTTGCTGATGCCCCAGCTGTGCTTGATTTACTGAAACTGGATTACAGGCTTTGCCTATCACAACTGGCCATACCAGTGACATGGCTGAAAGCAAAGGACATAATTTGTTTTCTCCTTGATACTGCAAAACAAAGTAAAGCAAGGTTTGATATTTACTCAAAAGCTGTTTCTCTGCAGAGGGGGAATGAGAAAGAGCTTGATTACAGAAATCTTTCAACTCCTCCTTCCCACTGGTCATCTCCTCACCCCTTCTAATGTCAGTACCTCCAATTCCACAGCTATTTTCTGATCCTTAACCTGGCAATGTGAAATAGTAAAATCACTTACCTCTACAATTTTGCCTATGGGATATGAACTAACACTACCTACAATATATTTGTGTCTCTCTCAGTAAGTACAGCTGTGAGGAAGAGAACAAAACAAAAATAAAACCTCAAACAGAGAGGTAAAACAATGGTGAGAACAAGCCTCCTGCAAAGCTTTCAAGCCTGCTGTGTTTTTATTGCTACAGACCACTCTGTGAGCAGGATTTCTCACTGTTTCAGAATTTATAGTCTTGGGTGAAGGCAGGGAGAGATCTGAAAGAAGTTGAGGTTCAGCAGCTTCTTGAGCAGTTTCTTTGGCTGTAGTTTTGGTTTAAGAGCTTTAATTGTGTCTAGAACACTTCTCCCATCCCTGTTGCTGATGTTTTCTATAAATTGATCAACACATCATTTTTCTGCTGTCTGACAAAGATGAAGTCAGAAATCTGAATGAGCTATCTGCATTTTACATGCAGAGTGTAGACTTTGATGAAGGAACTTGTTATGGCAATTATACACAGCTTAAAGGTCTTGAAAAGTAGCAAAGTGGAAAGACTGAGAAGAAGGTCCATTTTAAATCCTCCTCCTCCTCCCCATCAGATGCACCACTCATATGTGCCCAGGAGCACAACCTCACCCTGGTGGTACCCTTTCAGTGAAAAGCCTAGCCAGGGCTCGCCCACCACCCTTGAGAGCACAGGGACAGAAACACTTTTCCTTTGTACAACAGATTGACACAATACATTCCAAGAAGACATAACCACTTACTCTGCCTCCAGAGGCTCAATCCCTTGTCTTTTTTCTCTGGTAAGAGTCAGGATAAAATTACTTTGGAAATAAGAGGTTTTGCCCTTGTAATCCTGTGGGGAAAAGATCAGGAAATCACCAACATTGTCTTTCATATGTGAGAGAAGTCATGCTCTCCTAACAGATCACAGTGCAGACTGAGTAACACATGCATTGGTTTTAAAAGTATGCTAAATGACATCCAGAGCTAGGCAGGCAAAGCAATGCATGTAGATCATTACACTCACTGTAGTGTCCCTTGCATGGATCAGGCTATGCATGGATCATTTCTTGCCACTGGTGAGCTGTACAGGCAGCCCAGGTGAACTTCTGAGATCCCCTGACCTGCAGTTGCCATTGCTTAGGGATGTATGTTAAAATCTCGGGCAGGAGACATTTGAAACAAAATACCCATCATATAACTAAGCTATAGATTTGGAGCCAAATGTAATTCCCTATGCCTTCCCACAGCCCATGTGCACACATACATGCACACAGGTACACATGTGCACTGCTCAGAATGGTGTGCATCTAGTTCAGCATCCTTGCACTTCGGCGTTCTTTCAATCTTGGCACCAGTGTGATCCTATCATAAATGATGAGTTTTTTAAACGAAAATCTCTCTACCTTTTGCATTTTCTTCATTTTCTTTCCCATTATTAATTTGTATGGAGTATTCACTCTGTTTTTTGTGGCATGGTTTTTAAGAAGAGGAATGTGTGTTCCTCTGAGCCTGCCTTTTGTTTGAACACTCCCCGTTTTTCCTGTTTTAATCTTTGTAATGGCATGAGTTGATTCACCTGTAACTCAGATCTCCCCTCTATCTGGTGGGCTGCAAATTCAGAGCAAATCCTACGTTGTTTTGTTTGTGTTGGAAGACTTCTTTCCTTTGTCCTCCTTGAGGGGCTTTCTGCAGCCTCCTGCACTCTGTTTTGATCAGGTTTCTGAGGCATGGGCAGTGCTCCAGGGTTCTGTGGTTAGACTAGTGAATTTGTGTGTACAAGTGGCTGCAGACCATTCTGCTCTCCATCTCCAGGACAGTTCCACAGCTGTGATTTTGTTTTGCCCTGAAAAAATTTAGGGTAGCAACACCTGTCCCTTCTGAATATTGTGAAATCATCCTGATAATTCACCCTGTAGATCCAGTGCCTCTGAAGACTTATATGAGCACCATATTTTGTTCAAATAGATTCAGATTGATAGAGAACCTTTATAAAAAACCAAGTAATTTCTTCCTAAGATTAAACACTTTGAGAAAGTGAATCTATTTTTGGTGATTGCTGGCAAAGCTACATATAGGTGCTTCCTTTGAATTGCAGCTGCAGATAACTAAGTCCCAATTTCCTATGAAGAGTCCACATTCAGATCATTTCTGAGCAGTCTGTTCAGTGAAACTCCCACAGAGAAAAAGGAGAGGCTTTTCATGGTACCTAGAGAGCAGTTGTTGCAGTTGATGCATCCTCCAAGAGAGGCAGCTGTAATTGTAAAGTAGATGAAGTCTAGCGCTGAACTCTTTGCTGTTTTAGAGTCATATGGGAATGCTTCTGGCAGCTGAGGAGCTGTGCTGCCATGGGGAAGCAGAGTCAGACCCAGTTAAAGGCTTCTGATCTTAAATATCACAGTTAAACATAACAGCAGTTCAGAAGCTGGGAACAACTAAATAAAAGCTAACTGTAAGTGCTTTCCCTTCACTAAATTAGCCTATATTCCATTTACCAAATAAATCTCATGTGGAATTTGGAAAAGCAGAGCAAAACCCATATTGCTTGAGCAATACACATACATAGTACACAAAAACAATACACAAGCTACATTACTAAGGAATGTCTATATAGCTTGTTTGAAAAAAGAGTTGCTTAGGTAATCTGCTCCAGTAAAATATTATTGCAGAGTGAATGAAATTTTCAAATTAAAACACTATCACAGAGATATTTTTGCCAACCTGATGCATAGGCATTGAATCACGTTTTGGAGGAAAACAAAAAATAGTCTTAAGATGTTTGAGGATTTCTTTTCTGGAGGGACAAGATGGGTATTAGAGATGTCTGAAACTTGGACTGCCACCACTTTAGAATGCAAAAGGGAAAAGCAAGTTCCTGGGAGCTGCAATCGTGAACTGGACCATTCAGCCCAAAAGCTTAGAGGCTGGGAACAAGGATTATATGCAGCTGGATACAGACCAAGCTTCAGAGACAGCAGCAGCACAATATTGTCTGTATATCAACACGATGAAATCTGCTCCCATCAGCAGATGAGACTCATTAGCATCGTTATTTGCGGCTCCAACCTTCTTCAAGTTTGACCAATACCAGAGTCAAAGAAGACTTAGTCAGAAATGGTCACAGAATCACAGAATTGCAGAATCATTTAGGTTGGAAAAGACCCTTAAGATCACTGAGTCCAAATGCTAACCCAGCACTGACAAGGCCACCACTTAACCATGTCCCCAAGTGTTACATCCACATGTCATTTCCTCAAGGAATGGTGACTCCACTACTTCCCTGGGCAGCTTGTTCCAATGCCAGAAAAAAAACCTTTCTGTGAAGAAATTTTTCCTAACTACTAAATCTAAACCTTTCCTGGCACAACTTGAAGCCTTTTCCTCTTGTCCTATTGCTTATTACTTGGGAGAAAAGACCTACCCCCACCCGGCTAGAAACTCCTTTTAGGTAGTTGTAGAGGGTGATAAGACCTTTGCTGAGCCTCCTCTTCTCCAGGCTAAACAACTCCATATCCCTCAGTCACTCCTCACAAGACTTGTGGTCTGGATCCCTCACAACCTTCGCTGGTTATCTTCAGACACATTTTGGCACCTGAATGTCTTGTAGTAAGGGGTCAAAACTGAACACAGTACTCAGGGTGTGGCATTTGTAGCACCAACAAAAGCTTTAGTTGCTGGCCCAGGAATCTTACAGCTGTGGGAAGTGGTCTGGAACCTCTGCAAAAGTTGCGTCTTCTGTCCTCTCAAGGAAAGCTGTTTCTGCTTGGTTACAACATCTTTCATGAAATAAAACTAGAAGCCCAAACAATTCTGAAGCTTGCACTAAGCTGTCACTGTTGCAGCTCGCCCCATGAGAGGCAGAGCAGCAGAACAAGTAAATTGCCCCACCGGCAATCTGCATCTTGCACTTGCCACATGCTTAAAATGCAGCTTTTCTGTCATTTTGTTCTTTTCATAAGCAATGAGGTTGCAGACATAGCATTTTTCATCATATATCCCTTGCTCTGGAGTACATGACATGCACTGTCTTCATGGCTGAATAAAAGGTCATGACTGGCCAGCTGGTAACACAGAATGCGTTTTTACACTAATGGCAAGGTATTCTAGCTTTCGTTTTATATTGCACTGACTGCATATTTACATAAACCCTACATCTGTGTAGTTAATTTAAGCCAGAGGGTGATGATCTTCGGCTTTACAAAAGACCTGATTCAATTTTATTGAACACAGCTTTCCATTTGAAAAATCAAAGGAAGTGCAGCCCCCTGCAGCAACAACTCAAAAGTTTCTTCAACTATTCAAATTAAGAAAACAGGGGAGCTGGGACTGAAAAAGCAGGAATAAAAGAAAAAAAAAAATGAAAATAAAAAGAAAATCTCCTTGGGGTCTTTGTTTATCCTGAACTTGGAGACATTTTTCTTTTCATCAAAGTCCTATCAAGTGTCCTGACTTTCCTGCCTCTGAAAATGTCATGAATTGATAGTGGAAGCAACATGTACATTTTTAGGCAAATTTTTAGAAACTGGTAATGCTATGGGAAAAAGACTCAAAATACAACACTGTGAAGAAAACTTAGTTAAAAACTCACCTTTCTAGCTGCCATGTTCTAGTTCCAGGAACTCAGCACAGTGTTTTATATTTAATCAACTCCTAGCTGATAAAAGACCAGTTTCCATATAAAACTGCTTGTTATCTCTACAGAAAATAATGGTAAAAATCATTACTTTGAAACTGTATCTGTAATGACAGTAAGTATTTCATGTCTTCTGAAATAGCCTGCATGCCACCTACTAGCATCTTGCTTGGGGGAATTTGTCCTGTAAACTTTTACCTTTGGGATGAGAATGGCTGAATATCAGCCTCACATTTCACTGCTGAAATTTGGTGTCTGCTTGCAAGTTGCTTCCTTACCTTCCAAACTGAGAGTATACTCCCTACTCCCAACACTGGGTGAGCCCCATGGCTGCACCCCGTGCTATGGCAGAATGGGTCCAGACATGCACCAAATCAACTCTTCCCTGCTCCTGTCCTGTGGTTACCTGGGAACAAGGATCAAAAGGAGCTGTAGCACGTCCCAGCTTAGCCCTCAATCATAACACTGAGGAAAGTGAACCCAAAGCCTATTTTGACTCTAAGGAAACCTTTCGAAGAGATCTGTGTTGCTTTGACATTATATCTACATACACTCACATTAGCTTTTCAGCTTGGATAAGGAACACATTTTTGAACCTTTCTTTCTGACCTCCCATCCTTACCACACTTTGCTTCATGCCATGGAACAATCCTGACATCTGTCAACTGGACTCCATCCAAAAAAAGCTAAACCAAAAAGATGTGGTATAGGAGCACACTTACTGCACTCCAGCTGCTAACATGAGACCAGTCAATGTGACTAGATTAGAGCTGGTCTGAAATAAATCTCTGAAACACTGACATGGAGGGCACACACTGACTCCTCTGGGCCAGCCTCTCTGCGCTGCAGATTGTCCCTACTTGTTCCAGGCCACCTGCTAATGTAGACACAGCCAGAAGAGGCTGCACTGCTGCTTTCTAACCCTCTCACTGCTTAAATGGGTGAATTGTGCCATTTTAGGCAGCATATGGCATCCCTGCAGGCCTCCAGCTGCCACTCTGCAGATCAACAGCTCAACCAAATGTCTCATGTCATATCTGGCAGCCCCATGCAGACATCTCAAATACCTTAGGGAGACTAACTGCTGTGGATATCTATGTTTAGGCAACTGAATACCATTTTATTTTAGCATCTATTCCCCTCTAGACCAAAAAAAATGAAATCAAATGAGATTAAAAATGAGAAATGAGGTACTTGAAATGGTAGAGTAAGTTCTATGAAATAAAATAAACAAAAAATAAAATAATTAAAATAAAATCATAAAACAGAAATAAAATGAAAATAATATTTCTTGTAAAATTCTCTCATCTAAAACCCTTGAAGATTTTTTTTTAACTAAAAAGTAGACAAATCTGGGACAACAAGAGTATCATTGTCCTTCAAGAAACACCTGAATTTTACAAATAACACTTATTGTTCAGTAAGGGCTGAATTCACTGATTTTAACAAAATTACTGAGATGCTTGAAATTAAGTTTCTGTACTTGTCTAATGCCCCAGATGCTCTGAGGACTGTAGTATCAGAATCTTTGCCGAACCAAGTTCCTAAAGCTAGTAAATCAGTAAATTATCAAATTGCTATGTTTGCTGGGGTAGTAATAAAAGAAACAGGCTTTGGCACTTCTTCTGTCCTGAGGATGACTGACAGAGAGCAGCGCTCGTGTACTAGCAAACTCCTGGTGCCCAGCATGGGCTGGCTGCAAGTAAGCAAAGATGCTCCCTGGGCTGACCACACTCAGCACTGCATGGCAGAGGCTGGTGGACATGGGTCAGTACTGTGTCAGGACTAACCTCCCAGTCTTAAAGGGAGATTTCACTCCAAAGCTGCAGAAAACCAGTTTTACCTACCAAGAAACAGCCTAAGAATCTGCATGGAAATACTTAGAGCTTACAGGTCTTCTAAGCATTTAAACAAAAATCCTGACCTCTGGTGGCCATCGAACTGCCCAGCAAAAGTTTTGATCAGTTTCTAACCCGAGTGATGCTCTTGCTGCATGTGCGATGCCCAGCATTTGTGTACTCCTGCTGCTTCTCTCCCAGACCTGCCTGAGTTCCAGCACTCACTGACAAACCTCACATTTGAACGTCTTTGTGGGTCCAGAGGAGGCCACAGACGTGATCAGAGGGCTGGAGCACCTCTTCTACAAAGACAGGCTGGGGGCTGTTCAGCCTGGAGAAGAGAATATTCTGGGGAGACCTTAGAGCAGCATTCCTGTACCTGAAAGGGTCTTATAAAGAAGAGGGAGAGTGACTTTTTAGACAGACAGATAGCGACAGGAAAAGGGCAGTAGTTTTAAACTAAAAGAGGGGAGATTCCAATTAGATATTAGGAAGAAATTCTTTACCGTGAGGGTGTTGAGGCACTGGAACAGGTTGCCCAGAGAAGTTGTGGATCCCTCATCCCTGGAAGTGTTCAAGACCAAATTGAACAGGGCCCTGAAGAATCTGTCCTACTGGATGCCTCCCTGCCCATGGCAGGGGATTGGAACTAGATGATCCTTAGTGACCCTTCCAACCTAAGCCTTTCTATGAGTCTATGATTTGTTCTAAATGTAAATGAAGCACATCTTTTTAGATAGTGTGGGCAGAAATGAGACAGAAATGCCAGAGGAATGGGAAGTATGGGAGTAATTATGCACATTAACATCCTGCATGTGGCACACAACTTCTTGCAGACCTTCAATTCTAACAAAGACACGAGAAAGGGAATGTTGGTTTGGTCTGCCTTGCTTTGCTGGTCTCTTAGTGTGCATTAGTGGCTTTAGGTCAAAGAAAAACATGGACTGTGAATATACTCTACATGTGTGTAATTAATAGTCTCTGATGTCACTTTTTGTATATATATGACCAGCACTCTTTTAAATATGAACCTACACTTTTAAGAACTCAGCATCAAAAGATAGGCAATCTATGCAAGTTTGCATATGGAGAAAAGGTTTTTAGTGGCGTTCCTCAGGCCAAGTGATCTTTTACCTGGACAAGCCAAAGCTACACAATGTTTAGGGTAGGCACATATTTGCACCCTAAACCTCACAGTGATGACTTCTATATGAGAATTTCCTCTATCGAGAACTGAAGACATGAATGTTTTATAATATCTAAAACAAATGGAGCACCTACAAGTATGTATTTTCAGTCTGCATACATGGCTAATCCAAAGGCTAGTGTTATACAAATAAAGCATGAATCACAGCAGCATCTATTACCAGTATGTATAAATGTATTAATAACATAATCAAAAGCATTAAACAGTGAATGAAAAAAATGTATTTCTAGAAGAAATACATTCTAGAAGTTTTTCTTTCTATCGCCTTGTATATATAGACAGGATGCAGGAACTACAGTAGTGAGTACATTTTTATTTAGAAGACAGATTCATTGATAATTGCACTTGTTTAACACACAAAAGGAAGTTTTACACTTAGGAGTAACAATAGTGTAACTAACGTACATAAAAAAATAAGCCTTTGCAGAGCTTAAGTCATGATGGTAGCCTGCTTTCCCATTAAACATATGCAAACACCCACCCAAGAAAGAAAAGGTGCAGTAAAAAGGTGCATTTTTTTGCTCAGGTTCTCTGAAATTTTCCCTTTGGCATTCTCTCAAGAGAATTAAATGTCACATTAACAAATTCTAGTAGGATACAGAAAAAGTTTTGTTGAAAATATTTTAGCATTTATGAAATGTTTTCAATTTCAGGTTCTTCTAAGGTCTCTGTTTCTAATTTTTCCAGAATTCTCTGGTTTCTCTCTGAAATTACTTGACATTTGAGTTGCATATGTAGACAGGCTTGGACTTTATTACTTAGAGGCCTGGATGTTATTTGCACTAGCTTACGACACATTTTTTTCCAGAATGCACAACACAGCAGCAGCTGCTCATCCTCTATTCCAGTAAAAAACATGGAACCACTGGATTATCTGTTCTCAAATGTTATGATCATTTTAGTGTTGATGGCATTTCAGCCTCTCCTTGGGCATCTAATGCCCCAAATGAAGTACAGTGAATTCTGGTACACAATGGATGTGGGAAAAGGTTCTCCTGATGATGAAGATGCAATACGATAATGTCTTAAAATGTCATGGTGTCAGAGAGCACTCAGAGGTACTTCTTACATGACTGTAGCACATTTGTGTCTTTACTAAGAATGCTGAATGACATGTGAGTGGTATTTTGTCTTATCCAGAAAAGTACAACAGCAACCATAAAATATATAACCTGCACAGATTACTGTTGACAGAAAAAAGCTGTATTCAGAATAAAGCAGTATTCAGTATTTCTGTGAGACAAAACATATCACTGTGCATTTTCAGGTACCAAAACCACTAAGGCAATAAAAAGTATCTTTTAAGTGCTATTACACATAAGTTGCTTTCACAAAGCAAAGTGGTTTTTAATTAGTTGTAGCACTGTGTTGAGAACCTCTTCCTTGGAGGAGCTGGCATCAACCTCTTGGCATGCAGGATTCACCATCCTTCTGTATGACTCTTCAACTCTATTTTAAAATGAAAAAAGGGACATTAAACTTCAAAATACAGGAATACGAAATGGCATTAGTCATCAGTCTAAGAATTAAATCTACTGCAAAAAGAAATAAACCACTATTAACTATTACTATAATGTAAATCTTAAAGCATATAGTGCTGACATTGATTCCCAGAGCTCCAGCCATATTCACACATGGCATGACATAAAGCGTTTTTTCTTTAGAGTTTAGCATTGAATACAGTCTGATATAGCAGTACAGTGGACAGTCTGCTTCTAACATCTGAATAAACTTTTTCAGATTCTGCTAAGGTGTCTCTGAACTATATAGCATTGTATTGTGTAGGTGTGCTCATTGACTGATCTCAGTTTTGACTAACTGGATTACAGAGTTGACATATCATTCAAACTCTTCCTCTGATCAATTAATTGGATGAATAACAGCATGAAAACCTCCTCACTTAGACTATAAGTATAATGCAGAACCCTCCCTCATTCAGCCTATGAGGGTATGAATGAGGATCTGAATATCATTTTCTATGTTCCCAAAATTGTCATTCAGACTGGAGGCCACAAGACAAATCAAGCAAGATTGTGGATATTCTCATATCCAGACTGACATAATTAACAAATAGAAATAATCAAAGGTTTTCTGACAGGAATAAGATGTAACAGAGTTGGAATATAAAAGATTCTTAAGTTGCCAGCATGTTCCCTAGCTTACTCATCCCTCTGCAGGACCTAGTATATGAACCATATGGGAACAGAGAGATTCTGTCAAAATTAAGCAAACATAGAATCCTAGAAAGTTAAGGGGTTGAAATGGACCTTAAAGATCACCTAGTCTCAACTGCCCCCTGCCATGCGCAGGGACACCTCCCACCAGATCAAGTTGCTCAAGGCCTTATCCAACCTGGCTTTGAGCACCTCCAAGACTGGGGCATCCACAACCTCCCTGGGCAACCTGTTCCAGTGTCTAACCACCCCCACAGTAAAAAATTTCTTCCTAATATCTAACCTAAATTTCCCGTCTTCCAATTTTTACCTATTACTCCTTGTCTTATCACTACAGTTACTGATGAAGAGTCTGTCTCCAGCTTCCCTGTAGACCCCTTTTAGATACTGGATTGTAACAGAAGGCCTCTGGAGAAGATGAAGAAAACAACCAAAGTGTCTTGTGAATCCTGCGGTTTTTTACTGTGTTGCAAATTGAAAGCTCCCTTTTTCCACGCCCCTGAAAGGAAACCCCTTATCCCCCTGATTAA
>JAWWMO010000121.1:98982728-99000001 GCA_035047845.1 Dendrocincla fuliginosa
CCTGGAGACCACGTGGCTGACCGCATGGTCCTGGGGGAGGGACGGGAGAGGGAGAGCATCCCCATCAGCCGTGTTACTGGATGGCTGCTATCAAGTCTCCACACAACCTTCTCTTTTCCAGGCTGAACGGCCCCAACTTTCTCAATCTGTCTTCGTAAGAGAGGTGTCCTAGACCTCTTATCTACTTCATGGCTCCCCTCTGGACTTGCTCCACCAGTGCCATGTCCTTATGTTGGGAACACCAAAACAGTATGCAGTACTCCAGGTGGGGTCTCACAAAAGCAGAGGGGTGGAATCACCTCCTTTGACCTGCTGGTCATGATCCTTTTGTTGAAGCCCAGGACACAGTCTGGGCTGCAAACACAGACTGTCAGCTCATGTTAAGTTTCACAGCAACCATCACCCCCAAGTCACATAATATCTATTTCTCTGCCCCAACTACCAAAGCTGTAGCCCCATCATAGAAGGTCACCAAATTTGTCAGGCATGAATTCCCCTTTGTAAAGTCATTGGCTGTTACCAATGACTATTTTTAAGATATATCCTCCCCAGAAATGTTAAAATCCTAGAGGTAGATTTCAACCTTGCAATTTGTAGATATGGAAACCAATATTCAGGTGTCTATACTGAGGTATCTACATGAACACTGGCTATTTACATTTCCACCTCAGAAAAAGGTGGTCTAATCAACACATTTGGCAGAGCCCAGACGGTAATTCAGCACACCCTGAAGTAGGATACCTAGGGTATCTGAACTGCCACTCAGTTACTTAAGCAAATGTATCTAGTACTGCTTGAGATAATCTGGACTATCTCATTTATCTTCCAGTTGCTAGCCCAGAAAGTATTCACAGGTTTTGCATCACATCTGCCAGCCTCATATGAAATGCTTTAGATACTTAATCTTAGATTACCGTGCTCCAAATGGGTGGTGAGATGAATCACTTTGAAGGCTCCATTGAATGTATTGACTATATTGGGACCTGAGACACAATGAAAGACATCTACAAGATGAGATCTAAATTTTATTTTCTTAATCTGGAGCTCTGGAGACTTTCTTGCGGAAGCCATGTGTTTCAACTTCTTGCATCTCAGTTGTGCAATTTTTAGGTCTCTCTCTCCTTTATGACCAAACTAAGAAAGGTGCTAAAGTAAAAGCAGCAAGTAACAAAATAAAAGTGTTTACCTCAAAGTTTCTTTGCAGGATGATTAAATTCTTGCACGTTTCAAACACTTTCAATCAGAAGTGACAGAATTTACCCTCCCTTTCAGCCTTTCCAAAAAAACCTCAAACCAAAAGCTTAAACATGGGAAATCCTTGTCCCAGTAGTGTGAGTGGCACATCTGCTACTAATCCCACAGAAGCCAAGATTGCCTCCAGCCTCTTCCTGCTCATTAAAGCATACCTTTGGCGAAACAAGCTGTTAGCTTCCAGCTCGGCTTCCTCTTTTGTTTTCTCCAGCCCCCGAAGCTGAAGTCTCCGGACTCGTTCCTCAGGGTCAACAGTCAGGAGAAGAACAAGATCAGGTTTAAGCAGATCCTCAGGCCACTGGTACACTTCATCATGAGCTGGTGGAAGATCCTGGACTTTCCCATTTGTTTCAGTGGCAATTGTGTAGGCAGCTGTGCTGTGCCAGTATCTGTCAGTAAAATACAAAATAGAGAGAGAAATTTTAAAGAGGACACTAATTCTTTAGTTACATAGGAGACAGTTGTCACTATAATGGCAAGTCAATAATGATGAGATAGGTGACACCATGGTTTTGAAGGGAAATGCAAAGAACAGTTCTGTGCCATCCGTTATCTCTTAACAGTGATAATATTCAATGCAGTATTCAGATGGCAGTAGCTACATATTAGGGAAAGAGAATTCCAGATACTCTTATCAAAAGAAAGTCTTCTCATACATTGAGAGAGGTCAAAGAAGAGTTACATTGTATCTCAAAATCCAATCCTCTGACCCCTTCTTTTGTGGTTCCCATCCTACTTCATGCAGCAGCTTTGGCAGAGAATATGTAGTCTTCACAAACATGTGAATGAAGACAGGTGTTATCAACGGCTACACATTTCACTTCCATTTAATGACCCGTCCCCTCCCACCCCGTCAGGGCACTGTGTTTGATAAATTTCAGTGGATTTGAGGGTGGCTAAAAATAGTACTTACATGCAAATAAACTTCTCTGTGTGTGTTGTGGTGGGAGGTTAAAGTACACCTACTGAAATAAGCCAGGGGGTTCAAAGTGCATCTAGACTTTCTTTATTAAGTGTAATACTATCAGCTGTCTATACAGTTAGTGAAAACCAGACACAACACAACAAAACCAAAAAAGTGGGAAGCATGTTTCTGGCTTTACATACGCAAAAAGTATCTAAAACTCAGTAACTCCAATTCACCCATACCTCATCTTAGAGACAGGCATGACCAGCAGCCCACATTCTCCTCAGGTTTGTTGCGAAAATCTGGTTCATCTCAGGATGCACAGTCTGTGTCTCCACTATTCCTAACTGAAGATGTAACAATTTTAATGTGTCCTAAAACTAGTTATGAGTATTACACTGATGGAAGTTCCCTATCTTACTGTTATCATAAATATTACTTTGAAGATTTAATATTTATTTCTCTGACTCTCTGCAAAATAGTGCTTATTAAAAAAATCTAAAACAAACCACAACAAAAAAAACAAACCAAAACAACACTCCCCAAACAAACCCAGAGACAATCATTGACCGCTTTTGTTTGTAACACTAAGCAACTACATGATGACACTGATACAAGAGCTTCTTTAATATACAAACCTGTCTATGATCACAGGTGCCTGGGTGGATGCTTTTGCTATTTCTGAAGCAAGAATGTAGTTGCCTGCAGCATAAAATGCTCTTTTAATGGGTGTTGGCTCATCATCAAATATGGTCCTCCACTGGCTGATGCAAGGTGGTGGGGACCTTAGCAGAATGCCGTTCAGCCTGTCCTTAACAGCCTGTGTCACAGTGGTTTTGCCTGCATTTCATTTACAAAAGGAAACATTTGTGTTATTATGTACTAGATACATTTGAATTTTAAAAACTGAAAAACACTCCCATCTGTTCACTTGGAAAAAGTGTTCTGACACCTGAATATGTAACTTTAGTATCTTGTGATAAGGTTTCAGCAGAAAATTATTCTGGATCTGGTTGCAGGAATTATTACTCTTCCACCTGCTCTCTGGGCCTTCCAGCCCTTCCTATTGCCAACTTTCAGACTTCACTCCCTTTAATGTATTAAATGCATGGCAAGTCCTCTATATATTCATTTATAATATTTTTTTAGGACACAGTTCATGTGGATGTTGCCATGCTGCCATCCCGGTCTTCCTTTTTAAGGGTATTTTCAGTTCTCTTCTATTGAAAAGTCAGAAAACAAAGTTATTCAGAGGCAACTAGTATTTGTCTGAGACAAACTGCTGCCAGTCTCCCAGACTACCACTATTTTAGTTAATTTCTTTGAAAACTCTCATATGCATGAGAAATTTAATTTTCAGTATTCCACTTTTTGTATTCTTTCATTTACATAGATAAGGAATTAACACACAGAATGAAATTAGCATAGATCCATCTTTTACAAGTCAGAGAAGACCAACTGGCGTTTATAATTACCTATTTCTTCAACTCTGTCCCGGGTTTCCAGGATTATTTTTTTTATTTTATTTTAAATTTTTAATCCTTATGCTTGGATGAAAGCCATAGCAATTGCCCTTTTCAACAATCTCTCATCTATGGTTCTTGACCCATACATTGCTCTTACCTGTGGCATCCAGCCCCTCAAAAACTATGACGGGAAAATCACCCTTCTTCTGATTCTCTGGACATTTCTCCAGCAGATCGAGTACGGCCTCAGCCTCTGGGATCCGCTCTGCACACTACAAGGAGGTAACAGAGAATAGAATGTGTTGGGTCGGGAGGGACCTTTAAAGATTGTGTAGTCAAACCCCCATGCAGTGCACTGGGACATCTTAAACTGCATCAGGTCTCTCAGAGCTCTGTTCAATCTGCCCAGGAATGTTTCCAAGGGTGGGGCATCCACCACCTCTCTGGGCAACCTGTGCCAGTGTTTCACCACCCTCATTGTAAAAATCTTCTTCCTTACATCTGATCAAGATCTGCCCTCCCTTCGTTTAAAAGTTACCCCTTGTCCCCTTCGCACCGTCCCGCCCCACGAAGCCGAGGAGCCCGCGGTGCTCACCTGGCGCAGGCGGCGGCGGAGCGCGGTGGCGGAGTGAGGCAGCGCACCGCGGAGCGGCAGCGAGCCAGGCGACCCCGGGGCGCAGCACTGCAGCATCGCCGGCATACAGGATGCAGGGAGCCTGGAGACAGGAGCCTGGAGCCGGGGCTGGCGGCAGAGGGGAGAGGGGAGGGCGGTGGCGGAGGAGGAGCCAGCGGGAAACGAAACTGGACCGTCCGGCCGGGAAAGCGCCTGTCTGCGGGGACCAGCCCGGAGTGAAGGGCAGTTCCTTTGAGCGCCCGTTCTAATTACACGCCCCGCAACAGTGGCAGCGGGCTGAACGGGATCGGTCCCACGGGGAATGGCTCTGTGCGCGAAAGGGCGGCAGCAAACGTGGGAAAGGTCCCAGCCTCGAGGTTCGGTCTGTCCGCCCGCGAGCAGCAAAGGGTAACATTCCCACGGGCTCCCGTGGCTGAATCCTGGTGGTCTACTAAAAAATAAAATAGAATAAAATAATAAAAGAAAAAAAAAAAAAAGAAAGAAAGAAAAAAAAAGCTCAGATCTGCTCCACTGCTTGGGACTGGACCAAAAGAGACCAACAAATCCTAAATCAAACTAAACTGCTTTGTTGAGTTGGAGTGCCCAAGCAGCACCAAGCTGTTGGGCATATCAGTAGCTCACTACCATTATTTAGTTACTCAGTGCCTTGATAACAAGACCAACAGACACGAATCATTTGGGGAGTAAAATGGACTTTTTTAGAAGCCTGCAGTGTTTTTCATAACTTTGTGATGGCAAATTTCAGCTTTCATCAGCTGGCTTGAGGCCCAACTGACTTGCAGCCCAGTTTGATTTCAAAAGCACTTGTAAAGCTGGCCATTTCCTCATTGACTTCTGCCTCCTTGCTCTTCTGTTTGTTTGGGGTTTTTTTCCTGATGCTACTGTTGCCTTTCCTCTCTCTCCCGAGTAAATGGAAAGTGCTAACTTTCATTTTCCCTTTTCCCCTTCCACTGCCTTGATATAAAAGCATCCCTGAGCCAAGCCACCTTCACTTATAATATGTTTGTGAAATCATTCATAATAGGCATGTGATGACTGTCCTTCTGGCTAACTACTTGAAAGTACCCTCTTGCAAGATTCAAGCAAAAATGTAGGAACAGTTGCCTTTTATGACCAAGATAGGTCTTTGTATTTAAAATCAGTGTAGACAGTATGACTTTGTTTTGAAATTAACTTATGTTAAGCAGCTTTCAGTCTTTTTACAAGGACTTTTACAATTTTGTCTTCTGTATAATATGAAGCAATGTTGAAGAGAAAAAAATATGTGAAAAACACTGCTTTGGAGCCTTTTCACATCTTTGAGTGACCACTGTGCTTGCATGAAGCTATAGGGAAGAGATGCAGACACAACAAGAAGCCATATGAATATTCCAAACTTTTTGATCCAACAAAAATGGAAAAAGAGAGAAAAAAATGCAAATTGCCTAGCCTGTAACTTAAAATATATCTGAGTGCACAGTCCTGTGAACAGCTGCCTGAGACACAGGCAAGAAAAATTTAAGTTGAAGGCAAAAATGAAAATGTATAGGTATATAAAATACACACAAATAAAACTGCTGTTTTAATGCAAAATACACTTTAAAGGCCATCAGTACAGGGCCCTCTAGTAAAGACAAAGGTCTGGTTACAAGACCATAAGAACATAGTAGTCAGTATAGTCTCAGGCCAAGAGAGTCTCCTCTTTTGCCCATGACACTGGCCAGTGCCAGATATTTCGAGACGGATATGGAAAGGACAAAGAAGGAACCTTCTCCCAACATATTTTTGAGAAAAAAGGGCCTGATGATCCTTGAGGTCACTTCCAACCTGGTATTCTATCATTCTACAATTCTATGATCTTGTCCAATATCCTAGGCCCCATCTTTTTGAATACTTCCTAAGTGGGAAATCACATATGCACTTTTGAGGACCCATGGTGGACTTCTTTCAAATTATGTCTAATCTGTGTCTATATTTATATTGTGTGTTTCATATGTCTTTCATAACTTAATTGCATGGGGGTTTTAACTCAGTTTGGTAATTTCCCCTCGGATTTCTGTATTCCAAGGAGGGATGAGTCACTTAGTACTTGACAGAATCCCATTCATAGTGCTGTAGTTGCAATGAGGAGATCATTTCCAGCTGGGACCAGAACAAGAAGTAATACATTTATCAAATGCTAAAATTACATCTGTCATTGCATAACTTGCCTGGTTGTCCTTGGACCTTTTCTGGTCCTCACAGGTGAAGTGATAATGATTCCTCCTTTAACCTTATTTATGTTTCTGGCTTACGTCAGTACTTTCCTTTCCCTAGCAAAATACTGTTTGACTGGAACTGCCAAAAAACCACACTGGACAAAGCAATATCTTTATTTTAAAACATAAAGATATATTATTTAGATAAATAATTGTTTTAAAGTTTTGCTTTCCTAACAACTAGGGAGCACAACAATATTATCCCTGTTTATCCAGTTGGATTCTTTCACGCTAGTTGTGTACCTATGCATCATTGAGTGCACCATTGATAACAGTATGCAATCATTTATGGAAAATTATATTGATCTTTTAAAGGTTTTTTTGGTGCAAATTTGCAGAACTAAAACATTTTGAGTACTGGGACTCCATTGTATAAGATGACTTCCATAGAATGCAAAGGGAAGGAATCAGAATTCCTACCATTTTCAAAGAACATCATGGTTTTATGAGACTCTTTTAGAATGCACCAGGACAGAAAATTTTGTTACAGTTCTTGCTTGCAACAGATGTATATACAAACATAGACACAACACAGAATATTTCTTGAGATGCACATTTTGAAGAGTTGTGATTGTTTTTAAGACCTCATGTTCACAAGTATTCTTAAGTTTTCCTCTTCAAAGAAGGAAGAAAGGCTGTAGTCCATAAATCTGCATTGGCTCAACTTGACATGAACAAGAGATATGAATGAGGGGTGCAAGGAATTTATATTGGGGCCAGAGAAGGTATGGGAGAGAGTTCCTAACATGCAGCAGAAGGGATGTACAGAGCATACAGACTTCTCCAAATTAACTGAAATACTGAAACAACCAAGGAGCACCTTCAATGTCAGATTTCCACCTAAAACTGAATTGTCTTATTCTGCTTTTGCAATTCCATTTTCAAGTTTGTGATCAACAAACACTTTAATTTTTAGAAAATCCTACTTTCATCCTTAAATTTGTGTCTTACATAAACCTCAAGGAACTAGAAAGGTGCATGGTTAACTTCTCCTGCTGGAATAGTCTCTCAGAGACAACCTCGAAGAAAATTTTGGAAATCCTCAGGAAATGAGAAGTTTCCCATCCTGATTCAACAATACCTTTGTGAGGTGGCATTACTGGGGTTACACACAGCAAGAAATCTCTTACCTCATCTTGCTGACATGAATCCTTTCCGGAGAGAAACAGCTGATAGAGACAACAATAAAAACTGTTCAAAGGGTAAAACCTGAAGCCCTATTACTGATTCAGACATTACTAAGTCATTAGTTCATCTCCATGAAAGCAAAAGAAAGGTGATGGGAATTTGAGGATAGCAAATGGCAGGCCTAATTAACATAAAATACTTTTTATTCACAAGCAGGTTTTGTTTTCCATTAAAATTTGCAAACAGGATGAAGCTAGTTCTCCCACTTCTTTTTCAAAGAAAAGTTAAAAAAGGCAGCAATGTGAAGGTGAGACTGTCCGGCTAAATCAGTTCTGGCTGGCAAATGGAAGTGAGGGAAGCTACAAAGTGAGGGAAGCCTGCCAGGGACAACATGTAATTGGTAGGTGTTCAGATTTGAGTGTGGCTACTCACCTTGGTAGCAGGGGCAAAACTAAACTGCCCACACAAGAATGAGGACAGGCTGACTGAAGGCTAAAAAGTCATGGTGGACCTGTTGGTATGTCTGGACACACTGGAATAGCAACTGGTGCTATGATGGAGGTGTTCCTTCTCTGGCAATGGCTATTATCCCATCAAGGAATTGAGGAATATGGAAGTTTGGTCCTGGTCTCTCCTGGTGTTACCTTGAGTAGTATCTGCCCCGCCAATGTCTCATCTCAGGCTACCAACTGTTCCTGGTGTTAGGGCTAAACATGTACTAAACTTGCTGCAGTAGCTTTGCTTGAGGTCCAGTATTGGAGACCAAGAATTAAAGAACCAAGTATTTTCTTTTCATGTATCTTAAGTCTTCAGGCTTCCCAACCTGGGCAGCTTTGCAGTGCAAACCTGCTTCAACTTACAAGAGCAATAAGACTGCCTAGAAGGGTGCAGTGCAGTTATACAAGCTCAGCTTCCCCCCTGCTTCACGAGTCACACGGGTTTCAACCAGAAGAGCTGGAGCCACTGAGATCACACACACCAAAAGTGGTCTTCAGGTTCTAAACCTGCTCAAACCCAGAGGTGCTCAAACCTGCTACCAGCACCGGGCAGCCGGCGGGCTCTGCGGTGGCCGCGTCCGAGAAGCAGATCTGAGGCGTGGGGGCACGGGGGACACATGTAGGGTGAGGCGGCAGAAAGAAAACATCGCGCCCGCTGCTCGGTGCCAAGTTTCGCTTCTGTGAGAACGGAAAACGAAACCGAGCAGTTCCCCGTGCTCCGGCACGGCGGGGCGGGGCGGGACGGGACGGGGAGGTGCTCACCGCGCTCTTAAGTGCGAAGCGCCGGGCTCCTCGACGCAGCCTGGAGTCTGATCGGACTGAGCCGAACCGAGTCCAGCCAGACCGAGCCCGGCAGAACGGAGCCCGACCGAACCGAGCCCAGGCGAGTCCAAGTGAAGTGCAGCGCATCCCGCCGGGTCCAAGGCGTGCCGAGCCAAGCCGAGCCGAACCATGCACCTGGGCATGCTGTGCCGGCTGCTGTCCGTAGGACGGGCGGTGCTGGCGGCGCTGCGGGGGCGGCTGAGCGCGCTGTGCTGGAGCCTGACTCCCCTGTCCCTGTCCCTGCCCCTGTCCCTGCCCTTGCCCGGCCGGCCGCGGGACTCACCCCCCCGGTGGGAGCGAGAGCAGGAGTGGAACGACGCGGCCCCGACGCCCACCAGCGTCAATTACCACTTCACACGGCAGTGCAACTACAAATGCGGCTTCTGCTTCCACACGGCCAAGACCTCCTTCGTGCTGCCTCTGGAGGAGGCCAAGCGGGGACTGGCGATGCTCAAGGAGGCGGGTAAGTCCGGGGGAGGGGGCACCGGCGGGAACCGGAACGGGGGGACCCCACAGGTTCAAGTGTCGTCGGAAAAGTTATCACGGCGATGTCCTGTCCCTTTTCGAACCGCTGCCGTGGGGCAGGTGATGGACAGCAGAGGTTCATAGCATCTTTCTTTGGTCCTTCTCTAGGAATGGAGAAAATAAATTTCTCGGGAGGAGAACCGTTTCTTCAGGACAGAGGCGAATTTGTAGGCAAACTGGTCCAGTTTTGCAAGCAGGAGTTGGAACTCCCAAGTGTCAGCATTGTTAGCAATGGCAGCCTGATCAGAGAGCGGTGGTTCAAGAAGTACGGTGAGGAGAGACTGATGGGCACAGCATCACTGACAGGGTTGGGGGAGGGGGGGAGCGTCCGTGGTGCAGCCTCACCCACAGAGGGGTTTGCGGGCAAGTGAGAGATGGTTTTTTAGTGGTTAATTTACAGTAAATGCAAACCAAATGTAAGTACTAGTGCAATAGTGTTGATTATATGTTTTGAACATAGGCATTATACCAAAGGCCTCTTTGGTGTAACAACGTAATAAAACAACAGCTCAGCCTGTTTCCATAATGCTGGCAACACACACACACAAACTGCGTGTTTTGATGCTGCCGTTGCTGTGGCTTTTGCGGTTGATGGGATGACGCCAGAGAACTGTATTTACATGGCACTTCATGACAGGAGATAAGGACATGAAAGTGGGCGGAGTCCTGAAGCTTTTAGCTGAGGGACTGGATATTAATAATTTTTTAAAACTTGTTTTCAGGTGAATATTTAGACATTCTGGCAATTTCATGTGATAGTTTTGATGAGAATGTCAACGTTTTAATTGGTCGTGGCCAAGGAAAGAAGAACCATGTGGAGAATCTGCATAAACTGAGGCAGTGGTGCCGAGAGTATGCTGTTGCTTTCAAAATAAATTCGGTGATCAACAGATTTAATGTTGAGGAAGATATGAATGAGCAGATCAAGGCACTCAACCCTGTGCGCTGGAAGGTAAGAAAGTAGTGTATACCATATGTTTCCGGCCCAAAGAAAAGTAATAATGAAATCCTGGAGCTGTCTGAACCTCCAATGACTGTAGTCAGATCTCCAGCTCCAGCTTGGGCTGGCGTTAGGGGCCTTCCTGTCAATAGTGCACACTGTTGAGACAGATTCTGTCTCGTTCTTCACTTAAATGGAGCCTAGTATGTCAAGAATCTTTTTTTGTTGTATCTTTTTCAGTGTATGTATAGCTAGGTTTTCTATTACATTAAAATTAATATAGAAGGCCTTTAACATTTGAACATGTGTCATGGTGTAGAAAAAATGAGAAAAAATAGTGTACAATTATATATTTGAGTCAATAGATTGTTAGCAAAATATGTGTACATTAATGTTCTCTTATAAAGTATTAGCAGATAATGTACATATATTTTTACTAGAAGTGCCTTAAATACATTATCAGTTTGAAAATGGGTAGAGATAATGTGACATAAATAGGGGAGAACTTGTGAAATAATTTCTCATTATTCGCTTCATGGAAATTGTTATACACAGAATTTCTCAGAAAAAAGCAAAAACAAACACTCTAAGTGAAATCTTGGTCCTACTAAAGGATAGTAAGGAAAATGATAATTTAGAACGTTTAGAACTCTATTATGATTAATTTGCTAGAAATAAATCTGCACCATTCCCTTTTTGTAGTATTCAGTTATCACAATTGTGTCAATGTGGCTCTACTGACAGAAAAATTATAGACATTTGTACTGAGACAACTGGTTTTTGTCATGGTGAGAGTCTCTTATCCTCAAGGCAAGTGAAAACATAAAGTCTTAACCAGATGCCTTCTCTTTTCAGGTGTTCCAGTGCCTGCTCATCGAAGGGGAGAACAGTGGTGAGGATGCCCTGAGAGAAGCAGAAAAATTTGTTATCAGTGATGAAGATTTTGAACAATTCCTGGATCGCCACAAAGATGTCTCCTGTTTGGTACCTGAATCTAATCAGAAGGTAAAAATTAAATGTTCCTTTTGTAACTTTATTTTCAAATGATGTTGGAAAATTGGAAAGGAACTATAAACTTTCATGGCAATTAGTACTTTTCCTATAAGTAATGTCTTAGAAGAGCTACAGTACAACTTTATCAGCAACTGGTTTTGTTATGGTGGAAGCCAAGTTTTTTTAATTTTCTTTAAGGCTTTTTATTATCCATGTAGTTATTAGCAGAAAAGTAAAAAAGCATTGATCCCAGTCCTGTGGAAACCAGTGGGAGTACTCTTCCCCACTAAGGCAAAAGATTCTGAAAAGGTTCAAAGTTAATATAAACACACTTTATACTCTAAGCATAGTTTCCTCATAGAGATTCCCCAGCTTAAATAATCATGCCATTTGTTTGGAAAATGGCATAATCATTCCAGCAGGCAAAACTGTAAGTTCTGCTGGTATAAAAATTCAAGAAAACTTGGGTATTTTTTAAAACACCTTTATCCAGTTGGGTACCCACATTTCAATTAGACACTGGAGAGTTCATATTTCAAGAATTACTAGTTTATTCATACATTACATTATTCTAGTAATTCTATCATTTATTTCTATAAATTTGATCCAAGCTCACTGAAATAGTGGTGATACAGTAACTCTCAAAGATTTTTATCAGACTTTGAATAGCTGTTTTGTCCCTCCTCTTTCACTAGAATGAAATTTTAATTTGCATATTAATTTAGTTTTTTTCTTTTGATCTATTACAGATGAGGGATTCATACCTCATTCTGGATGAATATGTAAGTATTTGTTTGATACACAGTATTTGTATGCTAATATATGTATGAATACAACAGTGATAACCCATTCAATTTACTGTGCATTCTATAAAACAATTTTACTATCTAGTACAAGGAATAGATGTGATTTATTCCCACCAGACATATTAAGAACTTTAATATAGTGTAACGTAAGGAGAACTTGCCATCAGGTTGCATGCATAATCATTGCATCACAAATCTTATAGTGTAGATGTCTATTTTTGCAGGACATCTTTGCTTGTTTTCTTTAATTTGAAATTACAGAATTTGCCCTGAAAACTAAGTTTCAAAGTGCCTACTTAGTTTATATGTAACTGAAGAGCTAACATTTAATCTTCAGTAATTATGGTATTGCTTTATTCCTGATAAGATATGTCACACATCTAACCATGAGCTTCTGAGTCTTCTAAGGACTAGAATAAAACTCTTCATGCACTTACACAGGCTTTTGTGCGATTGCAGTGCAACTTGTTTTATTCTGTAAGAAAAATTAAGCTTTTGCAAATTGACTTTCTAATGTCTTGTCTATTGATGTTCCAGATGCGTTTTCTAAACTGCAGAAATGGACGGAAAGAGCCTTCCAAATCTATCCTAGATGTTGGTGTAGAAGCAGCTATAAAATTTAGTGGATTTGATGAGAAGATGTTCCTAACAAGAGGAGGAAAGTATGTGTGGAGTAAAGCTGACATGAAACTGGATTGGTAACTCAATATACTGAGTTAGGGCAGGGCACTATGGAAGGAAAATGGGTGTGTATATATGTGAGTGTATACATGTATCTAATGCTTTTAACTACACTCAGTATATTATACAGATTGATGTTCAGTGTAACTCCATATGTGAATGTGTTACAAGTTTTTTAAATGTAGATTATGCTCTTTTCTATTATTTTACAGAACACAACCAAATGCTTTCAGAGCTTTCATATGAACAGATCTCTGGAATAAACTTTCTAGTTCATTGTATGAAGGACTTAAGGGCAAACTGTTAACATAATGTCACGCAGTAAATGTTTTTAAGATACTACACTATGAGTGTGCATGCCAGATAAACCAAAACCGATCCTAATCTCTACTTCATCCTAAACAGCTGTAATGATGGAGAAGTGAAAACTCTTATCAGGGAATGCATTCTACCTGTTTCTCAGGGAAAAGTAGATTGCAGTTCCTCGATAGATCACAAGAGGGCCAGTTGTCAGGCCTCTGGAAACACCCTCTACCTTTTTCGGGGTGATAGGTGGTCAGAATTTAGGAATCAGTATCTGTAATAATGTATTTAAAAGGAAATCAAGACGCAAAACTTGGCAATTCTCATTTTTTAAGACTTAACTGTAAAAGTAACTGGTTTTATTCTCCCTCTCCTCCATATACACATATGATATTTGCAAAAATGTTTGGGACAGCAATTTCTGTGAAAACATATTTTTAGTCACTAAAGAATATTGTATTTGTTCATCCTAAAACCTAGAAGTACATTTTACCTAGTGATAAACAACTTATTTCACACTGGCAATGGCCTTAGTTCTAACAAATATTTACAGTGAAGACATTTGCTTTTTATTAATTTATCCCTTTTCCTTTTATCTGCAAATACTGATAAATTATTCTTAACTTTTTTCTCTCTGCGTCCATACAGTTCTGATGAACATTCCTTCTCAAACTAATTAATACAATGTAGCACAACCTAATGTATCTTCTGTTGCATACTGGCTTTTTATTTTGCTGAGCCATGGAATTACAAACAACAGAGTTCATATATCATGTAACCTTATTTTAAAGGTTGCTTGGCTTAGTAATTAATTAACTGGCAGATATGAAATGAAATTAATTGGGTTTTGTGATAGCTGCCTTTGATTTTAAGAGCTGGCAGCATCAATATAAAAGAGGGAAGAGTTAAAAAAAAGAAGAAATCTAGTATATTACCCTCAATTTTGGGTGTCTGGCAATTGTTATGGCTTCACAATTGCAGTTTTTTAAATTTAACTAGTCCCATCCTCCCTCTGTTTGAAGGGAATGAGAATAAGCATTGCACAGAGCAGAACTGAGCTGGCACTACTCATTCATCCTGACCATTGAGCTCAATGTCTGGACTGTCTCACACTTCTAAATATTTGCAGCACTTGGGAACCAATATGCATTAAATATATCACATAGAAATGACGACACCTTCCTTCTTTTTTCTTTTTTTTTTATGTTAGTTGTTTTTGTAAGAGGTTTTTGAGAGAAATGTTTTGTATTCACCTAATGCATCTTCAGTGTTGAAGGGGAAACAGCTTAAGTAGGAACTGCTACTTCTATGTACCTCCAAGTACACTGTGAAAATGCTTCCATTTATGATTCCCTCAGTTTCTATTTTTACCATCCTAACTGTAACTATACTCAGTGGTGCTCTTTTGTCTCTTTGTATTTTGCAATCACACCACTTCCTAGACACATTTCAGTCTTTTTTTTTTCTGTTGTATTAATACTAAGTGACATTTAAAATGTGGCCCACACACATTAACCCCCCAGTCTTCTGGCAGCTATTTCACTGACCTCAGCTGGAACTCTGCCTGAGTAGCAACTACGGGCAGTGCAAATTTATGTAACTGGGGTTTGACTTCTACATTCCCACTGCTCAAATGTTAAATCTAGCCTCTTCCTCAGCACCTACGCTGCATGGTAGAAAAGGAGCATTTTCCTTTGCTGCTGGCTCAGTCCCAGCATTGGGAAAGATTTAGTGCATCAATGTACCAGTAAATCTACCAGCTTGCAGCTTCTGCAGAAAATGCCAACTGTAGCACAGCACACAGATGTGAAGTACACAAACTCCCATTCAGATCCAAAAATCCTGCTATTCTTTGCTTTTCATCTTACCCTGTAAATGGTTATTCCTTTGCTTCCTCTGTGCTTATGGAGGAAGCTGCAGGAGAAACAAAATGGAGCTGAAAATGTCAAAATCCAGCAAATCATGTAAAGACATTGAAGAAGGCTTTTATCAGAAGGCTCTAAGTTCTTATCTTCTTAAAATGTTAAAGATTTTACATCACCTCTTGCTACCATACATAATTAAGAAAGAAGTTTCTGCACTGTGTGATACTCTTTTTCAAAGGAAATACCATGTATGTACATTGGAAATGAAAAATCTAACATTACACAGTTTGACTAAAAGTCATTAAGTTGATGAATATCTACTGGCATTTTTATATGAAAAATTCATTGTTGTGTAAAATGTAATTCAGATTGGACCAAAAATGGACTTCAGGCTTTCATTATGTAGTTGGGCCTAAATTTCAGCACAGGACTAGAAAAAACAAAACTGAATTCAATAGGGTTGCTCCCAGGCTTGGCAATTACAGGTACATCTTGACCCTGAAGAGTCAGAATTTAAATCTAGGTCTTGTAAACACAGATATGCTTAATTGTATTTTTGTGTGTAATCTTTCAGTATTGCTGCTAAGCACTTACTTAAAATGCAGAATTGGGAAGGAACTGACACTGTAGTGTACTAGCATTACACAGCTGTTCCTATTTGTAAAAAAATTATAGAGAATGAGTGAGACACTGACTTCTGATAAAATGACTGTACCTTGGATAATGAGTAAATTTGTCACTTAAGATGCACTTTAGGATTCCCTCTTTTTCAGTGAGAAGGATGCTGATATATTTGAATGTTACAAAAGATGAATTTTAGAATCATGTTGTCAAATAATGAGCACTTAAGTATTTCACATGAGTATGTTGCACATTTCAATAAAATTTCTATTTTCTTAAGTTTGTAGTGTTGTTTTTTGTTTTGGGTTGGCTTTTTGTGGTTTTTTTTTTTTTTTTTTTTTTTTTTTTTTTTTTTTTTGTACTATAACCCATACTCGCAGAATATGTGGCTTACAAGAGATCTGTAATTCCGGATGCAGTCTGTATTTGGCAGGGGGGGGCTGCTTGCACAGTGCCAAGGGCAGCATCTAGGCTGAAATGGGGACAATAGAGGTGATTCTCCTTGAAATTGAAAGGCGTTTGTTACAAGTCTGAGTGGACTGGGCTGTGCTGGGAAGAAGACAGTTCCAACACCTTGTGCTGTCCGGATGACAGCCCTTACGGACGTCACAGCTACCCATAAATATCTGAGCACAAAGAGAGATTATCTTCTGTCAAGGTAAATAACAGAGAAAAGTCAGTCTATTTAGAAGACCAAAGACAAGCAGCTTCTTAGGCTCATCTCTCGTGTTCAGGCTCAGTGCAAACGCCTGTACCAGACAACCCGAAATCGAGTTTTTCACAGTATTTGGCTTGGTGTGAGGGCACTTTTTCACTATCCCCTTTGCCTTTCCGCGCCCCTCCACGTATTTTGCGGTGGGGTGAGGGTGCCCGGGGGCAGCGCCGCAGCGAGATGCTCTGTGCCCCGGGGCTGCTGTGCCGGGTGTGTGCCACAACAACGCCCGAGCCCACCGTGCTCTGTGTGTATCTGTGTGTGTGCTGTGTGCTTGTGTATCTCTGTGTGCGTGTGTGTGCTGTGTTTGTGTACCTGTGTGTGCGTGTGTGTGTGTGACCCCCGAGCCCACCGTGCTGTCTGTATGTGTGTGTCTGTGTGGCGTGTGTGTCATCCCCGGGGCCGCTGCCGGGCTCTGCCACCCCCGTCGCGGCCCCGGCGAGCGCCGAGCCGAGCCGTGCTGAATCCACCAGACATCTCCCTCTCGCCTCTCCGCTCCCTGCGGCTCCTGCTGCGCCTGCCGGAGAAGGACCCACCGGGGCAGCGTGAGCAGCGCCCGCAGCACAGCCCTGCCCGCCATGGTTCCCCTGCATTTCCCTCCTTCCTTCCCTGGCAGGGAGGACAATCCCCCCTCCCCCTGTGCACAACCAGCCCCCGTTGTTCTCTCTGGCCGCTGAAGGACCTGCTGGGCCGGGGCCGTCACGCTCGGGCAGCCCGAGGTAATACTGCCTAAAGCAGCTTAAGAACCCCACGGTAAAACCGCGGGCTCGGCGGGGCACACCACGCCCGGGCCGGGGCGCGATCCCATCCCGCCCGGCGCTGCCAAGCGGGAAACCCCGGGATCCCCGGGGCCCCGCCGCCGCCAGGGGGCGCGGCCGTGCCTGG
>JAWWMO010000121.1:99000168-99023951 GCA_035047845.1 Dendrocincla fuliginosa
GCCGGGAGCGGAGCCTGGCTGCGGGCAGGGCAGGGCTGTGTGCCGGGAGCGGAGCCTGGCTGCGGGCAGGGCAGGGCTGTGTGCCGGGAGCGGAGCCTGGCTGCGGGCAGGGCAGGGCAGGGACAGGCGTTCCTCGGAGCCGCGTGTTCTCCGTCCTGCGGTTTCCCAAAATGAGCGAAAGCGTCTGGGAACATCCCCGCGCCCTGGAGTGACCATGGCTGCGGGAAAGGGAAAATGAGTGTAGGGGTGTGTGGAGTGCCGTGCCCAGCCAGGGTTCTCGGATACTGTGCGGCTTGGGGAGAAATCGATTCGCGTGGGTTTCAGGGGGTGGAAAAAGTAGGAGTAAGGCTCGCTTTTTCCTTTCCCTGAGCAGGAGATGTTACCGTTGACTTTTTTGAGCTGTTGGAAGAAACCTCATTATTGTACCTATGGTTGTCTACCACCCCCAGATCACCAGTGTCCTTTCAAATCAAGGGTATCTTGTTCCTGAAAAGATCAGGCCCTGCATCATGTGTTTATTGCTTCTGTGGAACTGGAACAGGGAGTGTCAACGGGCCAGGCTGATGGAAGAAGATACAAGCTGTTTGTATTTTTGCTGCATTCTTGGAAATACTGTCGCTTCTGCACTGGAACATAATATTCCCTGTTTTACAGCAGGCATAGATGATGATTTATAAATAGATCTATTTGTTTATATTGTTCCCCGCGTAGCCAAACAACTGTTTACATTGTGAAATGGATTGCTTCATTTCACATTAGCTTATCAGTGCTGACCCAGGAGTGGCTACAGCTGAAGCTGCGTGTTCTTGGGCAGAGTGCTACCAGAGATATTACATCATGAGTTTAAACTTCTGGTGGATGGTCTGTCTGCTTGTGTGTGCTTCTCTTACAGGCATCGCATGTATCGAAGGGCTGGCCTCGGGGGAAATGTGTGTGTGAGGTCGTGGTGTGCTGAGGGTCAGATTTATGCCTTTAACGAAAATGCTTTGTATATACTTAGAAGGGACTTTACGGTGTGGGAGAACTTAAATTGTTTTTCCCCGTTAGTGGGGCATCAGTTCAAGTGACCTAACCTGCAGTTTGTTAAATACCCAACGGAAACAAGATCAAGAGAGGACAGTGGTGGTGGGAGGGAGAAATAATTTGGAGTTGCTTGAAAAAGACAGGATTTCCCCCACCCCCGGGAAGAAGTTTTACTTTACCCCCCGCCCCTTTTCCTGGCCATCATGTCTCATTATCTTCTTGTACAATCTCCGTTTTATGAGGGGGAGAAACCATCTGTGATCGAAATAGTAGTACAATGATGGGTGTTTCAGTTTGATCAAACTATTTTGAATGAACCATCCTTTATGTAAAACAGGGTTTGCTTCCCCTCTTTTCTAAATCACTGTGATTCATATTCTGGAAGCTGCTAGATCAAATAATTTGTTTATTATCTGCAGTTACTGTAGATTTTTGCCCTTGAAGCACAGTATTATGAGTTACCTTCACTTACAGACTGGATTTTACTTATTTTAGTATTTTAAGGCAATAATTTGTTGGGGGAAAAAAAGACAGTGTATTTACTTAACTGCTCTTGTTTCTAATGTGTTGGTTTTGGGTTTTTTTTCCCAGTACTACATTCCAAGTCTTTGTCACATTTCGTGTGGGGTTTTTTTATAACTTCTGACAACTTTCTTTCTGTTAAGTCAAAGGACAAGGCTGCTGTCTTAACCATGGGTTTTGGCTGCAGTATCATACAGTGGGTATGAATGGCTTTAGCATATCTGCTGTATTTGCAACAATGCTCTCGTAGCTTGGCAGAAAAATCTTGTTTGCCGTCCCAGTGCTGATTCAGGGTAAAATAATATCTCTGATCGTTCCGCAGCTTGGTCTGCAAATGTAGACCCACTTTCTCCTAGAGACCTGATGCAGCAGCGGAATTGGAACCTGTTACATTGATTACATGTTTCCTGTGGAGTAGTATCAATAGTTATGCTTTGAGTTGGTGGCCTATGGTTTGATTAGAAGATTTGCTTTTCACTGTATTCCTTTTTATATCTTGAGTTACAAAAAGGAAACTGAAAACAAGTCCAAACTAATCCACCACTTGATTTCAGTGGTTTGGTGATTCTGCTGTATCCAGGTTAAGACTGTAGTCAGCTGTTCTCATTATAAGGCAGGATCCTATTCTGTTTTGCTTTGCGGAAATGAGCTCATAAAATTCATCTTTCCCTGACCTTTTGAAGGGGATCAGACAAAAAGATCATAATGATAATGTCTATTTTTCACTTCTGATGGCTGGGAGGAGCGGTTGAAAATACACTTGCTCCTCTGGCTACCTGCTGCAAAGTGATAGGAATGTTTTTTGTATTTCCTAATTAGATGGGATCAGAAATGCTTACAGTTATTCTGCGTATGAAGTCAGCAAATTCTGGAGCTGTCAGTGCTAATACAAAGTGGGTTTTTAAAGAGCTTGACTGTTTGATGGTGAACCGTTTATAGTGGTGACACCATAAGTGTCCTTTCTCAAAAAGTCTGAAGAAAGTGAATTAATGTGTCTGATAACTTTATTTACTGTGAAGAAAAAAATTCTAGTCAGATGGTTCTAGGCTTGGCATGACAATGTTACTGCCTTCTTATAGCAACACTTCCATCTTTTCAAAGAGTAGTGAGTGGTAGATTGTTGCATTAAAGTACCTTGCTGTTATTCTTCAGGTATCACTGTCAGTGTAATGCAACTACTTCCTGTTTACCTTGAACAGATGTGACTTGTGATAGAAAAAGTGCACTAAGGCTTATTTAATATAACTTTTTTCTTCTGTATGATATGCAGCGGATCATCTCAAATACTTGGGAGTGAAGATGGGTCTTTCAGGTTGTCTGAAAAATAAGATTTTAACTTAACATGTTCAGGCATAATTTTTTTTTACTACATACAAGTGTTCAACTTTGTTTGCACTGATCACAGCATTACTTGTGAACAGCTAGATTCCACAGTTTTGGAGTCTTTATATTTCTTCTTCAGTATCATTTGGAAACTTTACTGACTGTTCTGTTTCTGCTGGAATATCGAGGTTATTTCCTGTTGTGATAAAACTCCACTACAAAATATAAGCTATGAAAGCTATCACTGTGGTTCTTGGAGACAATTTCAGCTGACCTGCCTTCATCTCAGCTCCAGTCTCTAATAAATAGGTCATACACATCATAAGAATTCTATAATACCTGGCAGCTGTTGTACACACTCAGCCCTTGTGGGTGACTCTTAGCTAGTGAGGAATATGAAGGTGATACTAGGAAAACATGTTGAGGCAAAAAATTAGTATTGCTCACCATAATTTGGTACACAATCAGCTTCTTCCTATTTGTATTATTTCCACTATTTAACAGTTGATTTGCTTAATGTTTGATTGCTGATAAGGATCCATGTACAGATTTCATAATCTCACAGATATTAATTTCCTTTTATATATATAATTATATATGTGTATGCATAAAACATATACTATAAACAATATTTTGTTATATCATGTTTTACGTGTACATATAAACAATTATTTTTTACTCTTGAATTTCCCTAAACAGCATCTGAACGATAGGGGGCAGATTGGCAGAATCATCAAAAGCGATTACATTCTGTCCCACTCACTGGCTTTCCTGAAGCACTTATTATTATGACTTTTGCTGTTTTTTTTTTTTCTCTACACATTGTCTTGGAGCATGCTCTCCAGATTTGGGTAAGCTGATAATGAAGCTTTCGTTTTGCTGAGCAGTGCACACTCAGCGTAGCCTCCTCCTATTGCAGGTTGTTGGTATGCACAAACGGGCAGCCTGTGCAGCCTGTTCTGCTGTGGCAGCAGAAGTGGTGAGCCAGCTGGGTTATCCCCCATAGAATTGCAGAATGGTTTAGATGGTCCTCTGCCAAGTGCATCTTTCTTTAGATCAGGCTGCTCAAAGCCCCATCCACTCTGACCCTGGACACTTCCAGTGGCAGTGGGGTTGGACTAGATGATCTTTAAAGGTCCCCTTCTAACCCAAACCATTCTGTGAGGAACCTGTGAGATTTCACTTTTGTGATATTTAAGAGGATGTTTCTGATGGATCAGTCTGTCTGATCTTACCATAAGTGTTCCTGGTAGTTGACTGCTGAAGCTACACATGGAGCATGTTTCCCTGAGTCACTTAGGGGAGTGAATCTGCTGTGGCCCTGAACCTGTGGTACAGCCAGATGCTCTAGCTTGAAGGACTTTTGGCAAGTGCCCAGATGTTGCCGGTTCCTCAGGGATGTTACAGGACATCAGGCACTCCCAGGAGGATTTCACACACTTTCAGTCAGGGCTGTCTCCCTGCAGTATCCTTCTACACAGGGTAGCTGTGCTGGTGTGGATGACCAGAGCCTGTTCCTTGCACAGTTGCCGCTTCTGTGGAGTGGGAGGGGTCTTGCTATATTGCTTAAAGCAACTCTGTTTAGACAATGTTTGTCCTCTTAGGATGAAAATGAATGTTATTTAACTCTGGTTTTCCTTCAATTGCAACTTAAGGAAAGAGTTTTCCCCTTCATCTCTCTATATCCGAATTAATAAATGCATCCATCCTGACAGAATGAGAGTGATGCTCTGCGACTTGTGCAGTCAGGCTTATGTCTCCAGCACAGTCATGTAACAGCAACTGTAAATTCAAGACTAAGCTATTTACAGTCAGTGGATGTATATTTTTAGCCTGGTTTTCTGAGAAAGTAGAGGTTGCATGCAACTCTTTCAGTGGATGTCTGACTTTCACTCTTGCTTTTATCTTCTAATCTTTTGAGCAATTCCAGTTGCATTTGTGAGAGGGTGGAAGCTTATCTCCCATAAACCTACAGTTTTCTGGCAGTAGGTGGCTTCAGAAGATGGAAAGGTGCCAGCTGAAGGAGAGATTGAAGTCTGAACTCTTCCTACAAATTTGACACACATTCCTAGGAAACTGGATTTTACTGGCTCAGTTGCTTACAAACCAGCTTACACTGTGCTATTTTTTTATATTGTCTCTAATTAGATGGCTACTTCTTTTTTGGATATTTTTGCAACAGTTTTGAATATGGAAGATGACCAAGTGTTTAGTCTTTAGCCCCAAGTAGCTTTATAATATGCCAAAAAGTGCATGATGAGAAGGGACAAGTTCTTTATTTAAAAAACATTCTCTTGCTGTTCTTCATACATGTCCTACTTATGTGAATTCTCTTTTGTTAGAATAATTATTTTAACTCTTATTAATTTTGCCATGTAATAGCAATTCTTTAGATACCAAGAAACTTAGGATTCTTAGAGTTGTTAGTCTTAGATTATTCCCCCAATGGAGCATGACTTGATAGGGCACAAACTGAAACAGTCTTTTTTTATTTCTCTTCAGTATTTGTTTTGTGTAAACAGATCCTGTGTGACTCTTTCAGTTAGCTGATCACTCTTGCACAGTGATATCTGTTGGACACATCTTAAGGTCTTCTGTTTGTCTTGTCATGCTGACTTGATTAATGTACCATCATCTTCCTTCATGAATAATGTATTTCTTGTCATGCAGTTGGAGCCTAGAGGAGAAAGCACCTATACCTTCTTTCTTTAGGTTAATTATGCATTCCTTTTATCTTTGATGTGTACTGTCCTTACTTCTGTGGAAAAAGTGCTGACCAAAGGTACACAATGAGAATGTATAAGGTGTCTTAGATTTGTGGAAAGGCAGATCATATTTAAATTTTAAAAAACCCAAAGCAACAAACCACATCTTTTATTAAAACTTAATTTTTTTCTTGGTATTTCTGATATTTGTTGATATCTTAGATTTTGAAAGTTTTACAAGTGACATTTCTCTCTCCTTTAAATTACTAGGTTATGCTTGTCTCAATTACTGTTCCCTAGTTGTGTCTACCTTGCTGTTTAGCAAAATGTAGTGACAATATTCACTAGGTCTTGCTAGCTGTACTCAGAAAACTGACAGAGATAGGATAAGCATGGGCACAGCTGCAGGATGCACATGCTTGCTCAGGTGAGCCATTTGTGCCCATTCTGTCTTGAAGTTTCATCTCAGCTCATCCTCAAGACCAGAAACGGAGTTTGCTGTGCTCTGGCTAAGACCAAGGTGAAGTCATAAGCTTTGTGCCTCAGGAGTTGCAGGTAAAAGAGAGCAGTTAACTCTTCCTATTAATGACTGAGAAATGGGCTGTGTGCAGGTTGTTAAGCACACCATGGTGACAAACCTTGTAGTTGCTACGCAAATTGAAACCAACTACTTCCGAAGGGTGCAATATGTATTATGTTATCTGTAGCTGTGATGGTAAGCAGTTAAAAACCTCCTAAGTTCATCCATTCATACCCACCTGCAGGGTGTAAGTTTATCTCAAGACTAAAAGCATGTTTGTTTTTCTTTATCTTGTGATGTCGCAGTCCCCAGTCTTGGGAAAGGTTACTCTAGGAACATTGGTGCTGTGTGAAGCTTGCACTGAGCAGTGTGGCTGACCCTGGCAGCTTTCCATGCTGTTGTTGGCTCCACTGTATATTCAGTTGTGCCCTGGTCTTTGGAATTCCTGGTCCAAGGAAGCCATTCTGTGATATGAGTTCATCTCTCTCGTAGTTTCTCACCTCTGTTGGTTGTTGGAGCAAACACTACTGCTGTCACTGGGCATTAGGTGGTGTTCAGGATATGTAACCTCATCATCTTTTTTTCATGATCTGATGTCCCACTTGGGCAGCAACATTGGTCACATACTTTGTGTGGATTTATGTCTGAAAATCCAATCTCAAATGTTTTACCACTGACTGTTATTGAGGATGAAACATAATAGTTCTTAGTTGTTTTACTGTCTATCCCCTTCATTAGGAGGATAATAACCCATTTCTGTCTTTCGTTCTTCTTTTCTCCTGGATTGTTGTTGGCTTTTAAAAAACCCTCAGTTCAGAGGGGGCAACAGGGTAGTTCTGGCTTCAGTTCATGTTACACATTCAGCCTAAAATCAAAGTATGACAAATTCATAGACAACTCATAAATCCAGAGTGTGATAGTCTTTTTAGCACACTGTCTGTTCATGCTGAATATTTGCATCAGTCACTTCACATTTCCATTAGCTCCTTAAAAAGCTGAAGTTCACAGATTGGAATAAAAAACGATATTTATGGCTGTGTTCCCTGCTTTTCAGTTTAGATTAAGCTATGAAGCTTTTTTTATAGTTACAGGTAAATGTGTTTTCAGGGACTGCTCTTTCTTGCAGAGTTCACTGTTTTGCTCTTGTCTGAAAGGTCTGCATGCATTTTTTTGAGGGTTTCTTTGGTTTGGTTTTGGTTCCTGTCCCCCGTGATCCTACTGTACTGGTCTCAAACCAACATAGGCCTGTCCTTGTTACTCTTATTAATAGGAATTGTTGCTTTTGGATGGGATGATTCAACACAGCTGCCAATATAAGGAAGAGTCAAACCATCGTGCCCCCTCATTGTGCTAATAATAGTGATGTACTGTTTTGCTGGCAGGCAATGCTGCTGCTAGTGGCAGCTTCAGGAGGGATCACAGGAAGGGTGCATGGGTAAGTTACAATTTCTGTTTTTTTCTCCCTCACTTCAGTATCTTTGCTCATGCAGCTTCATTTCTTGCCCCGTGAGATCAAATCATTCTTTTCAATGAAATAGCAGCATATTTTCACTGTGGTATCAACCAGTTCTGATCTTGGACTGTGGAAGAAGGGCAAAGACTGCTATTTTTGGAGTGGAAGAGCAGACAAAAAACACTGCAAAACAAAATGTGTTTTTGTGCTGTCCTAGACAGTGTTACTCTGGCACTCCCCACATAATCATTTTAGTAAAGCAATATATGCAAGTCAGGATGTCCTATCAAAGTCACCCCAACTAACATGAAAATCCACTAATTTTCTCAATACCAAGAGAGCTTTCATGTAATTCCCTTAGTATGGGACTTATCCGGCCTTACTGATCATGAGGAATTCAGTGTCTGAAGTTTTACATAAAAGAGAGGAAATTGCTGTCCTCAAAAAAACCAAACCAAAACAAAAAACAAAACCAAAAAAAACCAACCAAACAAAAAAAAACAAACAAAAAACACCAAAAAAACCCAGTCAAAGACTGTTTCGTCTTTAAATAGACTTAAATGAAAGTATGTATCTGAGTTCTTAGAAATTGCTGGAAAGCTGCAGAAGGTTACTGTCTGACCATCAGCAAACAGGTCTTCCTAGAAGTATGTGGTAAATGCTCTTTCATAGAAGCTTTAGACCTCAATTTAGGTGTGTCATGTTAGCTAAAGTCTTTGTTGTCCAGCTGTTACCATGCTCATGTGAGAGAAAATTGGAGGTTACTCAACTAGATCCTCCCAGGCATTCATCAGAGCTTTGATTATTTTGATTCAGTGAAAATATGTATAACTCTACTACCTGAAAATGGTAAATCCTGTAACAAGGTAATAAATACTTTAAAAGACTAATGTTCCTATTTTATATGGAGGTCTTATTTGTTATATATACATCAGATAAAGTACATCATGTTTTGATGCATTTATTAAATGCTCAAGAGGGCATCATCACAGTACCTTCTGTGATTGCATCATTATGAGCTTAGGGAGTCTGAGTGCCAAATTCACTTTTTCTTTAATTGACACGGCTCCTGGCATTTAAAACTATTATATACCTACAGTGATGGAAAGTCTGCAGGGATCAGAAAAGATTCCCTCATTTAGCAGAGAACTTTTTTTTCTGAACATGCCATCTTCATATTTCTCTAAAACAAGTTACTTTTCATAATAATGCAAAAAGCCGCCTCCGGTTTAATTTTTTTCTTCCTACTCAGCAGCCATTCAGTACATGAAACAAGGAAATGAGGATATTTTGAAATAGGGATACTCTGCATAAATTATTTCCAAAAATACTTGCTGGTTCTGAATTTTGATATTTCCTGTGAATGTTAAAGAATATAATGAAACTGTTAAAAAAAGTGAGAAAAGAATAATGTAAGTACAGTGGTTTTCCTCTCAATGCAGTGTACTTTGGTAGATGTCATTTTTTCTAGGGAAATACCACACATGCAAGGCATACAAATAGGAAGAGTAGTTTAGGGGTAATCCAAAAATGAACAAGTGATGATAAATCTTAAGACTGTATGAACTCTTAATGTATGAAGGCTTAGTGTGCCTGTAAATGAGTGAGCAGTGCTGTATGACGGGGAAGATGTAAGTTACTCCAGGACCCTCTCAAAGGGTTGTCTGGTGTTAGCCATGGAAGCAGCCAGGCTGAATGGGCATTTGGCTACTGTGGTGTTAGGAATTGCAGCATTGCATGCCATGTTATAAATGAGAACATGGAGAAGGGACTGTGTGCCCTGTACACAGAGCTGTATTTTCCTTCATGACAATTCCTATTTGGATCTTTCCCATCTTCTTTCACACACTGTCCCTGTGTTCTCCTGTGTGTGTGTGGGGGGGGGAGGGGTGGGCATTGGTTGGGAGTACATGGTTGGTTAGGGAATACATGGGAAACTTGAGGGAGAAAACTGAAGTTGAATTGTAGATCTAATTTCCTTTTCCATCCAAGAACCATAGTTCTCTCATAACTGACTGAGTGTCTTTGGTAAATGTGCTGATACAACACAAGATACAGGACAGTGACAGTCACTGTACAACTGATTCAACAGGCATGGGTTGAGTATCTCCCAAAGTTCTGGGGATACAGGGAGCATATACTTTGGGATAATGCCATTATATTATTTTCTTCTTGCTTCCTGTTTTGGCTCGTCACTGCCAGTGACAGTGATCAAACCATTGCCAAATAGTCTGTCCATCTGGCTTAGACTATGCAAAATGCAGTTGTACCTCTGTTCACCTCTGTGCCTCTGTTGTGCAGCCACTTTGTAGCCTGAAAGGAGTTGCCTCATGTTTTTCTTTACCCATTCCATCTCCTGTGGGCTTAAGTTTCAAGATGGGAATGCAGATGCTTCAGGACTGCGAATCTAGGATGTTTAAAATGAAAATTACCATTTTTCTTTCAGCCAAATAACTTTGTATGTTTCAATATATCTGAGATGATCAGCAATTTCCTTGGTCCCTTTTTGATTGACTGTCAAAATGAGGTCAGGTTAAATCTGTGTTGAATTCTAGGTCAGACTGAGCCTTGGACTACTGTTTAGCTTAATTTTCCTCTAGTACTTTAAGGGAAAATGACTTTTTACAAAAATATTTGCAAGTGGAGCAATTAAAAAGTGGGTTTATATTCTCGTATACTTCTGAGGGATGGATAAAAACTTGAAAAATTCAGCCTTTTTTTTACACCACTTCACCCTTCCATCCCAATCATAGTCCAATTATTTTAATATTTTTCCTTAAGTAACTAGACTAGCCACGTGGAAATTTTTTTTTCCTATACAGTTTTAATATGATTCCAAATGGTGTGATATGCCTACCTCTCTCTATTTTTAGGAATTCACAGAATATTTTGTCAACTTTACGGCATTCAGAGATCATCTGGAAGGCTTAGAAAAGCTTATCCAGGAAGATAAATATAAAATGTTGATTTCATTATGTTAATAATAGGTTGGTTGTTGTTTACTGGAGGGGAAAAATGTAGGGAAGGCATTTTCTATTCCAACTTCTTAATGAGCAGGTGTGTATGTGGGGAGGGAGTTGTCTTCTCACAAAGGCTTAAATTCTCTGTGCTTTTCTATTACACATATTCCAGTAAACCTCGTAGTTAAATCCAACCACCTCTTCTTAAATATCTGAAATGACAAGGCTTCTTTGGAAGTGCATCCAAGAGCTAGTAGAATAGTAATAGCTGTCAGGTTCAAAGCAAAGCTAGTAATTAAATCTTCTGGCCTATCATATTAGAAATGTATTATATTTCCCTGTTTTCAGCACACAGAATCTCTTGTATTAGAACCAACGGATCTGTTAAAATACATTTTATCACTATGCTTTGAGCTTTTCTGTCTTCATGAAATCATGTAACTGCTTTCTGTAAAAAGCCTTTAAAGAGCATCCCACATTTGATCTGATAAAAAGCATCTTATTGTTGTGAATCAGCAAGTTGAATAGCTGTTCAACTGTGGTAACCTAAATAGCACTTGCTATGAGAAAATGGTGTGGGGTATGTAAACCAGAGGAAAGGAGAAGGTCTGTGGCACATGGGTAGCTTCCTGCTTTGTTTCAGGGAGTCCATGGGAATTTCATCTCCTGGCATCAGTGACAGCATGCTTAGGCTGGCCCTGCACAGCAAGGAGCTTTACCCAGAGCTCATATGTGCTTCACCCTTCACTAAGCTATATGCTTAAGTTTTGCTTTGTTCCAGGATGTAACTCTGTGTAACCTCCCTGGCACAGGCATTGCAGTGTTTCAAATGGGTTGTGGCATGTATGTACCTTGCACAGCAGAATTTCCCTTTGATGAGTATGTTGTGTCTCTGGCTGCTGCAGGAGCCGTCCTGAGAGTTCTCATCTTCCACCTGTGCCTCTTCCCTCTGTGAGTAGGGGTGACAGTGTAGGACTATGAAATGCTGTCTCCTGATAAGGATAAGGAAGCTGATGAGAACATCATGTTTTCCATAATCAGATGTTGTCACCACCATAAGTCAAAGTAAGAATCCAGTGCTGAAATTCCTTGTGCATATAACCTGTCAAATCTCATCCTCTTTCCTGTGTGTCCTTTAGCATTTGTCCTTGGGACCGTGTGGCTGCCAGTCTGTGAGCTGCATCGTCAGCTCTGACAGAATGAAGTGGAAAGAGATGAGTTCATGGCCATTTGTGCCTCCTAGCTACTCTTGGCTGACACAAAAAACAGATGAACCATGGGCTGTCACACAAATATAGAGCAGATCCTAGAGCCTTTCTTTTCACATCTGCTGCTAGTCCTGTGCTGAGACTGGCACAGGTTTCCTAATTCTGCCTGTCAGCTTGTGGTTTTGTACAATAGAGCTTTCTTCTTGGGAAAACCATTGCAGCACATCAGCAAAAGCATGCCAGGTGAGTGGAGCAGCTACTGACTGTAAAATATAAACAAGTCTGTGGAAAATAAAATGAGAGTCAAGATGCTTCAGGACTGGGCCTAGACAAGAAACCGTTTAAAAATTTCATTTCTGAGACAGGACCTTAAAGAAAAAGCAGTATCCAATTATGCTGTTTACCAGTCTGTCATTATCAGATTTTAATAATTAAGTAGCCACAAATAGTTTCTTTTTGATGAGTAAAAACCAAGGGTGTTATGCAGGATGGGGCCAAATTCAGTCAGGTTTCTTGGTTAAAAGTTTTCTGGACATGGGGCTGCATGGGAGACTGTATCCTGGAAAACAGTAACTCAACAAAACTGTAAGGGATCAGGCTGAATGCAGAACTTTTGAGGGACCAGTGCACTGTTGTGGGTAGAGAAGAGAGGGCTAGTTTAATCCTTGTTTGAGATTATGAAATAAACATGTTTTTACTTGCATGGTGTTAATGGCAGTAATACTCAAAATCTGTGTCTGATGCTAGTTTTCATTAGGATTTTTAAAAGGTCTTTTGAAAACATGCAGGAAGAGCCACAATAATTAGTGGTGTAAAAATTCTTGGAAGTGATTTAAGGTGGAAAGGGTGGGATGTGAGCAGCTTCTTCCCCCCCCCTCCCCATATTTTTATTTGTAGTTATTTGGATCCCTGTCCAGATAATTTTAGGACATTTTAGGACAGATGATTCTTTATCATCCCAAGACAAATGTCTAAGAAGTGTCAATGGATTAATTTGTCAGGTTCATCTCAGAGAGACAGATTTCTCTGCTGGGTATGGAAGACAAAACACTGGTAAAAAATGATCAAGAGAAAACAGGCTAAGAAGGTTATTTAAATTATAGGAAAGGAGTTTGGTTGTTTGGTTTCTTTTTTACAGTAATTAACAAATCAGTTAAAGGGTTAAAATAGCCCAGTGGCATGCACATAAAAAGACCATTGCATGTGTCTCTTCAGAAATGCTTTTCTAAATCAGATTCACTTGGTTGAAGCCCAAGTAAAAGGGGAAGATCTTGAGTGCCAGGATAAGCATTTTAGTTGTCTGGGAGATCAGAAGAAATACTGCATTTTATGCATATTATGCATGTCCTTTCTACAGGATTTAGACATACAACTTCATGTTGAATATAATAATCATCCTGCAGGCTGGGGGACTGGGAGGATGCTGGCTAATCAAAGAGGAGCCTCTTGGGAAAGTCTTGTATGGGAGGAGAGATAAGAAGTTTGTCTGTTTCTGCATAGAGCTTAACCAAGTAGCTGGATAACCCCAAGGAAATGTCAGAGAGAAGGATTGAAATTTCCAGTTTGGATAAGGAGAGAGGCTTGAAATAGAAGGTAGATCTGTGAGGTCCCTCTGTAGAAAGGATAACTGAATTTTTGTGGATGTAAGAGATTACCCAGAAGCAAACAGGAGAGAAAAACGCTGCTTATAAAATGTGGTTTTTTTTCCTCAGGATCTCTCCTGGCTTTGAAAGACAGAACTGGGAGAGAGGGCCCCAGGAAGGTAGTGCTGGTAGAGCAGTTAGTGGAAGTGCTGAGTGAGGTGCTGGCAAGGGCAAGGTTTTAAAAGGAAGAAAGAGGTCAGGAGATGCGTAAGTGAGATGGAGCTGATGCAATGACTGAGAGTACTGGCCAGGACAAGCTTTGTGCCAAGGAAGAAGGAGGGCTGGCAAAAGAGCTGAAAAACATCTGCGGTAGAGCTTTAGGAAAGGAATTTGCAAGCAGCTTAAACACTAACTGTACCCTGACAGTATGAGATGAGAGTGCCTGGACAAGAAAGTATGTTGTACTGCCTTTGTTACTCTCCTTTTTTAATTTTTCTTCCTCCTCTCATTTAGAGAGTGATAGGCATAATTAGAAACACTGGCTCAAGAACTAAATGGAAAAATAAATGGCTGTAGCTCTTCAAACTAGGAAATTGTCCTTTCTGCTGTTAGAGAAAGTAGTAAATCTCATGAGATTTCCAACCCAAGGCAGATCACATACCCAGGCAGTATTTGTTATCCATGTACAGGTTGCTTGTACTTATCAGGGTACTTGGGAAATATGTAATAATTTATGGTGTTCAGGTTAACAATCTGATGGCCCTTCTGACCCTAAGGAAGCTGTTTTCTTATTTTACAAAGTTACACCATAATGAAAATAGATTTTGTTTTTATTTCCTGAAATGTCAAGAGACTTTAGGAAGGGAGCAGTAGCAATTTTTGTCAGATTTCCTAATTTTCAAGCAAGATTTGTTGTAATGAATTAGGAGGGGAAAGGTTGAAGTAAGGAGGGGGTGTGCAAGAAGTGAGGGAGGGAACCTCCTTTTGGTGACACACCAGCTGGCTGAGTAACTGATCAGTAGCCCAGAATGTTACAATGCAGATATATCTGAGCATTTTTAAAGTATTGGTTACCTGAGTAACAGTAACTGCTGTTTGTTTGTTTTTCCTAAAAGTATGGTAGATATTTTTCCCATATCACATCTCCCTCTAAATAGAAATCAGAGTGGAGGATGAGAATGTTGCAGTAATTAAATGTACATTTTTAGTAGTTCCAAATTTTAAGAAATGCTTCAATAATTACAAATATTTTTAAATAGCACATTGTCCAAAACATAGGATAAATAAGGAAGACCAGAATCTTGTGTGTTTGGCTATAAACTAATTTCAGGCTGCATATTTTTTTTTTTAGATTTGGTAACAAAGGACAGATTTTATGTTAAAAATCTGCCCTTCTCAGTTTGAAGATGTAAGTTTTCTGAGTATTTGTTGTAAAGGAATTGAGATGATGATTTATATATGAGAAACAACACTGTTGGATAAATCTGAAAATGGGAAATGGCTTGCAGTGAAAGTAGGACTCCTGTCTACTATGCTGTGTTCTGAATTCATAGAATCATAAAATTGCTTAGTTGAAGAAGACCTTTAAGATGATCAAGTCCAGTCATTAACCCAGTACCACCAAGTCCACCACTAAACCATGTCCCAAAAGTGTCACACCTATGCTCCTTTGAAATACCTCCATGGAATGGTGGAATCACCATCTGCTGGGGAGCCTATTGCAATGCTTGACAGCCCTTTCAGTGAAGATTTTCCTAATAGCTCATCTATACCTCCTGCGATGCAGCTTGAGGCCATTTTCTCTTCTCCTGTTGTTACTGGGAGAAGAGGATGACCCTGAACTGGCTACAACCTCCTTTCAGGTAATTGTAGAGACCAATAAGGTGCCCTCCTTACAGCCTCCTTTTGTCCAGGCTAAACAGCCCCAGCTCCCACAGCTGCTCCTCAGACCTGTCCAGACCTGTCACCAGCTCTGTCGCCCTTCTCTGGGCTTGCTCCAGCACCTCTGTGTCTTTCTTGAAGTGAAGGGCCCAAAACAGACCATAGGATTTTTTGAGGTGTGGCTTCACCAGTGCCAAGTACAGGGAAATGATCACTGCCCTGGTCCTTCTGTGACCACTGGCCTTCCTGGTCACCTGGGCACACTGCTGGCTCATGTTCAGCTGGCTGCACCCCCAGGTCCTTTTCCACCAGCACCTTTCCAGTCAGTCTTCCCCTAGCCTGTTGCACTGCCTGGGCTTGCAACCCAAGTGCAGGACCTGGCACTTGGCCTTTTTGTATCTTGTACCATTGGCCTTGGCCCATCGATCCAGCCTGTCAAGATCCCTGTACAGAGCATTCCTACCCTCAAGCTGATCAATGCTTTTGCCCAGTGTGGTGTAATCTGGAACTGACTGATGATGCGCCCAATCCACTCATTTGTATGATTGATAAAGATATTAAAATACGGCTAGCCCCAGAACTGATTGCTGGGTATCACCACTTGTGAGCAACCACCAGCTGAAGCAACTCCATTTACTGCCACTCACTGGGCCTGACTGTCCAGCCAGTTTTTTACCCAGAGATCAATCTACCCATCCAATCAATGAACAGCTGGTTTCTTTGTGAGAATGCTGTGGGAAAGGACATTAAAGGCTCTAGTAAAGTCTAGGTAGGCAACATCCACAGCCTTTCCCTCATCCATTAAGTGGGTCACCATGTTACAGAAGGAAATCAGGTTGATGGAGCAGAATCTGCCTTTCATAAACCCATGCTGACTGGGTCTGATCGCTTGGTTTTCCTGTACATGCTGCGTGAGGGCAATCAGGATGATCTGCTCCATGATATTCCCTTGCACTCATATCAGCGCTGACAGCTGGGTTGGTCTCCACGTTCTCATTCTGCTCTGTCTTATAGATAGGTGTCACATTTAATTTCCAGTCACCTAGAGCCTCCCCAGTTAGTTAGGACTGCTGGTAAATGATTGCAGGTGGCTTGTTGAGCACATCCACCAGCACCCTTGAGTACATTTCATCCAATCTCATAGTCTTGTGTGCATTAAAGTGGTGTAGCAGATCACTGACCATTGCATCTTGCATTATGGGGACTTCATTCTGCTCCCTGTCTTCCAACTCAGAGCATTGAGTAACCCTGAGGGCAGTTGGTCTTATGTTAAAAACTGAGGCAAAGAAGACATTAATATATCAGCCATTTCCTCAGCCTTTGTCACTACATGCTGTCTCATCTGTCTTCAGTAAAGGATGGAGATTTATTTTCCTTAACCCTTCTTGATGCTGATGTATTTACAGAAACTGTTTAATGGTCTTTCTGACAGTAGCTGGAATAGGTTCTAGTTGGGCTTTGACCCTTCTAATTTTCTCCCTCATGACATCTTGTCCTTCTGGGTTGCCAAGGTGATAATGTCTCCTTCTTTGGCCTCCCTTCTTACTTCTTCAGGAATCAAAAACTTGCCTTTTGTGATTGGTATTTCTAAGACAGCCTCCCACTATCATATCATGCACAAGCCCTGTGTTTGTGAAAAATGGGTCCAGTGGAGCACCTCTGCTGGTTGTCACTCACCAGCTGTTTCAGGAAGCTTTTCCACACACTCAGGAGCTGCCTAGACTGTTTTCTCTCTGCTGTATTGTATTTTCAGCAGGGATCTGGTAAGTTGAAGTCCCCCACCAGAGTAGGGCTAGTGATCATGATGCTCCTCCCAGCTGCTTACAGCATATTCCATCTGCCTCTACATCATGGTTGGATAGTCTGTTACAGGCTTTCAGCTGCCTTATTGACTTTTTTTCTCCTGAATCTTACCTATAAACACTCAACTCTATCATCATCAACCTCTAGGTAGTCAAAACATTTTCTGACCTATAGGGCTGTCCTGTCACCTGTCCCTCCTTGCCTTTCCCATCCAAAGGATTTATAGCCATCCACTGCAGCACTCATGTGGATCATTCCAGCACATCTCTGTGAAGGCAACTGTGATAGCTTTCCTGATGCACAGTAGCTTCCATCTCTTCCTGTTCATTTCCTTCTCTTCCCTGGCATCATAATTTTTAAAATGCTCCGCCTACAGACTGATTTCCTCTTGGAGTAGTGGGCTTTGTACATTGTTTTGCATGTATGTTTTCCTAGTACAGTTTCTAGAAAGGCTTTGCTAAATGTGTGGAAAGCTGTTGTAGTTCATTGCTGGTTTTATATATAAGAAGTTCATGAACCTAGATCTGGATACAATTTGTGATATTTTCATGAAGTTCTGGATCATGGGGGATGCAGCTAGCTAAGATGAGAAATGTAAATTCTTTTCAGGCTTGAAAATTCATTGTTAAAAATAATAGTAAAAATCTCTTGTAAAATGGGAGTAGTCTTTCCAAGCTGGTAAATACAAACTGATCTAGTAAGTGCAGGGAGTAGAAAGGGTTAGTAGGTAAATTTTGTCTGTCTTTGACTGCTTGTGCTACCACACAATTTTAAAAGCTCATTGGCAAAATGGAATTGTTAGTTCCGGGTTTATACAGTCAATCTAAATAAAGTCTTACCCTTATTTTTTTTTTTCTTTCAGGCTTGTCTAACACTACCTTGAGCCAAATTTCTAGACTGGTTGGTGCTTTCTCATGGGATCCCTGTGACTGACAAAGGAGAGATTGTTGTGGTAGGTATTTCCCTTGACTGTCTTGACAACACTTGGCCAGGGCACAGACAGATGCAGTTTCCAGTGCAGCCACTCTTTCATAGGACTCTTATGCCAACAGGAGCTGTGGGAGGGGAGGAAAAGTGCCTGAGATGGGGTTTACAGTCTCTGGTACTGGTATTTTGGTTCTAAATAAAAGTAGAAGCCACATAGCCTGAGGTATTATAGAAGAGGGAATTTGTCAAAGTTTGCTTTTAATTATGGAACTCTAGAATGAGAAGAGTTGGTTCATTTACCAAAGAAGTGTGGGAAAACAACAAAATTCTGTATTCTTGCTATCTTCCTAGCAAAATCAAAGTCCCAGACAGACTTGTTTTGGTATAGTTTGTTAGCTGTCTTCAAAGTGCAGTTTTATGGTACTCCCTGAAATAGATCACTAGGCTTTTATTTTTAAATCTCTACATAACACACATATAGACATACATATATCTAACAGACACGTGTTTGTAACAAAGACTGTTTTATTTTCATATATGGTTCTTGATTGAATAGTTCAATTTCCCATATACTGCATATGACCCATATACTCATACTCCAAATAAGGAAGTGAGGTAAGTGATTTTCTGTTTTGTGGTGACTACACTTCTATATGTACTTCATAGCAAATTGTTGATATATTTGATAAATGCATTTCCAGTCAAACAAAACAGTAGGACATATTTTATCTTCTTGTCTTTTAGAAGGCAGTAAGCATTCTGTTTAAATAATTTAAGCCAATCTATTTCTCTGTGGTTTGGAAAAGATCATCCTGCAAATATCACTAGAGCTGCAAGTACTGCATTATTATCCTTGCTCTAATACATGGCTAGAAGTAATGGCATTTTTAGATTACTCATTTGCCCACGCTCATGATTTGCTGTTGGTAGCTTTCCATTTTCCCAAGCAATACCACCTTTGTATGCATGCATCTTTTGGAAATAGTACTGAAAAGTCATATACTTACAGGCTGGCAGATAGTAATTTTTTTTTCTCCTTTTGTTTGGAACTCCTGTTCTTGGCTTAATTATCAAAAAGTAATGATGCTTCTGCTTGACTCTTTCTGATTACAGGAGAAAAACCCCTTGTGAAAAAGTAATCATGACCTCATTGACTTGTATTTAAGTATTGAGGTTTTAATGTAACAGGATATGTGCTCAGCTTGAGTAACATGTCTTAATGTAAAGAAGTATTTTTAAATTGTATAACTAGTTAAAATATTTTTCATCTGGATCTTTTTTGTTCTCTTTTTTAGTGTGAAGTGGAAAAATCTGTATTTGCTCCATTTTTTTTTTACTAGAAGAAAAGCAAAACAGGAGGGTGTGAAGGAGAGACTTAAATTTCATTTGAAAGCAAAACTCTCTTCATTGTTTTCTCCTGTAATTTAACTAGTTTTAATTTAACAGAAATACATATCTATTATTTTGGTCAGTGATTTCTTTTTAGCTTAAATAATTCCTCTTTAGTTGTGTGACTTATATTACCCTGGCATCATGTGTGTTCAGGGAGTGACCATATCTCTTCCTGTTCTATATGTAAAGCTAAGTAAGCAAAGGTCCCCCAGCCTCTTCCCCTGGGTTCCTCTCTTCATCCTTCTCGTAGGGAGTCCCATGCCTTCAGTCACAGGGGTCTGTCTGCCTCTGCACCCAGTCACCACCATGCTCGTATCAGCAGCACAGCTTGTTCTCACCTCATTGTTTTAGTTTTCTACTGGGGTGTTTCTAAAGATCCTCAAACGTCTCCAGGCACCATATCTAGTTTTCTGAAATGCAAGGGAAAAAGCGTGTCTAAAGTACTCTCCAGACCTGTGTCCAGTCTCTTGGAAAGGCATGCATAGCTGGTCTGTCTCTTTTTCTTTTTTTCTTTTTCTTTGTTTTGGAAGAAACAGAAACCTCAGTTGTGTGGTTGTTCACTGTTGTTTCACATTTGACAGAACTTCTGTGATATTTCGTGGACTTCCATGATCAGTGTGAGGGCAGCTCTGACATGTTGTACATGTACATAGCTCAAATGTGCCTTGAGCTTTTGAATCTTTCTGCTGCCCACCAACCCTATTTTGCTGAAATGGCTCTAAAGGATTACTGAAATGAAGCATGTTGTGGCAGAGATCTGTATTGGAAAATATTTGTGGTGTATAGATGATCATGAGGTATTTGTGTAATGAACAAGAACATACCTTACATATCTCAGATGATTAATAAAAAGCAGAGGAGTGTTGCCCTCTGATTTTCCTCCTCTGGCAGGCAAGAGCCTGCCACTCCTGTCAGTGTGATACTGGGCATAGTGGCACAACTCATTGAGCTTTCCTAACCATCTAGAGAAAGGCTTGTGCTCTTGTCATCTTTAGAGATGCTTTCATAGATGTAGGTTGCTCCTGCTCATTAATAGGGAGAGAAGGGAACAGATGGGAAAGTCAGTGTTTGCCAGTAAAATGCGAAATTCTTCTCTAATGATCTAGTGTTGGCTTAAAATTGTGGGATTTTCTAATAGAGTTGTTCATTTTTGTCTCATTGTTTATAACCATAAAATAGTTATAATGTTTTATTTCACTGTGGAAGGAAGCAATCAAAATATTTTGTCTTTGCTTCAGATAAAAATGTTTTGTAAGTAACTGTCTATAACCCTAGTGGTGGCTGAGACCTCTGAGTCAGTGTACCATAATTTAGTGGCAAGTGTGCAGTGTGGGTGATCGAGCTCCAGTGATACATTAGTAATTATGATGATAATTAAGTTATATCTTGTAGCAGTAGGCAAAGGCACAGCTTGGCTCAGTCCAACTTAGAAAACAGATAGCTAAAATGAAATTTAACAAAGATGTAAATACAATCTGCTTACAAAAGTCAACTAGTGCTTTTTTAGCCTATGACAAGGAGAAAAAACTGCATTGTGGAGGCAACAAACTATTCTGTAGTGTTGACCACAAAGTAAAATTTGGTTTTAACTATAGTTCATCAAACAGGATGTGAAACTAAACTTATTTATTGGCTTTAGCCACAAAAAATCTCCCCCAATAGTAAAGAAGGGTGTGAAGGTGGGAAATACTTTTTTCCAGTCAAGAAAATTTTAGAAGTAAATTATCCCAGCTCATTCTAAAGCCATTTGTGTTCCTTTATTTGCTTGTTTGTGTATTTGGGTCTGTGGCTTGGTCAGACCAAGATGGAAGTGGTTCTGACCAGGCAAGGCTGCCTTGGTCTTCATATTTTTGAATTCTTAGTTTTGAATGTCCCGCCATTGCTGCAGAAGAACTTGGAATCCTATTGAAATAAGTATCTGTAGGCTGTATTTTTGAGGCTTTGTTTCAAATATTGGAGGGGTTTTTTTTATTTTTTTAGTTCTGTTGTTGCAGGTTTTTTTTTAATGTAGTATTAGCTTCTAATAAGTTTGGATTGAAAAATGTTTTGGGGCTCTACCATATGCTCAAACACAAATGGTAGTTATTTCTCCGTTTTTGAGTCTGTAGAACAGAATCTCACTGCACATATTCACTTTGTATACGAATTTTATGTAGGTATGAAATTGGCGTTTTGTATAGTTTGTTCCGAGTTCTGTATAACTGGTCACCTTTCTGTTAAGAGGTGATATAAAAAGTCAGTGGAATTGGGAATAGTTGTCTTCCTCCAATTCAGCAAGTGAGAAGGGAGTAGAAGACACTGACTACTGCACATGCACAAAGCAACAGGGGAAAACCAGTAGGATTCCAGTACTTAAATGTGCCAGAATTTACTGTAGTAGGGGAAGAGGCACAAGTCAATACAGTTTTCTGCTATTGTGTATTTCAACTTTAATAAGGTTAGGCAACCACTGCATAGCAGTCCTTAAAGCAATCATTTGTCTTGTGCAAAGGGGTCTCATTGTGGCATAACAAAGTTGGTTCCTGGGCTTTCACAAGCTGTCTTCTGCTTTTTCTGCTTCTTTGGAACACAGTGTACACAAGATCATTACAGCAGTAATTGAGAAATTTTCCTGACCCTGGATTCAGACATTGCAGTGGGGCCTCTAATTTTATCTGATCAGTTTTTCATTCTCCTGTTAGTATATTGATCCCAACAGGGATTGATAGCTCTCTCCATGTTTGCTTCACTCAGTATTACTAAGTCTTTCTTCCTTCCCCAGTAGTTAGAAATTCAGCACTTTCTTCTTTATTCTGGCTTGATTTCTACATGTCTCAATGCAGTTTCATGTTCCTATAAAATTTGCAGATTGCCTTGAAACAACACTTCAGAATAAGAACTGCTAATGGGAATAAAGCTACTAAAGAGCTCTGCATCTCAGAGAGGAACTGTCCACTTCATCCCTTTCCTTTTCCGCTATGCTGAAAGGCTGATTTACAGCTTGTTATATAAATCAGCAGTCCTTTTAGTGTCTTCATCATATTTTGGGGTACTGGTTCCCACTTTGGTAAAGCTTTTAGCCCAGAGCTGAGGAGAAAGCAGCTTGGTGGCTGGTCTGACACAGGCATAAGCTGAGCTACACAAGCAAAGTAGTTTTCTCAGGATCTATGGAAAGAACTTCTCCAGGAACTTGGAGCCCTCTCAAAGCTCACTGCTTTTGTTCCAAGCTCAACAGCCACTGTTGAACCACACTTTCTTTAACCAAAAAGCAAAACCAATCTCCACAGAAGAAAACATTTTGAGTATTAGTAGAAAAGGCAGGGGAGAGTACAAACTGTGACACAGGATAATTATATTGCCTTATGCAGTACATGCCATTTTGCCTGCTTTTCCATCTACCAAGTCTCTGACCACTGCTGGCATTGCAGCAACCCAGACCTCCTGGTTATTTCAGGTCACTAGCAGGTATTGGTGCATCCTTCTCAGACCAGCTCAGGTGATTGAAATCTGTGGTGAGAACCTAACAAGCTCAATTTGTCAATTAGTATTGAAGTGTTGTGCTTAAGTGCAAGGGCCTGTATGCTGTCCAGTGCTCAGGGGAAGAGCAGCTTGAATTCTTGCTCTGGTGCCATTTTTCGTTGTCCATAATTTGTTCCTCTTATATTGCTTGAATTATTTTTTACATTTTTTTATCTTTATTAACCATTATTACATATGGTTGGTTAGTTGTATTGATTTCTAATAAAAGCTCGAGGCTTTTAAGTATGTGATTATATGTTTTATATGTTTTTAAATTTAGTATTTGGGTGCTTCTTGGTCTGCATGTCTTCACTTTTATAGTCTCATGTAGGCCTTCATTAGTGGGGTTTGGGCTCTTTTATTCTTTTAAAGTATGGATATACGTGAATGTGCTGGTAGTTACTGACCTAGCTGTTTTTCAGTCATATTCCCGAACTCTCCATTAAGTCAGCAGTGTGACATCAGAGGCTGAAAGGTTATGTGGCAAAATGTGGCTTACAGCTGGTGCAGTATATAGCTGATGTTAAAAATTCTGTATTCTCTGTCTAGAACAGAGTTGGTGTGAATAAAGGAAACCCTGACCTTCCCATATTCTGTTGCCTTGTGGGGTCTTCCTACACTGCTCTACTCTAGCCTTTCTCATCTAAGTGAGTTCTGAAGCCCACCAAGCACCTTTGTTCAAGTTGCAATGCTCTTGCTTCTGTCTTTGACCAGTGTAGAGGAGATGTACTAGTTTGTGTCTCCAGTTTTTAAACAAATGGCTTGTTCCAGCTCTCATGGAGAAGCAGCAGCCAGCTACTGTGCTCTTGTGTCTTGTTTGTTTTTAAAGTAGCACTGCTTTGCTCTTGAATCTTATTTAATTGCTTTCCTGCTGGAAAGAAACTAAAGGGCTGCCTTTGCCAATTAACTAGGACAACATACTTTGTTGGTAGACAATGTAGGTTAACCAAGAATTTCAGAAAAGTGTTGTGGGATAGCTTTGATG
>JAWWMO010000121.1:99024051-99041823 GCA_035047845.1 Dendrocincla fuliginosa
TAGGACAACATACTTTGTTGGTAGACAATGTAGGTTAACCAAGAATTTCAGAAAAGTGTTGTGGGATAGCTTTGATGGTTAAACAGCTATTCTTTGTTGGTGGGTTCTTGTAATTAAATATGGAATAGGGATTCAAAGATGTTCTAGGTTCAGTTCCTTTCTTCTGGGATTTTTTTTCTGTGTAGTTTTAATACTGACAAATCATTTAATCCTAAAAGCACATAGAGCTCTTAACTCCTAGTCAAGCACTTATTGTCCTTTGATCAAAAAAACCCCAAAACCCAACAAAGCCTGGAGAATAACTTCAGACCTGTAACTACTCATGTCGTGGACTATATTTAGGAGCATTAATAGCTGTATTTGAAATGAAATTGCTATTCTTGGACTCCCAGATTGCTAGGTGCAATAAAAACAACCAATAAAGAGCAATCAGATTGAGTTTGTTACTAGGAATATCTAAAAACAAACCATAAAAGCTAATTTTAAACAGTGGGTTGTAATCCATGCTGTTTGGTTTAGAAACCTTGCAGCAATTGCTTTCCAAATGTCTATTTTAAACTGGTATGTCAGACCTTTGTGGTTGCTTTTTCACGGTGTCCTTAACATAAAACACTGTGGTGACCATTAAAATAAGTAGGAAAAAGTAACAATGACAGAACTTTAAAAATAATATTATTTTTTTAGTACAGTGGATTCCCTTTAAATATAGGGGTATGTTTCAAGAGGTGGGTGGTGTGTGTGTGTACCGTGTTACTTGTCTGGGACTATAATAAACGACTTCATCTGTGATCTTCCCAGAAGCTGGAAAAGAGGGCAGGCTTCTGCGATTTGTCTTGTTTGGTTTGGGAAAGCATGAGTTGAACTTGGCAAGTTTCCTACTATCTAAAATGTTCAACATTTGACCTCTGGGAAGTGTAGAGTATCTTTGCCTACCCTTTTTAATTTGGACATTTTAATCATAATTTTTTAAGTAATAGTTTTTTTCTTTATTATTTACCACTGTTGTAATGTTAACTGATTGACTTGATTGCTTCTGCTTTTTTAGGCTGCATACAAAAGGGTGGAAGCTACAGGAGTCAGAACTGCTTGGACAAAGTGTTTCAGGAGTCTGGATAAAATGGTTGCCCACCAGATTCAGCTACTCAGCTGTTTTTTGAGGCAGAGAATTTAGAACCAATTATTTAGTACCTATTATCTTTAGTTAATTTGTCTTATAACTTCTTTGTATCGGTGTTAACTTCTGTAACCTCTGGTCCACTGCAGTGTATGCTGTGCAAACATAAAAATTAAAATCTCTTTCCCATAGAGGAACTGCAGTTGATTTCTTTTAATAGACTGGTTGGGACTGTGCAGAGCACCCATATGAGTATCTCTCAAGCTCTTGAATAGATTTTTTTCAGACATAACTGATGTCCAAGGCAAAAGGCTTGACACAGATACTTTACGTAGGGAGAAGTATGTCTTCAAAGAACTATTAGTCTTTTCCTGGATCTTGTTTTTGTGGGACAAACTTTATTCACCTTTCGGTAATGGACTGGTTACTTGGACCTGTGGAAGGAGCTTACTTCATGAAGTGGCATTTTTGTGTATGTCAGTGCTTTAAAATGTAAGGATCACTGCTTTATTTTGTTTCCTTCTTTACAAAATAAAACTACACAATTCTGATACTGTTAGCTTCCTTTAAAAACCATAAAGACTCACTGAGAAAAGCTTTTATTGGACTGTTCTGTTTTTAATCCTTTTCTTTATAAACCCTTAGAATGAAGACCACAAGTTTAAGATGCCCCAAAAATGGGGTTTTGCCTTGCCAGAATAAGTCTATGCAAATTTCCCTTGCTTTGTGCAGCAAGCCAGATCTCTCTGCTGGGAAACTGAAGAGGAAGTAGGTGTTTCTATCCCTGGGCCCAGTGTGCTCTCTGCTAGTAAACAGGTCAGCACTGTGACCCACAAGATGCTCAGCGAGGACTGTTTTAGCATCTTCCCTGCCCCCATTCACAAACAGGTGAGAGTTACAAGTTGAGCAGGATGCAGATGGTATGTACAGAGACTGAAACTGAAAGTGCTCTGATGAATGTGCAGCATGAGGTATATCCAAAACACCAGGAGCTGTTTTGGTCCTGTTGCAATGTCTGTGTTAATTTGGGAAAGGAGTCAACATGGTCTAGGAGTGCTAAGAGACAATGCAAAACATTAGCAGGCAATTCTGTTTTTAGTAAGCTGTCACGTTCACTGCATACCAAATCTGTAGCAAATCTAAGTACTCTTATCACACTGGCTGTTTACTGGTTGCTTCATTGGTACCTGAGGTGTTCCCTCTTTTACAGAATGAATTATATGGGTATGTAGGTGTAATGGACTGACTTAAATACCTTCAGATTTCTCTTTATAACAATACAGTGAAACATAAAGCAACATGTGTTTTTTGTTTCTATTTTTCTTGGAATTCAAATCAATTTTGCTGGTATGTTAGAAAAACTTTTTTTGATAGCTTATGCTATACTGTGTTGGTATATTCCTTTAATAATTTTTGACCTCTCTTCTGTTTGGGTAACTCAAAAGCCAGGTCTCTTCCATAATAATAAAAGGTTAGAAGTCTAAAAGGTCATAATCATAGAATCACAGAATGGGCAATGTTGGAAGGGACCTTCAGGACAGGTCATTTGGTCCAGCCTCCCTGCTCAGGGAGTGTCATCCTAGAGCACACTGCACATGATTCAGTCGAGATGGTTCTTGCATATCTCCAGTGTGGAAGATTCCGCAAGCTCTCTGGCTAATATGTTCCTGTGTGCATTCACCTGCACAGTAAAAAAGTTCTTCCTCATTCAGGTGGAACTTCTTGTGCCTCAGTTTCTGTGTGTTGCCTCTCGTCCATACTAAATGCATTAGTTGGCAGGGAAAGTAATTTGGCACTGTGTAACTGCTAGTAGTTTGTTCTTAAAGTTTTCTTATAAATGAGGAAAGAAAAAATATAGTTCAAGCATCCAAAAGCATCTTAATTTACTACAGTTAATCAGTGAGTTAAAGGAGAAAACTAAATGGAAACTAGAGGTAATAAACTAAAGACCAATGCATTGATTTCTGAACTGTGTTCAAGCATACAAAGTAGTACAGAGAAAATCCCAAATCCCTTCTGTGTGTTCCCAAAATCAAAGGTCTGTAACTTACTGTACTTGCTACCTAGACAAGGGGAACCCCGGAGGGAGTGTTTTCACCGTGGTGACCCTGTGCTCTTTCACTTCTTCCCTATTATGCTTTCAGCTGTCCCTGTGTTGCCTCAGTGCTTCAGCCTTTGGTTTTTGGTATCTGCTGTGCAGTTGAGGAGGCGTTAGGTGTGGTCTCTGCCTCGTACAGATGGGGTGCTATCATGCTGCTCCTTTCTGCAGTAAACAAGTGTTATAGATGTATGTTGTGCTGCTAATGTGGTTAAATGTGGGGAGGGAGATTAAAAACAACGAAGCAGGAAGCATTACTGTGCAACAGTAATATTATTTTGAGGGATTAGAACTAGTGTTGATGGCTGGTGTTGAGGCTAATACGTTATACCTCTGAAATTACTGTAAATGCTGCTTCTCTGCAGAGGGAGGAGTGAGGGAAGACGTACTCAGGTAATTAATGCACTGCTCATCCTTCCATCCACTGCTTAGGCTATGTGGTGTGGTAGGTAGCAGCTGATTTGTATGTCTGAGGTATGACTTAGCTGTGTGAGTTGCTCAGTTATGCAGTAAGTTTGAAGCAGAAGAGGTTATCAGTAGTTTCTTATCATTCAGGTGATGGTCTAATCATCAGATTGCATGCACCAGAAAAATTTGCAGTCTTAGTGGCTCACACTGACAACAAAACTTTATCTTGATTGTGTTTATTGAAAGTCTTGCAAGGTGTGTACTAAATAATTTGACTGCGCCATCACATTCTAAGAAGAGACAAACCAGACCTCACTAAGCATCTGCCCCTAATCAAAGCGTTCATGTAATAAGAATCTGTTTTTTAAGTTTCCTTGTCCATGTGAGTGACACATCCTTTCACAGGCATGTGCTGTCTGTCACACCGGGACATGGAGAAGTGTAGTTGAAACATGTAATTTTGGATGTGGGAAAGGAAACTTGGAAACAAACACCACTTTATTCACCAAGCTAGCATGGCTGAGATACTAACATAGACAGAATATAATTAAATTTTATAACATTGTGCTTAAAAGGACAGCATTGATTTCCTTTTGACTGGTGATCCAAGTGTCTCAGTCAGAACTAGGGCTCCACTCCCCTTGCTCATATTTGCAGTTTCTCAGTAACTTTGCATGGCTTCAAATGTGGTTTCTAACTCTAAACTTCCAAGGCTTTTTTCTGTCCCCCCCAACAAAGAGAACTCTCACAGAGCTCAAGCTTGGTGTTATTTGGGCTTTGTGTAAACATAGCTCTTACTTTTCTGAGAGAGTCAACTGTGGAGAAGGAAAAAGCTTGTGGTATGTTAAAGTTTCGAACTGCTCCTTACTGATTTATCGCTATTGTGGAGACAGCCCAGAGTGTACTAATTCATCAGCCCTTGTAAGCAGAGAGGAGGGAAAGAATAGGAGGAAACAAGGAAAGGGGTGGAGAGGAAAAGAGTTGGGGAAAATAAAAACACAGGAAAATGTAAGGGTTGGGAGGAAAAAGATGAAAAGCAGTTGTTTTTGACTGGGTGGCTTAGGAATTTCTGGAAAATAATAAAATGCAATGTTGCCCTGGAGAGCAGTGGAACTGTCTGTGCCCTTCTTATTACTGTGGCCTTCATAAGCTGGAACTTTATTCAGTCATGAGTGACTTCTGACAGATAGTGTTCAGGATTTTTTGCAGTTGAGTTACATGCTTAGGTTAAAACTTTGCAGTCTCTCTTAGGTTGGCTTCATCTTGCCATACTTTCAAACCTCTTCTGGATGCAGCTGATCTTCCTGTCTCTAAAATACTCAGAGTTTAAACATGTTGACTGTGAATGATTTAACCTGTGACCTTCCACACTTTTTTATGGGCTTACTGCTTGCCACAATAATACATAGATGGCACCTTGGTATTGACCCTCGTGTTCAAAAGCAGTGGTTCACTGGAGTAAAGTTTATGGGAATTTTTAATGAGGATCTAGTAGGTTCATGACTCTTAAAAGCAAACAAGATGGGCAGGCTTGTTTTCTGCAGACCTAAATGTGTTTATTGCACTCATGGTGGTTTCAGACCCATTAATACACCAGTGGGACAGTGTCCAGGCTTTCCCCCTGGTATGATGGGGGGTTGGAGTTTTCCCATTCATCATGGATGAGGATGCTTTTAAAATTCATATCCTCTTGACCTAGCTGTTTCAAATTATCATAAGGCCTTGTGTGTCTGGGTGCTGAGAGCCCTCTAAGGTGTGCTGAGGGCCTGGGACTCCAATGCTGGGAAATGGGATGGTGCAAGGACTTCTCAGCTTTTGCCTCAAGTGCTCTGCTGCTCTAACACTTCTATAATCTCTTGGATAGCAAACATTGATTAGGCACAAATTCAATTGTTATTTTGCCCTGCACAACAAAATACACTGCCTCTGGGAAGAGCCAGGAAGGTGATCTATTTTTCCTATTTTCTCTTCATTTCTCCCTGTTTTTCCTGTGTTCTCTAGTGCATTCCTTCTTACTGCCTTTTTTCTCTTTATTAAATTCTCTTCTCTACACCCTTGAATCTTCCAGTTCTTTCTCTTCTGCCTGGCCATTTGCCTTTCCCATCTGCAGTTTTTCAGATGGAGTGATTTTTTTCTTTTTTTTTTTTTTTTCTTATGAAATGTTTTCTCCTTTGCCTACAGGGTCTGAATAACAGCCTCACCCAGTTTATTTCAGGTTGCTGCTGTTTGGCAGTGCTTCAAGAAGCCACAGTGGCACCAGAGCTGGTGACAAACACAGGAAAATGCAAGGTCAGGAAAGTCCTTGGCTCTGTCACAGTATTCAGCGGCTGTATTTTTCAGAATATGTGCAAGCATCCAGCCATCTGAGACACTTCTGCATGGGCACACAATGAGCTTATGGCATGTCTGTGTGTAATATTATTTTCAAGTTGGAGTTTTAAAAATCTGTTGTTTTCAGTCCTTGTCTCCATAATATCTTTCTCTGCTCATCCATGAATTTTATCGGCAGTATTCCCACATGCATCCATAGATCTAGAAACTGACCATTACTTTTCTAATACTTAAGACCTTTCATGATCAGTAATCAAGCTGCATTGTCTAAAGCTGGGGATTTCTTGCCTTGTATGATGCTCTAATTTTTCTAGAAAAGAAATGAGAGAATTTTTTAGCCAGTATTTAGCAAAGTTTTCTTTTAACATCCCTTAACAGTGACTTGTCCCCAAAGCAGTAGACCTGTTCTGCTTTGTACTCCTAATGTTACCATTCACATACCTTTCATTAGTGAAAAACCAGATGTTTTCTCTTTTTTTTTCCTCAGTGTTGGAGTGTTTCAATGTACATGTATATGTTTTTATATTATATATATATGTGCATATGTTATATATACTTAAGATACCGGATTTTATCAGTCAGGGAGGTAAAGCAAAGAAACATAGGGGCTGTTCTTGAGTGGACTGAAGTCCCTGGAATAATTGTTTCAACTCGGGTTAAGAGCCTGTTTCCCCTGTGCTATGTTGTCCAGGACACTGAAGTTGCTGACAGTGTTCTAAGCCTATATGTGGTCTTTTATCCCTTCTGGGCTTGGGCCCTGGAATAAGTTGAAGATAAAAAGCTGGTGAGTTTGGAGTTGATGGTTAACCTGTGTAAGGACTTAAAGGCTGGGTCTGAAGAGTTCACAATAGATGCTATGTTGACATGACTTTCTGCAATATTCTGCACAATCTGAATTTTCTTGCATGTTGAAATGAGTTATGCCTGAAAACAGCAGCCTGTTATACAAGACAGAAAATGGCTTTACTGGTTGAGGTTGTCTGGAATTCAAAAGATGATCCTTATCTAATGGACTTGATTGCATTTCATTGTAGATCAGATTTATGAGTGAGTGTTAGGAGTTAGGTAGGCATGACAGGATTTAAGAACCTAAGAAGGCAGACATCAAAACTAGTCATCTCTGAATATCCATCTCAGTCATCTCTAGTCATGTCTAAACACCCATGTAAATACAAATTTTTGTTAGTTTGCCTGACATCTGTTGAAGAGAATGATTCTGCTTTGCCTCCCAAGCAGTTCTGTGAGGATGAAGAATTGGAGACAGTTAATTCAGATGCCAGTAACTAACTGTGATTAAGTGAGAGATACTAAGTCTTCCTGCCAATTTGTGTTATCATAAGTCTGTCTAATGAGTGGATTTATTAGTCAATTTGTTCTATAAAGTGATTTTTAAATTACCTTATCTGTGGTATATGTGGTTGCATAATAAAAGCTGGGGATACCAAGAAAAAACAGTTGCCAAATGGTTAATTACATCATGTAGGCTTCTTTCACATAATCCTGAGGATCTTTGTAAAAGCCTAGGAACAAAGAAAAGTGGCATCAAGTTCAAACTGACAGAGGGATAACATGTAATGCAAGCTGCAGGACTATTGCTGAACACCCTTAGCAACCTACCAACCTTGATCATGCAAACATGTCCCCTCTGGCTTGAGGGTATGGCAGATAGTGTTGAACTGTGTGCTATGAGCCACAGCTGTGGCTGCATAGGAAGGCTCAGAATTGTTTAGGTCAGACTCAAAAATGTTTGCTTAATAGATGGGGCAGGAAGTGCCAGTTCCACATGGCAGTGTAGGAGCCTTGCTGCAGATGACTCCACTTCAGAAATGTGTGGGTTTTTTTCCACATAAGTAAAAAACATGGAGAGTTTTTAATAGATTTTTATTTTTATATATTTAAAAAATTGTGTATAGTATATAAACATACTTCATAAATACATACAATTGTACTGACAGATGTTTGACATCAAGTAGGAGGAAATGTAGTCTGAATTATAGATATAAGTGTATATATGTACACAATACTAAAATTGTACTATAGCAGATGTTTGATTTCATCTAGTAGCCTGTATTATTTTAACTAGTTATTTTGAAAAAGAGGGATGAGAGGAATGAGAACAAATTTTTAAATCCTGTTTAAACCCCTTCCTTTGACTTCTAAAAGAGCTGCTTTTCATTGTGTCAGTGAATTCAGATTAAGGTAACTCCTTAAGGCAGAGGACTTAGGCGTACCTGATTAATTATCTGTCAGGAAGGAGATGGGAGACTGAAGTCCTTAATTTAGAAATTAAGCCCTTCCCTTGTCTAAAGCTGAAATTTAGATTCTGCCAAAATCACTGTTTTGAGTCTTGCTTGGTGAAAGAGACCCACTTGTTAGTGTGCTGCATATGACTCTTACTCAACCCTATTTTCTAGTCACTCTTTTCTCACATTGGTGGTCATGGGTCTGAAGTGTTGGCGATGCAACTGCAGTTTGGTTGTACAATGCTGTGAAACGCCTGACTAGCATGCAGTAAGAAAAATCATACTGCTTTATGATTTGTTGAATGACTTGTATGGAAAAAAGTTGCATTATTTCCTGCTTTCACAGAAGTTTTCACAGTATTTGTTTCACTGTTTTCTGCAACTTTGAGACCTAGAAAGAAGGAATTGTTCTATTCTTGGCTTACAGAGATCAAGTCAGCCGTTTGCTCTCACTAGAAAATGTAGGCTGTGTAGGTGGATCAAAAACTGAGGGATTACTGTTCAGAAATACAGCTTATGTTCATTTAATTCATTAACTGTTCTGCAGAAATAATGAAAGATTCCTTTTCTCTCCATACCTATTTCCTGGAATGCCAAAGTGTCACATTTTAAATAAATTAACATGTAACTTCAGTCACTTCTGTCTCTTTATGGAGTGGCTTCCTTTTAGTGTGGACTTGTATGCAATTACAGAATTGAGCAGTTATTAATCAGGTTCTTGATTATTTATGACAAGACTGCTCTTGAACAAACTCATACTAACACTATTTCTTATGCTTTCTACTTCCAGCTTGCTTTGGGGTTCTGTCCTAGAAAATTGTATGCTGTGTTACCATATTTCTTGCAAATTCAGTATTACCAGATATGGACCATGGTCAGCAAAAATACAAAAATGAGACTGACCTTGATTGCAGTAGAGTTTAGAGTCTGAACTGACAACCAGCTTCCCTTCTGGTTTTCTGTGCCTCTAAGTCTAATTTGGTGTTTGTTTTCAGTATTGGTGTTTAGACTGTTTTTGGTAAGCAACGCTAAATTTCCAATGAACTAAATATTTAGTGGGCAAAGATCTGTTCTGGGTATATTGAGCTGTAGTTCTATACCTTCACTAGCTGTTATTTCTTGGGACCTCATAGCAGATAGCCAAACCACAAGGCAAAACTCTCTACTTGCTGTTTGTGTAACTGGTGACCTTGAACACAATGGCAAACCAAGATTTTTCAGCATCTCATTTCTCTAGAACTCCTTTTAGTTACCCTGTCTTTTTTTCTTGCAATTACTCAGTGTTCTCCCTGAAACATTGCACATCACTATAAAGCATGAGAATACAATCTGAAGCTATAAGTGGCCATACCTGTGGAACAGTAGAAGTCTTAATTTGGTTTTGACAGAAGGTGTTTGTTTCTCTGCTTTTCTTTTGTGAGTTTGTTGTTTGGCTTTGTGTTGGGCTTTTTTTAAAAAAAGCTTTTTTTTTTTTTCTGTGATGTAAACACAGAAGCTTATTATTTAGTTGCAGCACTGTGCCAGATGATCATGAAACAAGATCTAGCCTGTGCTTCGGAAAGCTTCATTCTCTGTTCCTTTAAAGGAATACACAGCAGAGATGATCCACTGGGATGTGGAGGCTTTTTGTATATGTTTGGAAAATGAGCGTGGCAAATTTCTTGACCCTGCCCCTTAGTGAATGTAAGGTTTCCTTATTAAAAAGTGTTTGGCAAGGGTGGGGCGAGCAGGAATGGCTCTGCTGTCATTTGAGGATGAGTTCAGGTTTTGCTTGGAATTCAGCATGGATTTCATGCCAACTGTATGGGGCAACCAGTTTCTGCTGGCATGTTGGGAGCAGCTTGAAAGACATTTCAGTTTGATTTACTCTTGCTTTGCAAAAGGTGAACAGGAGAAGTATTTCTCAGTGAGATGTTACTGCAGTATAATTGCGCTGCGAAAGAGGAATTACCACAAAGATACCAGTAAGCCTCTGCTGAATGTTCTAGGAACAAGGGTAAGCCTCGGGGCCAAAAGGTTGATATTTTCCCCTTTATCGTCACTTATTGACACACATTGAATATATATATTTAAATTTTTCTTTCCTTTTTTTGTCTGGATTGGGTCATACATATTTGCCGAGCTTTCAGTCTGAGTTGTCAGAGTTTGCATCTTCACCATAAAACTTGCTAGTATTTTGGTCTGCCTGACATAGGCAAGTGCATCCTTAACTTTAAATCTGTCCCTCTTCATTGTTCAATGGCTAGCTTCATCTACTTGCTGCCGTAAGTATCAGATATGCAATAAACTGGTCAGGACAATCAGAGGACACTTCAACTATATAGCAGACAATGCAGGTGTGTTTGCTTCTCATGAATCTGTCTGTAAATGTCAGATAAACCAAAGCTTGGAAGAAGAAAATGGAGTTTGCTGATAATTCAGGTTAAATGAAAAAGTAGTTCTGATTGACAGTAAAGAAGCAGCCTAATAACCTTAAAAATCTTAGTTTCATTCATATCACTATGTCAGACTTGGATATTAAGGTCTCATAAAACATTGCACAGCAGAAGTTGTATTTTTTGACGGGGAGCCATATTCATGTGCTGTTCTGCAGGACTGTTTCATCTGTTTCCTTTGAAACAGTGTGGAGTTTGTGTGGGCTTTCAGAGGAAGTGATCCAGAGCAACCCTGGAAATGGGGTTACTTAATCTTTCTTTTTTCCCCTCCTCTTCTCCCTGGTGGCTGCACTGAAAAAAAGTATTTTGGTGTCCTTTATGTACCTTATAAAAAGTGTCTTCTAATGAGTTAGGCTGACTGGGGGGGCTGACAAAATCTTCACTGTTTCAGAAATTTTAGAGACCTTGGTGGAGTCATGCTCACAATTAATTGAATATCAAAGACTTGGACTTCAAAGAAGTGTTTGTGAAGTCTGCATGTGATTTCTTCAGGGACAAAAAGCATGTTCTGCTTGAATATCTGCCTAAATCTGGTCTAGTAAGCATTAATTTGTTGTGATTCTGGAGGTCTTGGGAAGTTCGAAGTTACAACTTAGATATAAGCAATTCCTGCAAGGGCTAATGAAGGCAGTAAAAAAGAACAAATTCAAAACCAAAGAAACTGTAAACATAAAACCAAAGAAACTGTAAACATAGTTTGGAGTAGCATAACTGCTGGTGTGGGGAAGGTAAGGACCCACGTAATTTTCAAAGGATGGAGTTGAGATAGTGTGAACCCCCCTGACCCCACAGCTTGGGATGTGAATTTTCTACTCTTAGGAGGTCACTATCACAGTGATAAAACGTTATTATGTGTTATATGTTGTTAAGATTTGATATATTCCATAAGTTACCCCAGATGTTTGGGGGAGTGTGTAGGTTTTTGTTTGGTTTTTCGTCCTGTAAAACTTGTAAATTAGCTTTCCTCTTTGTGGGAATGCATTTGTTTATGTGAGATTTTCTTTCTGGTTAGTCAGCTGACAAATTTCCATCTCGTCTCTGAAGCATAGGATAAAGCTGCTCTGCATAGTCCTATCCTATTGCTGTGTTTAGGATGATATATAAGTATTATAGCCTCTTCTTATAGCTCACTTTATGCTCATATTTGCCCCAGTTGGTTGTTGCTACAATAAAGTTGTGGTCTCAGCATATTGAAAGGGTTGGAAGAAAAATGCAGGCTAAAACTCAGTGTCCTCAAAATATTTATTGTTCTTTCTAAAATTAACAGCAAACTGATTGATTTGTCATGCTCTTGGGAACAAAAATATCTGGCTCTGTGAGTTGCAATATCATGCTGGAAAAGGGGCATAATAAATGCCTGGTTTATGAAACATCTTTTGAGTTTTTCTTGGGTAGCTGAGGTTAAGGAATGTCATAAGTAAAGTTAATGTTGGTGAGAGAAAGCTTGTAACTAGAGGTGAAAATGACAGGAATTGGAAATGAGATTTTTGCATGTGAAATGTCCTACAAAAACCCGTAACCTTGGAGTATTTCCTGCTTGGTCTCATTTTTTCAGTGTTATTACATGTGGGGTCTTTTTCCTTCCGCTTTCTACATGCCAGTTCTGTCAGGCAAGGGCTGTATAGCCTACTGCAAGTGCTGCACTTTCAAGTTAGCTATTACTGTTTACAGTGAGGTCATTGGACTAAGGCAAACCCAACAGGCAACAGTTGACAATTTGATTTCCAATGGCAGAAATGTACAGAGTATTAATATAAGGAAGTAATGGGGAATCTTTACTTTTTGTGCAGTTTTTCAGACTGCTCTGCAATGACTACGGCAAGATACAGGCCTACCTGGGACTTGGTACTTGACCCATTAGTGTCCTGCAAGCTCTGCCTTGGTGAATATCCCGTGGAGCAGATGACAACAATAGCACAATGCCAATGCATCTTCTGTACCCTGGTGAGTTTGTGTTCTATATTAGGCATAAAAAGAAAGAAAACATAGTTTAGTTAGAGAACTCCTGCTGTGTATTAATGTTGCAGTGGAAATAAATGCTGTGTACTTGACACAAATGCTAGCAGGTAAACTCTTCTCCTGTTAAAGTTTTTTACTCAGCACTTGAATCTATTCTATAGTTACCTCCTTAGTAAGATTATTCATGCTTTTCTTTTTATCTGTCAGTGACTTGGATTTGGGAGTAGTTTTTTGATTGGTTGGATTTTTGTTGGGTGCTTAGGTGTTCTGTTCTTTTTTTCTATTTGGTTTTTGGTCTTTTTTTTAATTTAGAAGAAAACAATCATTTGGAAGGGATTGTTCCACAGTGGTCATCAGTCCAACTGCCTGACGCTTCAGGGCTCATCAAAAGTGAAAGCATGGTGTTAAAGGCATTGTCCAAATGCCTCTTAAACACTGATAGGCTTGGGGTAGCAACCTCCTTTCTTTGAAGCCTGTTCCAGTGTTTGGTCACCCTCTCTGTAAAGAAATGCAGCCAGAACCTTCCCTGATGCAGCTTTGAACCATTCCCACATGTCCTCTCACTGAATATTAGGAAGATGATGTCAGTACCTCCCACTCTATTTACTCTCCTCAGGAAGCTTTAAAGAGCATTGATGTCACCCCCTCAGCTCCCTTCTCTCCAAACTAGACAAACCTAAGCTTCTCAGCTGCTTTTCACAGGACATGCCTTTCAGAGCTTTTATCAGCTTTGTTGTTCTCTGCATACATTCAAGGACCTTCACATCCTTCTTAAATGGTGGGGCCCAGAACTGCACACAGCACTCAAGGTGCGGCTGCACCAGTGCTGAATACAGGAGATTAATCATTTCTTTTAACTAGCTGGTGAAGCTGTTTAATGCACCCTGGAATGGGGTTTGCCCTCCTGGCTGCCATGGCTTACTGCAGACTCATGGAGCCTGTTGTCACCTAGCACCACCCCCAGGTCTCTTTCTGCAGGGCTGTTCTCCAGGCACTCCTCTCCTGATTTATATTTGTGTCTGGTGTTACTCAATCTGGTGTTTCAACTTGTTAAATTTCATGATATTAATCATAGCCCAATGCTCCAGTTTCTCTAGATCCCTCTGCAAGGCATTTTGTCCCTCAAGAGAATGAGCGGCACTTCCCAGTTTTGTATTAGCATTAAACTTGCTAATGGTGCATTCAACTGCATCCGGAGGGTTGATAAACATATTGTACAGAACTGATGCTAGAATTGAGCTCTGAGGAACAGTGCTGGTTACTGGTTGCCAGACAGATGTAACCCCATTCACTGCCACTGCAACCCTTGGAGCCCAATTCTTCACCCAGAGCATGTACTTGCTCATCTCACAGCTGAACAACTTTTGCAGAAGGATGCTGTGAAGGACAGTATCAAAAGCCTTACTAAATTCTAGAAAAAATATGTCCACTGCCTTTCCTTCATTTCCTTGACAGCTGACCTTGTCATAGAAGGTTATCAAATGAGTTCACCAAACTTGCTCTTTGTGAACCTGTGCTGACTGTACCTGATGATTGCATTATTCTTTAAATGCCCTTCAATAGTACCCAATATAGCCACACACTTTTCACTAGAGATGTGATTAATGTGTTATAGATTTTAATTTCACTGTATCATAATTACAGGCACATAAGTTTTCCTTTACTATATTGTGCAAATGTTTACCTGGAATAAAAACCATCTTGTCAGTTAAGTACTAAACACTGGCAAATATAAGTGTAACATGTGACAAAGATCACCATCACAGTTAATGGATATTGCTAGTTTATGAATGGAGAAAAAGAAAACTAATACTAATTTTTCATCTGTAATAATGATTTGAAATTAAAAGTTTAGATCCTTAAGTTTTGCAATGGGTGCAGGTACACCAAAAACTTTGTAACAATGGTTCAGCAGAGGAAAAGTGGGAGTATTATCTGTAAGAATATAACTTTTGGGATACATGATGCTCAGACTTTAATTTCACAAGAGTTTGGTGTTACAGATTCAGATATGGGATTGAGGTTTGGGGTTTTTTTTTTTTGTTAAATTTGAAAGTTGTTTTCAAGGAAGTTTTTTTGCTGTGTTTTTAATGTTCAAGATCAAGAATTTTAGTTACTTATTTCCATAATGAAAAATAAGATACTATCTTTTAATAATAGATTCTTTTTTCTCATGGAAAAAAGAACAGCCAATAGAACAGACAGTTCCACTTTAAAAGGAGTGCTTGTTCAAGCATGCATAAGTATATAAAATAATAGGCTTCATGAAAACTGTTCTGCACTGTTCTAATACTTACAACTGAGTGTTCTGTGTTTCTCCCTATTTCTTTGGTGTGGAAAATACTTAAATTTCAGTTTTCAGTAATAGTTCATTGGTAGCAGAAACATACTTACCAGATGTTTTCATCTGCACCTGGTTACTTCTGATGTTTCTTGCTGCCACTGATCTACTTCTTGTTAGAATACAGTTACTGACTCTTGCTGCTCATTTGAAAGATGTAACCAGTTACAGATGTTAAATATATAACCTTTACTGATAGCTTGCTCTTAGCATCTGACATAAGTAACCTGGCTGTGGTGACATAGGATTTTTGCTTTGAAACCTGTTCAGGTGGAATCATCAGCCCACTTGAACTGCTTTTATTTGACTCATCAATAGTTCATTCAGCTTTGTCCTGTTTAAGGGAATTGGTGTAGTTTTCTGCCTCTTGTTTACAACTTGCATAAATGTCACTACACTGATACTTGTGTGCCCTGAAGAAATTATTTATGCTAAAGTGCTGCTGTAAATTAATAGGAAATACTACCCTTGCTTTCAGTGATGATGGTGAGGGAAGAATTAAGGATCAATCCAAATAAATGTAAGAGGCAATAGCTGTAAACCTGTTACAGCCCTGGCTTTCATCTGAAATCCAAGGCTTCCATTGCTACCTTTGGGGGCAGCCTGCAGATTAATAAATTGCTGAAGAAAACACTTGAGTCAGGCAAGATTGTTTAGCCTGTTACCAGTTGTTAAGGAAAAGTGTGACAACTGTACACAGATTCCTCCACTGCCGTTCCTCCAGTGATAATTTTCAGAAACACCAAGGACATTGCAGTCCTCAGTATGAACTGTGCCTTGAAAATGGCCAAACTGAAGCTGTTTAAAATCGACAGGAAACACCCAAGTCTTTTGATTCAAGATTTTGCATGGAGTCTTATGTACAGTAGATCCAGTACGTCTGTTTTGTTTTTGATTGATCAATGTATTGTTCTGGCTTCTTGTGTTTGTGTAAATGAACAGAAATAACTGGTGTCCTCTCTGGGGATGTGAGCAAAAAAGAATAAGGTATGTTCGTTACAAGTGTGAGAACTGCTTTTGCTGCAGCTTTTGCCACTAGCTCTAGCCCTTCTGTCTAAATCACTGCAAGCTGGGGCAGCACCAGTACATATTACAAAGAAGTCTTTGAAGTGCAGTGCTACTGGTATGTAGGCAGAGTTTGGATCAATGTATGAGGTCTCTCAATTCTATATTTCTATCTGCAAGTCTTGACTCTTGATAATCGTAGAAGTGCTATAGTAAAGATCTCATAAAGAATTGTCTCTTCCTGACACACAGTAGCACAACTTTGCTATTCAGAAAAATAGAATGGGGACACTGTTTCCTTTTGCTTTCTGTCAGAGCTGTGCATGGGTTGAATAGGGCAGACTGCCGCTCCTCTGCTGATAAGGCACAGGCACTACAATTTCCCATAGTATTACTTTGGCAGTGTGGCTATTAGTACAGTACTCCATTTTGGTTTTTATCATTGAGATCATTAATGTGCACAGAGTGCTGTGAGCTCTCAAGTTTTGTATATCTCATCCTTTAGGAATGTTGCAAGAGTGTACTTGCTCTGGTACCTTAAGCAAATGTGTTATTGGATTGCTCAAGATACCAGAGGAACAAAAATCTAGAGAGTAGAAAGAAAAACAATGTGTTTGCTGGTGGCTTTTCGTTTGTTTTTCTGAGTGTTATCAAGGAACAAACTAGTATCTCTCTTCTGGAATCATATCAACAATAGGACCAATCTTAAGTGTGCTCATCTAATTCTGGACTGAAATGCATTTTATTAGAACTTCTCCCATTCACCTTTTCCTATAGTGCATAGCTACTAGTAACCTTAAATTTTAAGATAGTTACATAACAGTTGCTTGCCCCGGCAGAAGCAATTATTTTGCATGTTTTCTTCAGAAAGCTTTCTTTGTGACACTCATAGAAGGAAAAAAGAGTTGTAAAGCCTGGAATACCACTTTTTTTCTTTAACTTTTGTTTTATTAGTTACTTCACTGAGTTTTTTCACTTATTACTTACCTTTGCTTTTTTGAGGGGGTAATGGGAGATGAGGCAGCAATTTTAGTTCAATTCTTGCATGAAATTCTGATTATTTTGTAATCTCTGATGAAATTCTCATATGTCTTAATGGACAGGATGTTGCCTTGATATGTTACCAATTGTGTATGTGTTAAAGCTACAAGAGGTTTTTGTTCCCATTGATATTCTTGCATGGAAGTAAAGCAGTTGCTTAAATGTATTCTGATTCATGATTTACGTGTACGTTTGTGTGCATAAATACTATATAATTTGTATATATAGAAACATACACATTGATGTGTCAATGTGTTGCAAGTACATTGATGCCACTATTACTCAAGACAGGCTATGCTCCTTTTGACCTCTCATTAGATTGTTCAGTTCCCTTTGGGATGTTACCCAGTGCTGATTATTCTGGTACTGGAGGATTTATTGCTTACTTTTACCAAATTTAAAAAAAAAGTCAAGTAGGCAATCCAGGCAAGAATATGTCTAGAAGAAATATGAAGCCTGACAGAAAGCTTGTCTTTGATGCAAAAGTTTTTGTTTACTCATCTACCATCCACCTTGTTACTGGTGGAAGGAGAAATGGCTATTCAGATGTGTGAGGGAGGGCTTACCTTCTGCTGCTTTTCTGAAGTCCTTTCTTGTTGGCCAGATGTGCACATGTGGATCAAATTTGTGGTGTTTGAAACTAACACTGCTTAGTAGATATGCATATGCCTCTTCCTTAAGCCCTTGAGGCAGCTGGTTAATCTTACCTGGACCTTTAGGTGTCCCTCAGAGTTTGGCATATTCAGTCTCAAGTAGCATGGTGGCAGGATAGTGACAAACTCCTGCTATCACTAGCT
>JAWWMO010000121.1:99044405-99101274 GCA_035047845.1 Dendrocincla fuliginosa
AAAAGTGACAGCATGGTGAGAGAAAGAGGCATTTATAGTTTTGAATAGAAACGTATCTTGAGAAAGGGGCGAGGTATTGGGTGGGCTGAGGCCAGAAGCCTGTCAAACAGGTTTTTCAAATTGTTTGCCACTTTGGGGAAAATACTTATCAGCTGTGACATTATCGATCTGGTTCTGGCCAAGGTCTCTTGGTGTGTGCATTCTTGTTCACAGCATAAGGCACTAAACACTTCCTAGTTGTAGAGCTCTGGAGCACCTTGCAGGTAGTTACTTACATGTCTGGGAGTCAAGGTTTTGGTATGCTTGTGTAGCAGAATTTTTGTCTATGTAGCAAAACAAAGAATATAAAGAGTAGATATGAGACTGTTCTGTTACTGCTTTCAGATTTGTAGATTTGAAGTACTACATGTCAAGACAAGTGGCTGTCTCTTCCTGTGATTTATTTTTAAGGATGATGAATCAGCTGCAGTGTTGATAAAAACTGGGATTTTAATAGCAAAGATTTCTTTGCAAGTAGAATGTTGTCTCTGAGAAGATGTCTATAGAAGTGGAACTTAATTAAGTTCAAAGTATTGCCACAAACATTAAATGTCTCTTGTGTGTATCTGTGTCTGGTCTAGGTGGTTTGTGAAATTGGACGTAGCTCATGCTTGTGGATTTGGTCAGTGCAGTTGACAGTTTATCTGATAAAGAAAAAAATCACTCCCACAGTCCTGCATATGCCTCAAAAATATCTCTGTTATTGTGTGCATAGATATTTTCTGTTAAGTCACTTGTCTACTAAGTAGGATTAGGGTGATATTACAAAGCTAGATTGTAGATTTGCTGTAGAGAATTGTGCACATTGAAGCAGCAACGGCAATGCAGGAGTGATTCCAAGTTGAGCCTGTTATTAAATAACAATAGATTTGAGGCAAGATTATAAGTACAAAAAGGCAGTGTAGTGAGCCTGAAAGAGGCTTAAAAGCTCTCCAAGAAACCTACCTTTTTTTTTCTTTTCTTTCTTTTTCCTCTCTGTCACATGTTTTCTTCCATGATAATCTGTCAGAAAGTAGTTTTCTTTCTCTATGAAACACTAAGATTAAAATTAGATGGCTATGACTGGAGTGCTGAATGCAAGGATAGAGGCTCTTTAGGAAGAACAGGCAGAGGAAATCAGGTGGGGGTGTCACCCTGTATGTCAATAACCAGCTGGAGGGTGTGGAGCTCTGCTTGGGGATGATTGAGGAGCCAACCCAGAGTTTATGGATGAGGATTAAAAGGAGGGTGTAGGGGTAGGTAACTTTATAATGGGGTCTCCTACAGGGAGCCTGACCAGGAGGTCCTACAAGAAAATTGGAGGGACTTTTTACAAGGGTGTGTAGTGATTGGTCAACGGAAAATAGCTTCAGACTGAAAGAGAGGAGGTTTAGACACTAGGACAGAATTCTTTACTGTGGGGGTAGTGGAATGAGGCACTGGAAAAGCTTACCCAGAGAAGTTGTGGCTGTCCCATCCCTGGAAGTGTTCAAAGCTAGTTTAAATGGAGCTCTGAGCAGCCTGGTCCAGTAGAAAGTGTCCCTGCCTACATCAGGAGGGTGGGAACTAGATGGTTTTTAAGGTCTGTCCCAGCCTAAGCCATTCTGTGGTTTGGCCTATGCCCATATGAGCATTCCTGTTGCTTTTAAAATATTTTGGTGGATACTTCTAAAAGGTGGCATATCAAAGTTATATGTAGCTACCAGAATCTTTTCTCAGGAATAAGCAATGTCAAGTTTTACTGTAGCATCATTCCCTCCTCTTCAGACAACACCCCAAATGTAGGCTGCTTATTTTAGGGGAGTTTTTTGTCTTGGAATTGTTCAGCTTTGTTTAAATGGAAAATATTTCTAGAAAATGATATTGTATTCAGGTAAAAGCTCTCTACCAGAGTGAATTTGCTGTTTGGACAAAAGGAAGGGAAGCTATTATTCCAAGAGTACTAGTCTTCACCTGAGATATGGACACCCAAATTGATCTGTGTGATTTTTATTTTTTTTTTAAAGGAATTTGCCCACTCTCACACACATCCTCTCCCCCAGCCACCTTGAGTTTTGCACACTGCATCACTATGTACTATCCTAATCTGAAGCTAAAATAGGTCATTACATCACATTACCTGAAACACAGACAATGTGTCTACCAATATAAATACCAGAGTGACTGCAGAATTGGCTTAGTGGAATTAGTGCAGAGTGGTGAAATAACTGGTATTGCATTCTTTCATGGCAACAAAAGATAGCACCTTCTTAGTATTAATTTTAAAGTAACGTAGAGAAGAACTCTGGTATGCAGAGCATAAAAAAATATTACTAAATATTATCAAAAGTAGGCGTTGCCATAATTTTGTTCATCTGTGTAGCCTCAGCATGTGAATTTTTGAGCTTTGGCTTAGTATCCTATTAGCTCAGAAATGACCCACAGAACCAAACTGTAGATTTGTAACTAGAAGACACTAATAAATAAGTGCTTCTCAGTCAATATCCTTTCATATTCTTCATATTCTTTCCCAGAATGTAAGGCCCAAAGGTATCTTTACATTCACTTAGGCTGATGTCACTTGTAATGTGGATCACAGAATACCAACCCGCACTTCCCGGCTCTTCATGTTGTTGAATGCAAGTTTATTTATATGTCTGTGTATACATATGTATTTTTAGAAGTTCACTTAATATTGGTTTGCAGACGATACAGAATTTTAGGCTAGCAATTTAGTCTACATGTTAATAATCATCCTACTTGAAAATATTTTCTTAATCATTTGAGCTTTAAAGAAATCTCTCACATTGTAAAAGTATGTCACTCCTTCCTTGTGTTCCCGAAATGCATTGCAAACTCTTAGTGATTGCCTACCCAAAGTGTAGGGTTATTTACCTGGTTAATCTTCATGCACAATAGCAATTGTCTTTGCTTATCTTTAATATTTGCCATTAACAAATGCATTGTAAATAAATTAATTTCCTTTTCTTTTTGGAACTTGATAAAAGCTACATTTCTTTTCTTTTATTGCTTTTTTTTCCCTCTATCAATTTTATCAGTGCGTATGTCTGTTTTTTTTAAAAATGTTTTACCAACACCAGCATGTGATGATTCTGCATGTAGTGCACATTTCATTTGGGGATGACTGTGGCCTAGTGCCAGCACTAAAATACACTTGAAGTTTTAAGAAATAAATCAAATGATATGGTGATGATATACTTGGCTCTGCCATCCTGTCATGCTTTTCTGGCCTTTCCGAAACCATTGACTTATTTATAAAATTTCCCATATGACTTGGCACTTGAATCTGCAGCATTAGTGTAGTTAGAAATCTGCATTTTGACAAAATCCACCTAGCAGCTGTTGAGAAATTAATACAGGATAATCTTTTTGCCTGTCTAACTCTCAAATAAAAGGTGGCATCTTGAAAAGTCATCCCCATTTTTTGCGATAATAGCAATGTGTTCTTAAAAGTGAATTTGTTGTGAGTTTCCAAAAACATCTTCAAGTATTTTTAATTGTATGCACTTTGTATAGTAAAATTACCCTAGGCACCAAGGGAATACGTGGTTTGGGGTTTTATTCTGTCAAAGTAGATGGTAGGTAATTGTTGCCCCACATGGAAAGTCAGATTCCGTCTTGTGAATGGGATTTATTTGGGTTTTGCTCTCAGGAGAAGTAAGTCAAAGCACCATCATCAGAAGTAAGCATGATTGTTCCTGGAATTTTTCTGAAAAAAAAAAAAAAAAAAAAAAAGTGAAAAGGAAGAAATTGATTCTTTATAATTTTGCTGTGGCCTCTGCAGGTTTGTTAGAGCTAAATGCAGCAGAGCAGGATTGGTTTATGGTTTGAAAATTAGGCAAAAAATAACCATTTTGATTATCATAGGATATTTGATCTCTATAACATTAGACAAAATGATATGCAGCTCTAAAGCAATAGCATGTAGTGGTCACTGAACATACCTTTCCGTGTAGTGCAATCCTTGATGTATAAAGGTTAGAAGTACAACACATCTTTCAGAGCTTTAAATACTGGGCTATGCTTGGCAGCTTCAGAAAGGAAGTTATTCCTTTACTAGCCATCTGTCTCTGAGGCAAAAAAAAAGAAGTGTTCCAAATTTATATAGGCAGCTTATAGTAAAACTGCTGCTGAGTTGGGCTCTGTTTATCCTTTGGAGGTAAGAATGGATCTGGGTCAAAACTCCTCAAAGAGAATGTACGTCTGCCCTTTGGTACGGGGTCAGCAAGTGGCAGTAGGATTCTTGGATTACCAAGTGAACGAGGAAGTTATCCACACACCAGAAAGGACAACAGTGGAAAGAGGACAGAGCAGGGATGCGCAGGGTGTATGTATGCACAGGGTAAAATACAGGGCTGATGCTCAGAGTAGCTAAGCAGTCTCTTCTGACTGATCTTAGCAGCATCTGGGGCCCTGGATGCATCCAGACCTGCAATTCACATAATCTTTAGCTAAAGTTTAATTTATAGTTTATATATATTATGTATATGGTGTATGTAACCTGTATATAGTTTATATGCAACACATATGTTGTGCAGGACTTTGCTTTTCTTTGTCTATGAGAAATTGCTAGAGCTAAATGGCAGTTTTCATGGGGTTTCCATTCCAACCGTATACTTAAGGAACCTAAACAATCTTAGCAGTGTTCTAGGGTGCCACCATATCATAATTGTTCTTTTCCTCCCCTGAGTCATTTGGTATGCTGAGAGAATGCGTGCTGGACAGAGATCTAAGTTACTCCAGTTACCTGTTTGCTTGTTAGAACTGCAACATGAAACAGAATAACCTGCCTAATGATTGTTATAAACTGTATAAAGCAGAAATGTATATGAAAAAAAAAAATCAGTTTTGGATAGGTTTAGAGTCTCTTCAAGTGTGACTTACTTAAATAATATTTAGTTATTTAATTACTGAAATAAAATGAGGGTGTTTTTTTTCTTTTTTTTTTAAGAAAGAAATAAGTGGAGTTTGATAAAAGTATTTCTTCAAATAAAAGTAACTTTCAATTGATGCACATCCACTAAAGGAAGAGTAAAGATGCTTCTCAGCATATTGGTTTTATAAGGGTCGTTGTATAACAAGAAATATTTTGTGACCTGAGTCCAACCTCAGCCCTCAAATATTAATTTCAACTTCTGTTTTCTCTGATAAAAATTATGTAATACAATTCATTTTGAATGTTGTTTGGGGTGATTTGCATTCACACATTCTTTATTCATGTTATACAGTACTTTATTGCCTTAATGAAAAGGCTGTGAAGATAATTTCTTCCAGAATGGAATCAACTACAAGTTACATAGAAAATGAGCAAGAATTTGCTTGTCATCTTTTTGTAATTGTTTTGCAATGAATTTTTCATAGCATATAATTGAATACCTATTCCTAGTGTTGTTTTGCTTCCATGCTGCTGCATTTCTGATGAAAGGGGCACATCTCGTGTCTGCTCTCAGGAGAAGCCAGAAGTATCCTATGCTTCAAATTCTCTTGCAACCACTTTGAGTTGTTTCTTCTCTACCCAAGAAATCTCTGGAGTAAGAAAGTCTTGAGTAGACAGGGTGTTTTATCCTCTGCCTATTTTCCAGCAGTATTTTGTGGCCTTGAGACAGTTCCCAGAAGGTGAAGCATGAGAAGCGCACTTGGCTGTGCTGACTTTGAGGAGGCAGGGGCCAGTGCCACATCAGGGACAGGGGAAGGCCATGGACACTGCTCCTGACAGGAATGAATTGTGTCATTTCTTGGAAGATGTGAGGAAAAGGCAGCAAATTGAATAGACTTTGGCAAAGATCCCAAACTAGTTGAGGAGGAGAATTAGCAACATTAATGATTAATGATAGCAAAGCTCATTCAGCTTGAAAAGTACTTTCTATAAGTGCTAAGTGCTGGCATTAAAAATGTATGCATTTTCATTTTAATCCATGCTTGGCATCTGCAAAGGGAGAGGAAAAGGAAGAGCCAGGAGTGTCATTGTAGCATCACCAATACCTCACTACAGCTGAAGTGACAGTTTGCCAAGGTACACAGCCTAGGATCTGGGTCTTATAGAGCTCAGCCTGTGGTGGTTGCAGCTAGTGGTTCTCTTGAACTGCTTCACCATCTACCCTGCACAACTCTAAGTGAAGGCTTGGAAATCTTCTGCAAGTCAAGCACCTACTAAGTGAACAGTTGTCCACATTAAAGTCCTACTGATAAAAAGACAGACTAGATGTCACACGTGGATTTCTTTGCACAATTAAAAATTTAAAAAATATTGGCTATCTGGTCTCTGTTTTCCTTTTTTGAAAAATAAACCTCATTTGTCTGAGTTGGAGACACAGGGAAAGGGAACTCTAACAGAAATTATTTGTTCTGCTATCAAGGTAGTGGCATATTGCTATTAGAAAAACTGTGGACCAGAGTAGCATGGATTGTGTGGGCAGGAAGTGCAGCTTTTGCTGCAGTCAAGCTGTGAGGGGTAAAATCTAGAATAATGTGTTAATACAGGTCTCTGAAAGGAGCTGAATAGACAAATCAAGAGGCAGAAGACAAAGAGAAGAGGTTCAAAGTCTGTACCTTAACCCCCAGAAGCCATATGCTTGAGGGTTAGGCTGGAAGGTGCTCATTGATGCACTATTTGATGGCAGGGTTGGAAGGAAGAGACGGTGTTGTGCTCTGACCTGCAGTTAGGCGCGCCAGACTTGGCAAGGTCAGTGCAGTATTTTGCCTTCCCAGGCTGCTGGTGAGTCAGCAGCTGCATACCTTTTGCAAGTGTTGTGTGGAAATGGTAACTGAAGTCCCTGTTGTGCCAGTTTGCTGCAGTGTGTGTAATCCTTCATGCCTCCCACACAGCTGTATGCTGAGCTTGTTTTGCATCTTCATTTCACTCTGCTGTTGGTCTAGCCTCACTCTTTATTCACACGTCTGGTAACAGAGAGGGTATTCGTTTCGTAATTGCCACTTCCAGCTGAGCTCACGAGCTGGGTGAGAACACCACAGGGTGACCATCCACTGGGAAGCAGATCCTCGTTTGCTCTTTCTGTGTAGTGTCGGTCCGGCAGAAGTTGCATGCTATCAGCAGAGAGAAGGGTCTCTATGGTTCCCTTGCCTTCCTAGCAGGCACCTATGCATTAGCTCTCACCTTCATGTGGGAAGGATGGAGGTGGAAGGGGGTTGTTGCTCTTCAAGAACAGCAAGGTTTGGTCTTAATTTGCCCTTGGTCAAAAATACCCACTTTTCTTCTCTGTTTTGTTGACAGCTGTGCTGTGCATGGCTGTGTTAGAGGCTATATTTTCTATTATGACTTGGGTGAAATGCTGTGGTTGCTAGGGGAGAAAAGTATTAGTATTACCAATATTTATTATTCAGTCCCCATGGAAACTGTAGTTCTTCAGGGAGTCCTAATTCTCACATTTTTCCTTCCTATGGAAAAGATACCTGTAACCATGAAGTTTAGATGGGTATTTTCAAGAAATAGAAGGCAAGATACACAACTCCCTTTGTGCTCCGGTGTGCTTGACACGTCTGTCTATGGGGAGTTGCTGGGAGTTATTGCTTACTAAGCTCTGTCATAACTTTCAGTCACAAAGATTTTTGGAGTGCCTAATTTATAATAGTGGTACTTTTATTTTTTTTCCTCCTCTTTGCTCACTGTTTGGTTTGTTCTTTCACAGCTTATTATTATTTAATTTGGTGCATATTTTAAATTGATGCAGAGTTACTTGGTTAGTGGTTGGACTCAGTGATCTTAGAGATCCTTTCCAACCTAAGTGATTCTGTCATTTGATGGGGAAATGAACTTGCTGTTTTCTGCTTAAAGATATAACTGGCAAAAGCTGTGAGCATGGCCCATGGCTGTAAAAGGGGTGCAGTAGTACGTGTTTTGAGTTTTTCAGATTTTCAGTGTAAAGCTGTCAATATACTGAATGATTTATTCCTGGTAGGATAATGAACTCAATCTTCGTCTCTCTTACAGTGCCTAAAACAGTATGTGGAACTTTTGATCAAAGAAGGTCTAGAAACAGCAATCAGCTGCCCTGATGCTGCCTGCCCAAAGCGAGGTCATCTGCAAGAAAATGAGGTAGGTATGCTTTTACTGCAGACAGGGTGTTTTCTTTTCTTTACAGGATATTTAAATGTGTCTTGCTCTTTATGTTATAGTTTCCATTGTTGACAAAACATGGTTTTAATAATTCATCAAAGGTCAAATATTTTGTCTCTGTTTAAAATTGGTTAGATTATTGCTCTTTCTAATTGGAAATTTGTCTTTTACTTCCTTCAACAGATTGAGTGCATGGTTGCATCAGAAATCATGCAAAGGTATAAGAAGCTACAGTTTGAAAGAGGTAACAATATGTAACACTACCCTTCAAAGGCTGTGGTAATGGTATCATTCCAGAACGATCCTATAAATCAGAATCTGTCTCTGCACATGTTTATGCAGTAGCATTATGCATTAATTATTTGGTCATCACAAAAAAAAAAAATCAAAACCAAAACACAAAAAGTAATTGTTTCTGGTTTTGCCTGTGTGATTCTCAGAACTGCAGCACCCTGGGAATAAACTGAGGAAAGAAAATTGCTATGTATTATATTTCTATATAACTAAGGGAGGGAGTGACTTCTATTTTGAGCTTTGCTGTTTAGCTTGACTACTAGTACTGCAGGGGCTGGGAAGGTAGACTGAACTCTGTCACAGAGCTAACATCCTGGGATGGCATCTGTGGCAGAATTACTAAGCAGTTCTGTGTGTAATGATACAAACATTAATGAGGTTTGTGTTAAGAGTATAACCTTACTGCATGCCTATGGGTATGTGGAATAGTGTCATCATAGAGAACTTAAAGTTTTGCTGAAAGCAGGACTCACCCAGCCTAGAAACCACTGAAGTAATTTCATTATTTATTTATTTATATTGTCTTCAGTGGCTTTGAAGCATGAAATGACTTACCTGTAAGGAGCCTTCAAGAAAGGGATGAAACTATATAAAGGGTCTTGTCATTGTTAATCATGTGGTCAGATTAGGGCAGAGGTCAACTTGAAATAGAGTCCTACTGGGCAAGGAGCTGTAAAAACACTTTTTGGTAGATTTTACTTGCTTAGTATATACTGTATTTAACTTGAAATACAGCTGAAACAATTAGAACATCTTATTGTCAGAACAAGTTTACTTCAGTGAATGAAAGTGGGCAATTAATTCAGACTCGTGAAACTCACTTTAATTTGGCGCCTTTAGTTTGCAAAGCCAACCAGGTTTGTGCCTAAGTGCATGCCTTGGGTAGCATAAATTAAAAGGCTCCTTTTGAAAACTTGTGTCTTCAGATGCCCTGCCAGTCAACCTCAGCTGGAATGCATTGTTATAGAAGGGCAGTCTTGTATCCGCCTTTGAATTGTGTTCTTTATGTCCCTTTGCAGAAGTGCTTTTGGATCCGTGCCGGACTTGGTGTCCATCCTCTACTTGCCAGGCAGTTTGCCAGCTCCAGGAATCAAGCCCACAGGACCCCCAGCTGGTCCAGTGCAAAGCGTGCGACATTGAGTTCTGCTCTGCTTGCAAATCTAATTGGCATCCAGGTCAAGTCTGTCAAGAGAACATGCCAATCTCCTTTCTTCCAGGAGAAACAAGGTAAAGTATTGCAAAAGATCAAGTATTTAGAAACTAAACACTCAATTATTGAACAAATTGGATTATTAAAGAGCCATTTTCCTGATGTTTTGTTCTAAAGCTGTTTCCTTTACTTAGTCATTCCTGTTCTTTTAATTCTATATTCCAAAACTGAATAGCTCTTGGCAGCTTTTCTCTTAGCCACTATTCCCAGCAAAGCATAAAGGAGCTGCTTGAGCCTTTGGCCTTTTGCCCCAGTGGGAAAAGCATGACATCCAGGCAGCTCATGAGCTTCCCTTGAAAGATCTTGTTACTGCTGCTCTCCTGGATGATTGGAGGGTCAGTAACATCGTGGCAGTGATTTTTAGGATGCCCTGTCAATCATCCTACCTCCTCCACATTTAGCCAATGATGTTAAGTTCTGTTTCAAGCAGTTTCCCATGGCATACAGCAGCCACTGAATAACAAAAGCCATTGTGTATGTGTTCCATTTCATAGTCAGGCTTTTTCAAAGAGTGTATCGCAGTACGAGGTATCATTAAAACCCCGCCCAGCCTTGGACTTAGTTGCTTGTAACTTGTCTTCTTTCAAACTGTGCCATAATATGACTAGCTAAGATATTGTCATGGCATGTTCCTGGTCAGATATACTAACTTTTGCACATGCTTTTGTGTGTGCTTGACCAGAACTGACACTTGCCAAATTTCATGGCAGGGTAAAATGCTTCATCTGTTTTTGCTTGGTCTTTTCATTGCCTTTAGTTTCTATTTCACACTTCATTTTTTATTCCACCAAGTGAAAGTTGTTTTTGCATTATTTTAGAGCATAATGTGCCTGTAGCAGCTTGTGCTACAATGCATTTGAAGTCTCATGTATATTTTGTGGATACAAAGCACTTTTCTTTAATACAGTTGCTCCTAGTGTAATTAGTGTGTGTCCTTTTATCCTGCTGTTGGTAAATCAATAAATCAATCAAGCGTCAGTCCTGTTTTCCAACAACCTGTTGATTCCCCAGGAGTTGTTCTTGTATTTCACACTGGCAGTTACTGCAGGAATTGTCATTTCTTAGGGTACGTTTTAGTTATTAAGTGTGCGTAAAACCTGCATACAGTAGAAAACTACCCAAGGGAAATAAATGTTCTTCCAGTGTTTCAGGATTCCTCTGTGTTGTGCCCACTGTATGAGGGGACACCTGGGGTTTTGCAATGTTGTGCAAGACAAGAAGAGTCAGTGCTGATCCTAACTCATAAACAGTGACTTGTTAGGATTGTGTCAACAAGAGATCAACTCTGGAAGAATGACATGTCCCCCAAACCTTATGGTTCTTAATTTGGAGGAAAATTCCTAGAGGATCCTCAAGAAGGGCAGAGTAATCTCTCCCTGATGCCCAGTCCAAAGAATTGTGATCTGGGTTTATTGTGCAATCAAGGGATTGTTTCATCTTCTGAGAAAGAAGTGAGAAAAAAGAAATATTATCAAGATGTACAAAACTTTTAGGTGTGAACTAGCTGCTCCATCTGATATGTTTGAAAAATAATGTATAGCCAAATATCTGAATAATAAAACTCAGTTTAATACTAAATCTGTAGTAATTTATCATTTGTTTTAAATAAGCAGGCTTGCCTTCATAGCACAATTCTTAGACAGTCTTCTCTAAGCTGACATTGCCACACATCTTACTAATTTCTTACTCTCTCCCACAGTTCAGTTTTTAAAATGGAAGATGATGATGCTCCAATCAAACGCTGTCCAAAGTGTAAAGTTTACATTGAACGAGATGAAGGCTGTGCCCAAATGATGTGTAAGAATTGCAAACATGCCTTTTGCTGGTACTGTCTGGAATCTCTTGATGTGAGTACATGCCACGCACTCTAGCTCTCATTAGCTTAGAAGTTCATTGCTTTGCCATCCAGCTGTCTCTTTAATCAATTAAATAAATAGCTCACTAGCTTCTGGCCACAACCCCCCAGAGCTGATGCTGGAAATTTGATAGGATTTGTATGCTCTGTTTTACTTGTCTAACCTGTGTGATCTTAGCATTTGGTCCGAGTCAGTAAAAACTGTTAAGAGGAAAAATTTTATGGCAATAATCTATTTACAGGCTTTACATGGCAAGTAACATGGGGAAGGGGCATTGCTTTTTTTCAGTAGTGGCTTTTCAATGTTACCCTTCTTGAAGGAGTTACAGGATGAGTGTAGCAATGTTCTTAGTCTGAGGAAGTTTAACAGACAAATTAGATTTGGTGTGTCACTAGCAGATTTGTTTACCATTCACAGTATTCTGTGGGATAAGAAATAGATCTGACATAGGAAAAAGAATACAATGCTCTACCAACACCAGGAATTTATCAGTCTATAAGCTGCTGCTGTTGTATGTTTATATTTTTGTTTCAAATCAGCCTGTTATCATATCCAAGGATCAGAGTATATACAACATCTGTTTCCATGTTACCAGTTTTACTTTATAGCATTGTTAACAATAGCAAAGGAAGTTACATTCCCAAAAGCTACTCTGACTATTCAAATCCTGTGGTTGTCCCATTGGAATACCTTGCTAACAGTCCTGAAGTCGCATACTCCTCGCATGCTCAGATAAAAAGCAATGTTCTCATGGTACTAGGCCTGCTATCTTCGTTGGTTTGTGAGAGAATGGCAGAACTGATAGGGACAAAGTATCTCAAAACTGTATTGTTCTTCTTCCATTCTTCAAACGTGTAAAAGGAGCCAACTTTGGGATGTCTGTAGTACAAGTATTCGTTTTCCCGTGCTCTTTCTACATGTGTATAAAATACATGCAATGGTCAGCTTATCTTCTTGGATCCTCTTGTTAAACCCCATTGCCAGCATTTAAATATGCAGCTTGTGACAGCCTTTGGGAGAAGAATTCACTGTATAACTCTTGCTAAACAAACCTGTTTGTGAAGACACCTAGCTGTAAAAAGAGTATTTTTGAAAGGTTAGATCTGGCCACATCCACTTGCTTTTATCTTTGTTTACAATTCCTGATTTTAAGTTCTTAAGGTATAGTATTTTGTAACTTGAAGAACTTCTGTTTATTGCCTACCTTCTTATTTAATATTTTGTAGGATGATTTTCTCCTTATACATTATGACAAAGGACCATGTCGAAACAAGCTGGGTCACTCCAGGGCATCTGTTATTTGGCACAGGACACAGGTAAAACTCAAATCTTTAAAAGCTCTGTACAGGCCATACTGTCTTAGTGCCTTTGTTTGCTTTACTAATTTTAACACCTTAGGGTAAAATTCTGTGCCAAGTGGTAATTGATTTTAATAGCATTTTTAAAGAGTAGCTCGGAAAGATTAGCTTTTCTAGAAAGAACACTCCTTGATAAAAAGCCACTGAGAACTAGAAAAGGTACATTTGCAGATGCAGTTTAGTGGCAGTCCCTATATGTTCTCCCTGAACCTAGAGGGCAAACTAGGTTGCTACCATCTATATTGTTAACAGAGAAGCTCTTTTTGCAAGGGATCTTTAGCTCTGGATCCAGAAGTGGAAAGGAATTGGCCTGAATATAGTCAGTATCTTGCTGTGGACTCCAGTTGACTCATTTGTGTAGGTTGGATAGAAGGTAACCCTGAAGGCTTATCAGGATTTCAAGTACAGGTTCAAACTGACAGTTACAAAGAGTGTGGGAATAGCTCTTGTAGTCTAGATGCAGTGTTGCTGGACCCACTTGGTAAGGAATTCTGGTAATGAAAGAGCTCTCTGCACCACTTCAGTCCATGCAGTAAAATGCTAATGTGTGACTTGGTCCAATCTACCACTTTTACAGTCACTTCAGAGATATGGGGACATCTGGGTATCTGAGTCATCTCTTCCTATATTAACTGTGTGCCTGTAAAAAGCTACCTTAGCTTGAGATAAAGTACTTTTCTTGAAGTATGGATTTCTTTCTATTTAAGCATAAACTCCGAGTCTACAGAATTAGCCTCACATCTGGACAAACAGCTAAACTGAAATAAAAGGAGGGTCTCACATCTTTTCTTTCACCTGCACCACTGGGTGGCTGAGCCACAGACTGGGTTTTGCTTGGCTTAGCCAATGATATCTTTAGGAAGTGTGTGGGTACATTAAGCTTACTAGATACACCTGTAGTAGGAGGTGATTAATCTGATAGTTGAAATTTGTTCAAAGCAACTGCAGTTTGTGCAGATATGTTTGATACACAGTATGTTTGATCTGGTCATTGTTGAGAAAGAAAGTGATAATTCTCTACCAATCAGGATATAATTCTGCTAAGCCCGCTGAAGCCAAATTAACACTGCAACTGTTTCCTTATGTTAAGTTTCTTTGACTAAGTTAAATTGTTTATTCTTAGATTTATCCAAAGCAAATTGAGGTGAGCCTTTGATTTGTTGTGGGTTTAAAAAAAACATTGGTTTTGCCTAGAGGAAGTGGCTTGATGCTGAATAGGGCAGCAATTTCTTCAGAAGAAAAAGAACCAGTCAGAAAACAAGTAAGTAATACTCAGCAGGCAGCTTTATTTAAAAGTAAACAAACAAATGAAAGACCACCCCCCCACACACACAAAACCCCAAAAAACCCCAACACAACAAACAAAATTAAACTTGGTGATTTTTTTGATGGTATATACTGAGGCTGAAAGAAAGGTGTAAATAGATATTTCATCTTAATTACCAGTAGTCAATCTGGTCCACTGAATTGCTGAGTTCTATCTTGGCTCTCTCTGAGCAGTGCACTCAGCCTGGGCTGCGAAGAGCTGGACAAAGGCATGCTGTCTGCAAAAAGCAGCATGGCAGTAGTTGCAGCTCATATTTTTTAGACATGAGAATTTAGCTGTGGTTTATATCTGTGGGAAACAAATGTGAAGATTAGTAAGTTGCATCAGATTCTCAGCACGGCCAAAAAAAATGAATGCGTGCCTCCTCTGAAGCTGAAAAAGAAATTGCTGCGGGGAAGAAATAAAATTATTGGGGCGAGGCAGTTGGAGCTGCTTGTGCCCGCTGGCTGGAGCCGCGCTGGGAGCGCTGTCCCACAGCGCCATCTCCCGCAGCCGCCTGCTCCCGGATTCCCCCGTGGAGCAGTGGCTAAACCATGCGCCAGGTAATCACAACGTGAAATTGCCCGTGGCCACCAAAAGTGCCAGTGTATCGTCCCATCTATACCATGGCTAATTAAATATATGCCGGCTAATTGAAGTGGCGCATCTAGCCCTGACTAGAAGAATTCTTAATGAGTGCTGCACACTAATTTCATTTTGCCTTCTCTTATGAGATTTTGCTAGCATATTAGCATTCTACTCCTGCCTTCATTATTCAAAATTAGTCACAGACACTCTCATGTGAATAAATCTAAGTGATTTTCTCAAATAATTTGTGGGTGTGTTGTTGCAGCATCACTCTTACAGCTGCCTGTGGCTAATGGGAAACTTTCTCAGGCAATGAGCCTCAACTTGTATGATTTTTAAATAATTTTCCAAATTTAAGCTTTCTAGAAATCATTAGTTTGGCACACTGACAGGATGGGTCGGTCTGTGGTCCTCTTCCCATGCTGGGAAGAGGGCAATCAGTAAATGTCAATGAAAAAATACTTTTAGAAAGGGTTTGGTCTTGTCCCCTGAAGCAGCAGGATGAGCTGAGGTCTGACTGTAAAAAGCCATTGCATATGCAAAGTCCTCCTATAGTCCATAGTGTTTGTAATCTGTGACTGAAATTCCCAAGCTTTTGTACATTCTGGTGGAAAGTTTGTAGGAGTCTTCCCAAATTCTCTGTGAACTCCACCAACACCTTGACTGCTTCATTTTGAAGCTTTTTCCAGCAAAAAGGGAGCACCTGAAAGTGGAAGTCTCTAACTTTCTTGTAGTCTTGATCCTGTTATTTAGGTTTGATCACGAAAAAAGTAATTTGCTTCATTAGTTGTTTGAGTTACAGGAAAGTCGAAAAGGCAAATAGCCATCTGCATCAGTTTGTGTGATGGATTCGAGTTGCGTAGCACAGTTCTGAGTGGAGCCATGAAACATGAACATTCACATTCTGCTTTCACTCACATTTATGGTGCCAGGAGCTGACTGTAGTGTACACCTGGGGGGAATCTCCTCTGGTAAGGTCAGTGGCATTTGCTGAGGTCTTTTTGACAGACAGTGATGATGGATTGGTGTCAGCAGACACAGAATCTAAGCAATGCTATCCCTGACACAATGTTATCCCTTTCTCTTGCAGGTGGTAGGAATTTTTGCAGGATTTGGTCTTCTACTTTTGGTGGCCTCCCCTTTCCTTCTACTTGCTACACCATTTGTTCTGTGCTGCAAGTGCAAATGTAATAAAGGCGATGATGACCCTCTACCTACCTAGACCTGCCTAGACTGGGAAAAGATTGGACTCATCACATGTGTTTTGATTTTATTGTTGCTGTTATGTTTCCCACTTGCACTTACATTACTGTAGCCTTACTTGCCCCATTCTGCTTTTCATTGACACACAGTCTTGGTTCCAGGAGCTGTTGTTACTACTGTTGTATAGCTCACTTGGTAATAGACAAGGAGGGTAATAGAAGGCAAGTTTGGTGCTAAAGGGAGTCTATGGACCTGGTAGCTATCTGAAATGAAGAGGTGATACTGCTAAACTAATGCTAAAACGTTGGTGCTGTCCTGCTCGTGTACTGGGAACTGTACTGAATGACATCAGCAAAACAAGCTGAAAAAGCATACAAATACAAACTTCTGCATATCTGTTTGCTTCCAGATTTTGTATCTTATTCCTGTGTATATTTAAGTTGCCTTTCATTTAAATCAGATAGTCAGCTTAGTGTGACTTTGGCTTTTACATATCTATCTTTGTTAAAGCCATCACAGTGTCCTTTCTAGTACCTATTCTTCCGAGCATAACAAAATTAGTAAGGTGCATATAGGCCATCCTATGCCTTTCTTGAAATTTGGGGAGGGTTAGAGGGACAAAGTTGGTCCTGCTGCTTTCCAAGAATTTTATAAAGTCTTACAAGAAATTTGTTTGATTAAAAGCTACATTTTAAAGTTAATTGGTGAAGCTGTAAGGTTGAGTGGTGACACAAACCTGCTATCTAATTAAGGTTCTTTTAAAAATGCATTGATGGTATTGATTACCGCTGGACCACTGGTGTTTTTCAGAATTGCTACTTTTTGCTGTTGTTTAGGGTTCTGCAACACTTATAGGGCTACATAACTTCTAATCCAGGTATCTTAATCTTTTTATAGATACATAGATATAGATATATATATCCTATTTAAACCAAATGTGTAAATAGCTGTGCTATTGAAATATTTTGAAACTTCAGGATAGCTTGCGTCTGTCTTTAGGGCAATTATTAAAAAATACAGGACTAACTTTAATACTTAGCAGATTCTTGGGTTATCAGTGAATCTTTCCTTTTAAATATAAAAATACATCATGGTTATCCCTGTAGTTAGTAATAAAATACGTGGGATATACGTGGAAGTTGTATTTTACATTTAAACTATTTAGCCCATTTTCAGAGTTAGTATTATATGATACGTGGTGTATTGTGTTAATAACAATTCTGTGATAAAGTAAGTTTTTATTTGAAAAATAATCACTTGATAGTTTTGCAGTATTTAGTGCTGTGTTTTCAGAGTGGTAAAGTGTGCTAGTCCAACATACTACGTCATTGTGGTTTCTCTTGAAATATTTTGTTGAGAGCCATTTTGCTTTGATTTTAAAGCCTACAAGAATTTGAATAATAACTTCTTGCCATGAAATACGAAGCACCTGAGACAATGTGTAGGTCTGTAGTACTGAAGGAAAACATTCTTCTGAGTGGCTTGTGGACTGAAGTTTGACTGCATTTTTTTCATCATTTATTTCTGTGCATCAGCAATGTACTGAGATGGATGGATGGCTATCTTGAAGCCAGGATAACTTTACACTGAAAATCTCTTAAGACCCTGAAATGCAACTGTTTCTGTCTGCTGTCACAGGGTGGGAATATATTTTCTTAACTCAAGCATAAAAAATTACTCTTAATTATCTTTTGTTTTCCACTGACTATCTGTTAAATAAAAATATTGTAGGGCACAGTTTTGGAAAGGGCCACTATCTTATTATAAAACTATTCTCTTACTCCATCTTCCAAGTTTAATCCTATCCAAATTCGAGCTGTGTCTAACCACAGATTTTAGCTCTAGGAGCTGGAGGTTATCTGCAGTTAACTTATTCAGCTTGATTTTAATGAGTTCAGCTACTATAACATGAAGAAAAAGGATAGTTGTTTCCAGCAAATCTGAACTCCCTGTGATATCTTCAGATTTTTTTATGGCAATGCACTGTTAAGATCTTTTGTTATCTCTGTATTTTTAGTATTTCTTATTAAAAATTACTTCATTCTTCAAAAATATTTGTAGGAGGGCCTGGGTAGTGCATTTGATCCCTGTTTGCCAGCCCCAAGGCTGTCTGAAGCACTGCTGAGTTCAGCAGGCAGTGAAGTGCTTATCTCCCTCTGGCTCTGGCACCAGCTTAGTCCATCTCCCAGAGGTATCCCAAGCCAAGCACCTGGGTTGTCCCGAGTCATAGCTTCAGTGTGCAGAAAACCTTCTGTGAAGGACAGCTTTCTGCAGGTAAACTTGAACTCCTTGGCCTTGTAATTCTGTTTAACTGGAGAAAAGAAAAAACCTGGACAACAGGATGTAAAGACTTCATGGGTTATTAGTTTTCTAATTGGGGGCACTAAGTGGATTTTGCCTTATTGTGGCTGTGAGTCTGATGACCATGTATGTATGCTGCTGGGATCGTAGTAAACAGCAGGGGTTCAGTGCCGTGTGAACAGTGTTTTGAGCATCCTGGTATGATGAGGTTTATTTTCTCTGTGCCTTTCTTAGCCTTTATATGTCAATACAGCAAAACTTGAGGTTTCCACAGTATTGTGTGGCCAGTTAATAATCAATGTCAAAATTAATGCATTTTCAGATTTAAAAGAAAAAGGAAAGAAGAACAACTGCTTTGAAATACAGATATTTAAAGATAATAATTTAGAATTGATGCTTACAGGTAACATTAAATATAACCAGAAAAGCATGTCGTTATATCTCTGATCTCAACATACTTGAATTGCTGCTGGAGATTTTTGTCATGCAGCTCTTGTTTCACATCCTGGCTGTTGGGATAGACTATATGCCTACATATATTTACCAAATACCTAGTCTTTTCAGGTTTACTAAATGTCATTCCATCCGTATTCTCGGGGATTTTTTGTTTGTTATTATTATTTTATTTTTGTAATGCTGATTTGTTCCAAAGTAGCAACTTTTGGTGGTAATGTATTATGTTCAGAGTGTTTTTATGTTACAGCTTATGTTGATACTGTGACATTTAATACCCTGAAATTGAATTGTAAATATATTATTTTAAACTCTGACATTTAAACCCCCTGCCATGAAAAAGTGAATGTTTGTTTCTGCTGAAACAAATTCATTTTCAAATGAAATTCTGTTACAATATCTATGGCTTTTTAGATTTCCACCAGAAAAATAAGTATCAAAGCATGATTTCTGTTGCATTTTTATGGTTATGCTATTATTTAGGGGTTTTGCATTCACAAAGAATCACAGAATATTCTGAGTTGGAAGGGACCCACAGGAATCACTGAGTCCAACTCTTAAGTGAATGGCCCATTACTAGATACTGTTTTTAATGGAGTTTCTAACAGTACTTCATTTGCATGTTCTGCGTGAAATGGTGTAATGTTCAGCGAGTGCTGAGTCCCAACTCCAGAGGCTTTGGATTTCCCTAGGCTTGCCACTCATTAGTTGGGCTGAAGTAAGTCCTGAGAGAGATCAGGAGCACAACCCACATCAATTTCAATGGTGGTAGCATTGGTTTTCCCCTGTGATATTGGACAAATCACTTATTTCCTTTAATCTCAGTTTAGCTGGCTTTTAAATGGACGGACCGATATTTACCTCCTTCACAGGAGGGCTGTGAGGGTAGACTCAACAGTTTTGAGGCTCTTCTAAGAGTTGATAAACAATTATATATAAAAGCTTACTGTAGTTTTATGTTAATATTTCAATTTTATTCATGTTGGCATTCATCCTGAAACCTCCTACTACTGACTTTAGTATGTCAGGAATTTGGGATGCTTTCCCTCACATACCAAGTAGCATGATCTTTCTTCAAATACTCTGGTTTATGAATTAGGCAAAATCCCAAATAGAAGTTGACTGAATCAGCTTACTGCTGATCTCCTGACATGCAGGAAACAATCAAAATTAATGGAAATCCTCATTTATGGAGCTGTTTAAGTTCTGCGCATCTCATCTGTAGGCCTTTTATTGTATAGGAATAAATGTATTTAATGCAGGCCGTTAATGCAGTGAGGTGGAGCATGGATAAAGCTTTGTGCAGGTTTGCTTTTTTAAAACCAAAGTTTGTACATTTCACATACATAATCTGAAAGCCTGAGGAAAACAAGTAGAATACAGTTGATGACAGTGATATTTAGGACATAAAAGAAGCCTGTATCAGTGCTTAATTGCTAATGCACTTATACTAAGTAAGGCATGCTGTTTGTGTTTAGAGCCCTGTGGTCTTCACTATTGCTTTGATTTGTGTATCTCTTATAAGAATTCCAGGAACATTAGGTACAGGTATGTGGTACATAACTGAATCTTTCTTGATCATTTTATCATGATGTATTTTAAACTTGTATAGGGATAAGCATGAAGGAGTCATGCATATGTATAAATAATGTATTTGACCGGTGTAAAAATAGTTCTGTTGATGTATTTGAAATGTAAGTACATTTTGTGCCACTAACACTGTGATGTATAAAAGAGCTGTTGAATGCCTTTTAATGTGGTGTTTTGTACTTTGAATCATACCGAAGAGTTTAATTTGTAATTTCAATAGATATTTTAAATGAGTGTGTCTCCTGTGATTCTTCATAATGACTTTTCAGTTCTGTATGTACACTAAAGAAAAGTACTTCTGCTATAGTAGGACTCCCTGTGCTTCTCTGCCTCCCAGTCCTTCAGAGCAAGCACAGCCTGGAGACCTCCTGCCATACTTCTGGGCACAATTATGGTTTCTGACTCACCATCTTCCACCTTAGCTGAAAGAGTGAATCTCAGTATCTCAAGAGCTAATTTGACCTTGAGTCCTTGGTCCAGCTCCTGTTGCAGTCCACTGATGGATGCTCTGGCCAGATGAATGTGTTTCCCCAAGGATCACTCCAAGGTATGTGTATATTCTTGCACCGCAGGTTTAGATCTGGTGGAGGTGGCTGTGGGTAGCTTGTATTCCCCTCAATTTGGTGATGTAGAAGTGAAACCAGGAAGGTCAAAGCCTAATCTCCTGAACAACAGAGCATACTTAACTCTCTCTAACAGTGGTGATGGGCTCCTGTGTTCTTGACTCCATCTACAGGCACTTTGTATTTTGCCTAAACTGCAGTTGAGGATGCAGACTATCCTTCAGTCTCGTAGTTTCTTTCTTACTTGTTAGGATACAATTTGTCTATATCTATAAAAAAAAAAAAAAAAAAAAAAACAACCACAGGTGCAATTTCTTCAAGGAAATGGTGTGCTTAAATAATATGCATCTATGTGCTTTATACTTGACAATTTTAGAAAAATGAAGACCATTTAATAGCTGCTACTCAGTCATTCCTTCTTTTGTTTTCACAGGGCGTAATGGTTTTTCTCCATAAGGGTAAGATCAGTTTAGATATTTTGTTCAATTAATTGGGCAGAAAATAGTCTATGAAGGCCACGGGGGTCGGCGGGGGGGGGGAGGGGGTGGTACCTGTTCTATAAGCAGGTATTTGTAACAAAGTGATCTTTCTGTTTCCTTCTGCTACTCCCACAGTCTGTTTCTTCCAATCAGGATATGATTTGCATTGCAGTTCTCTCTTAGAGAGTAGGATTATTTCTCAGTCACATGCAGTAATCATGTAGTTTAGTAACATTTAGCTCCTGGGCATTTCCTCAGTATCTGGTCTGGTTCGGCTTGCCTTACTGTAGAATTTCCTAGCCTGTGCCTTCAGCCGTGTGACTGCGTTTCTGCACAACTGTCTGTTGTCACAGGATCAAGCACTGCAGAAGCTCTTGAGTAACAATCGTCTAAAATTAGAACATTTAAGTTGAATTATTAAGTGGCAAACTTCTAGCCCATGTATGTTCTAGTAAACCGTGTCCAGAATCATTCCGCTGCCAGAAGTGACCAACATCCATAGGAGTAAGTTCTGCTGGGAGAGGCCTGAGCCTCAGAGTAACTCCTGAAGTGTACCTGGGCTTTGGATGGGAGAGTTCAGGTTAAAATCATGTCAGTAACTGTCCTATAAGAACTGAAAGATGGAGGCAGCAGAAATGCACAGCATAAAACCTTTGTGCTAGTTCGAGCATTCTGCTGGTTATAGTGGTACTAGTGGAGATGTGATGGTGAAAGTTGTATTATGTACACACGTGTACGGGGTAGTGCTAGAAATTGTCACTACCAACCTACAAGCACAGTATATCCACAAAGCACCTTTCTTGGGTTTGTTTTTGTTTTTTTTTTTTTTAATTGGAGATCAACTAGGAAGTATCTAATAAGAGATTTTTGTGCTGTGGGTACTTGCTTGTTAGCACTGCATCTGTACCAAGAGTTATTTTATGCAGGATATATTGAAACTGATGACAACTTTTGCTGATTTTTGAAAATTATAGATAAGGCTATTTTATACAAGGAAGCCTTTGCTGCCTGAATTCTGCACTCTGGGAACAAAGATTCAGCCTGGTATCTGACACCACTTAAGTATGAGGTTTGTCTTGACATTCATTTGTCTGGCATTAAGTTGTAGTAGTCAGTGCAAAGACACATTTCCTGGATCTTTGGGACATTTCCCTTCCTGTCTTGCGCTGCTTACTAAGGTAATTGTATAAACAAACTTTAGCCTCTTTTTTTAGCTTCTCAAGCTGCTTCTCAGATGTGGGTTTTTCCCCATACACTTTGATGACAGAGGAAGTCTAGACAATTGTCTTTGTCCAGGCATATAACCTTTACATGGCTAAAACTAAGGGAGACAGTCATAGAGTGCCTTATCACAAGGACTGCTTTCAGATACCAGGGCAGAACTTAGTGGTGCAAATTAGAACCAGGTTGCTCTGCTCCCATGCGGTGTTTCCAGATGAGAGTATGTGTGTGATGACTGTAACTTAACACACATGGCACATACACAAAATGTTTAGATGCCGTATGTCACGCAAACCGACTCACACATGCAAGCAATGGAAATGCACTTAAGAAGCTGTAGAGTCCAGTTCTTTTGTGGTGTGTGACAGGAGAGAACAATGTCAAGTTGAATGTGGTAACTGGGGATTTATTCCAGTATTCCTTGGGTTTTTGTTCTTTTGTTTTTTTTAAAGCCAAATGTTAACACTATAATCGGTATATAAATGCTAAACCTGATCCTAGATCCCAATGAAGAGAGCTGCTGGGAGTAAATTCTAGGTGTCCTCACTCAGTGCAATTTTCTAAAATCTGGATCTACATATGTGTCTAGCTGATGTGTGTGTACTTTAAAGAGATTCTGCACATAAAAATAAATGTCAAATGTGACTTCTAGTCAGTGTACTTCTATATGATTACAGGAAGAAGAAATTCTACTGCGTAATTTTGTAGAGTAAGAAATCTGATCCTGAAGCAATGCTGATTGCTCGTATGAAATAGACTGATAAAGGTTCTGCGATATTTTTTGTAGCTTACATGGAAGAAAGTATATTGGGAATAGAATTAAATTCCTTTCTCCTTCCAATATTGCTTCTCCCCGAGTAGCTGGAAGAGTAAAACCAACTGCCTATAAGCTTGAGTGAGGGGGACTTCGTCCATCTTTGCTGTGAATTGGATGCTAAGAGCTCATTAAAACAGATTGGTGTTCTCATTATCTTTTAGTGAGTTTGGTTTTTCATTTGAGGTGAGCAAAGGGCTCATCTTTCTGTATAACAGAGCACCTGTGACAGACCTGTGTTTTTCTGACAGGGTTTTCTCTGCAAGTGTGTTGCTTCAATTGTCATGATCTGTTTTGTGTGACAGAATACGAGACTGATTTTGCTGTGGACTGTAAGAGAAAAAGGTTATATATCATTAAAGGAAATAAAATAATTTAGCAGGTTCTGTAGGCTTGATCTGCTCATACCCATCTAAATTAGAGATGCAGGCTCAGCTGTTCCTGAGATCTTACTGGTGTGTGTTATTCTTAACAATTACAAACAATTTTTCCTCTTTGCTCCCTCAAGATGATGTTTTGGTGGGTGGCAGAAATTCTTGGGCTGCCTCAAAATCCTGAGGTCTTACTCCATTTTGAGAGCACTATTGTCATTTTGTGGAATTAGCCACAGGAGAAATGCATGAGCATAGTGCAAAATTGCATATACAATTGCCTTAGCAGATGAGCAGAGTGCAGCGTTTCTTTGTTCTCATGACTAGTAATTATTAGTGGACTAATTTTGTTGAAGTCTCATGTAACGAGGGATACAGGTTGAGTGAGCAATACCGGAGTTAGGATAGGGTTAAACTTCTCTTGCTGCCATAGCAAAGACCCCTGGAAGGATGTTCCAGGCAGCTGGGTGAGCGGTGCTGCCGAGAGCCAGCAGGGAGCAGCCGCTGATCACCACGGCTCGGTGCGGGTAGGCTTCCCAGAGAAATCCCTGGGAACCAGATTTCTACCTCGAGCTGGTAAAGTCTGTGTTTCAAAGCCTCTGCAGAGCTAATTGTAAAGATATGTCTAAAAATACCAATGTTATGATGGGCCTGCACACTCTGCTGGGGCTGTTCTAGTCTCTGATATTAACATATGTTATTGCTCCTGTTCTCCAAGACTGTGTAAACCTTTTCTGAAAAGAAAAAAGCCCAAGTGCTTGAACTTTCAAAAGCTGATGTTCCAGTCTACAAATGTAAAATGAGAGGTGCATACCAGAGGTCTCCTTCAAAATGCCACGTTCAAAGAGCATGGACTAACCACAGTGGGAGAACAAGGGGTAACACTAAAAATTAGTTGCAAATAGTAATTTGGCTAATAGCATTGCATCTTCTCTATGTTTTATAATTGACAGATTATATTATTGGCTCAGTTGTAGCTGAGCCAAACTATTCTTTTCTCCCTTTCTACCCATACCTGCTGTCATCTGTTCCTTAATATAGATGTTCAGCAGAAACAATGCAAGTGTCCAAACAATAACCGTCCATTCAGAAGTCAATGTTTGGCAGGAGAGACAAGCTGTAACAGTTGCTGTGAGTCCTTCTGCCTTTACCTCACTCTATTTATATTTGTTCCAAAGTTCATGTGTATTCCTTCCCCTGCCCAGCCCCCAAGTATATCTGAGTAAAGCAAAGTAAAAAGTTAGTTACTTGTATTTTTTGTAGCCTAGAGGTATGTTTCAGGGTCTTGCCAATACTAACACAAACTCTAATTTTTTTTAAAAAATAATGTGCAGTTCTGGCTACCACCATCCCCCTGACAAACTTCCAGGGACTCCCAGGAAACTTCTAGTTCATGCCAATTATTACAGCCTGTTAGAGATGTGTTTGGAGCATGTTTTTGAGCTGGACCCTTTTCTGGTTTTCAGAACCTTGAATTTTTCTTATGCAAAATGGTGCAATTAGAGGATTGAGGTATCACAGTGTATCTTACCAGACAACTAACACTTTACTCCCACCATATCCATGCATTTTTCTCAGCAGATTTTCCCAGGGGTTACAGACTGAGAACCTTTTCAGCTCAGGATGCCTCCAGTCTTTCAATATTCCTTGCAGCACTTCTGGGCTTCCCAGCAGCAGGGTGGTGTTTCTAGGGGTAGAGTATTGAAAAATGGCCCTTGGAAGATGCAAATTTAGAGGGACCATCTCACTGCTCCCCACAATTGGAAGCAGAAAGCAGAGAGATCCAGAGCAGCAGAAGGGAGAGGCACTGAGAAAGAGCACCTTTCTCTCTGTCACCTTTACCTATTCTGTGACTAAAATGTATGTTGGTGCTCAGTGCCATCATCCTTACCAGCAAGTTTTATCCTTTCACTTGTGATCTCAGGATGTACTGTATTGCAGGTTCTGCAGTCAATTACTGGCATTTCCTTACAACTAAGACTTGGTAAGGAAGTGGGAGGGTTAGTTGTGACTGGGTTAAAATGTGAGTGCCTTATTTGAGAACTGGCCCTCTGATTCAGCTTCTCCCTTGCTGTAAAACTGAAACAACCCGGATATTTTTCTCTGTTGTTGGTGTGTGGAAATAAACTGAATGTGAAAAGGTAGGGTACACGCAAACAACATCCTTGGGCCTTGTAGAGACATCCCAGGGCTTCTTTGAAACCTAAAGAGTTCTGTAGGGAGTGTACAACCATCTCCTTTTGATAGCTTTTACGGTTAAGTCTGAGAAAACGCCTTCCTAGCCACAGAGTCTGGCCAGAAGCTGGGCGGGAAAACTGTGGCTGTGAGGAAAAGGAAACTGAGAACTGCCTGAGGTTCCAGCAACATCTACTTTAAATCACAGGATACCTCAATGACCCTTCAGGACACTCAGTACTTGAGGTCTTTAAACTTTTTGATGGCAGCCTCAAATGTGTAGCCTGTCAGCACAGGTCAGTAAGGTTATAACACTGCTCTGGGCTGGATGGACTATGACTTTCCTTACTCCTATTGGAATATGAGGCTTGCAGAGAAGCTCTAGCTACTATCCAGTGCCAGTAAAGCAGCTGAGAGCTGCCTTCCTGACCTTTTCCTGCAGCTCACAGAGCCATGGAACGCTCAGTAGCAGTGGTCATGATTGTCTGCGCTCAGAGATGGCCTTCTCCAAGCAGGCAGGGCAGCAGCTCCACGGAGACGACTGTGGGGCTTCTTCAAGTAACAGTTATTGGTCTCAGACAATAGGCTGTGCTGAGTGGGATTTCCCAATAAAACTACTAAGGATGCCCCAGTGGAAGGGTTTTACAGAGCTTTATGTTTCAAAGTACTCAACAGCCACATGTGAAACACTACAAACGAAGCCCCAGACACAAGGAGCACTCAGCGTGTTGGTAGGGAGAAGAAGATAACATTTTCTGTTTACAGGAAAGTAGTATAATCTCTTTAGAGGCCGTAAAAGCAGTCAGAACATGAGGTTCAGAAAAATTTTCTTTCCTCTCTGCAGTGTCCTGTATGCCCTTTCTGTAAGAGGTTTTTCCACCCTGAAGAACTCATTCTCTTCTAGCTTCTCTGAAGAGGTACTGAAGGCTCAGGATAAGGCTCAGGATAAGGTTCATGTGATGGGTGTGTGGGTTGTGTGCTGTGCTCTGGCTGATTGCTGTCCTTGAAGCAGCTGGGAGGGGGTGGCCACAGAGGAATATTAAATGAGGGTAGTCCACAAAGATTAGAATAGGTGATAATCACTTGATTTGTCAGGAGTAGAATTAGGAAATTTGAGCAAACATCTCCAATTCATTATTATTTCCTTCAACAAGCAAAATTTCAAAAGATATCTGGCATGTACCCCCTCCTTTTCCACAGAGAGGAAAACCTCTCTGGTATTACTGCTGGCATTCGTTTCACTGAAATGGAGTTTTCTTGCTGTTTGAAACATAAGAAACAAAACCCAAAATTCCAACAAGCTCTTGAGGGCTGCACAATGCCTGGCTTACTTCTTTTCATACATGGTATCATGGCAACAGGAGGAATTTAAAATTAATTATAATCCAGGCAAGATGGCCTCTACTTATGTTGGGTTTAGCCTGGCCTCCTGATTTTATTTTTGACAGAACAGTATCAAAGGTGCTCCTTGCTACTAAGGATTTTCCTTTCCCTGATACAGAAATATTTTGCTCACTATATGACCATGTAGCAAGCTGCCAGTGAAAATTATGACTTTGAATTAATACAAAAATATGAGACAGAAGATTCAAAGGGAAAAGCAGAAAAATGTTGTAAGTGATTAAGAGAAACAGGTCTTGTTGAACTTGAGTTAAACCCTGTGAGTAAAACAAAGTAAAAAATGTTCTTTTGATGGGAACAGTTCAATGGACATTGCTGTGAAACACTTTCCCTAAAAAGATTTGATTTATGACTCAGTAATGAGATGTGAGAATGTGCTTCATCTGAGAAATGTTCAGTACCTGCATTGATAGGATGATGCCTTAACCTGAAAGACACCTTGATGGTGCACAAAGGGAACTCAGTGAAAATTTAATTAGGCTTTCCAGCCTAACAGGTGTTTCACTTGGTCCTTCAAATGCAAAGCCACAAATTCTTCATTTTTCCCTGCTGCTCTGCATTGCTGAAGAGTCATCCACTGTATGTATTTTCATATAGAGAGGACCAAAATCAAGTTTTTATCCATTAGATAGTATGCTTATACCTGGAAAGCCAGCTCTCCAAATCTGTACCAGCAAGTCTATTTTGCAGTTCCACCTGCAGGTGTATCGTGCATCCTGTGAAGGGACCACAGTGCAGGCTGAGATTGCCCTGCAGCAGGTTCCTGCAGCCTGTTCTGAGTAATGCAGAAATAGCCCCTGTGTGATGTGTGAGTGACCCATTTATGAGGCACCTTCTGGAAGATCGTGAGAGGTGTAAAGGCATTAATCATAAATTAATGATGTTATTGATGCATTCTCGATGTCCATCTGTTGGCTCTTGAACAAGCATCCATGCCTGCAAGTTTTCATTTCTTATGAAAATCTCAAAGTAAACTAAAACCAATCTACAGCACAAACTCCAAAAGTAGGATTTCTGAATAAATAATAAATACAACAAGGTGTTGCATTTTTCCTTTATGCCAAGCCAGTCCTGAATTACATGTTCGAGATATCAGGTAGCCACGTAGCCACACAGCCTGTCGTTGACTAAACAAGATATTCTCTTTGCTTTCTAAATGCCTTTTTTTTTTTTTTTTAACTGGAAGACTATATCCATCTGCGGAAAAAAAAAACCCACAAGCTATATTCAAGTATTTCTATGCATTACATTTATCTGACAATCCTCCAGAAATTAGGTACTAGGCAGTTCTGAAGCTTGTGAACATCACTCTTGTTCAAGTCTTTACATGCAGTGAGAGGTACTTGGAAGGCATTTTGACCCTAAGTCTCTCTCTGGTCTCAACACAACTTCTTGGAGTTACTGCACAGTATGTGCTGACGACAGTAGAAGTTCCAGAAGCTAACGCCCTCCCAGACTTTGGAATCAGAGATCAGTGGTATTGCATAAATAACCTCTGGTTATTGTGACTAATTTCTATGTCAGAACAATAGATACTCATTGCAACAACTGAGGAAGAACATGTGGGAAAAGTAGCAACAAGCACCAAACAACACATTGGTAAGTCCTCTGTGGAGAGTGTTTGTGTATTTATCCACTTACCAGATGTATGAGAGAAGTCCAGGTACCTTTCCTGATTCCTTGTCTCCACATATGGAGTATCAAAAGATGAACTCTGGTAGCCATATTTGTTGAAGACAGAAAGTTACTCGGTTCAACAGAAATATTTTGGGGTGTAGACACTTCCCGAACATGGAGGGTGAAGATATTCTGGCATGTGATACCACTTTAGCATCACCTGTCTGAAAAAACACGAGGCTAAAGGAGAGTAGATAAGAGACAAGGGAACAACCAGATTTAGTAGTCTGAAGTTACTTTGAGGAGTAGTGCTGTCTCTGTGGCTCTCTAACTATGGCTCTCTCAGTGTTTTGAATCTGTACGGCCTGCAGCCAGCATTGTTTATAGTCGTAGATTGTACTGGAGTATTTATATCATTTGAATTGCTCTAGCATGCTTTCAGATAGTTCCACAAATTACTATTGCTATTTATTTTGGATATAGTTTTAAATTACTCTGTTTCTTTTATGTATGGAAATAGTGAGACCCAGGTTTTTTCCATATAGACTGGCAAGCAAGCAGTGATTGAGGGATTGATGTGTACCAGTTCTCCCCAGAAGCATGCTCCCAAATTGTCACTTCTGAAAAATGTGGTCAAAACAGAGTTAGCAAAACAGAGACCTTGCAGGCAGCTGAAGACAGTCTGTATGTTTAATCCATAGTTAGACAGAAGCGGGAAAGCAGCAGGAGCTCAGTAACTTCCTGGATATGAACAATGTTATGTCAGCTGAAAACCTGGCAGAGCAGATTCATAGTGGGGGCAAGGACAAAAGCTTAAAGAGTTAGGGGAGAGTTGCCCAGTAGAGGACAAGAGGACACTGTACTTAATAAAAGAGAGAAACACACAGCAGTGTAATTCAAAATCAAACCAAATCACCACACACACCCCTTAGTGAAAGGAGAAAAAACACCAAATACAAATCGAGCAGGTGTAAAAAACATGCATACTTTATTTTGTAGAATACCTCTGTAAAAAACTATTTCTACTGTGTTTAATAAATTGTCTGAGTAGAAAAGTGCATATCAGGGTTACTTTGCATCTGCTATGCAAACCTAGTCAAGCCAGGACTGCTGGCAGGACACTTCCCTCAATGACAGCAGCACTCCCACCTGACTGAGCACAAACAGACTTGCCTTCATTGAGAATTCCAGGCAGAGTCACTGAAGAGAGGCACTTTGCATCTTCATACAGGGCAAGTTTAAGAGCCAAATCTTGTAATACTGTAATTTTAGCATCTCCTAGGTTAACATTTAATAAGACATCAGTATAAAGGTTGATGAAGCAGTTCTGAAGGTGTCCATGGGAAATTCTTCTCAACCACAAGGAATAATACGGAATGAAAGGAGTTTGGAAATTGAAAAGAATTTAACCTTGGCAGAAGGTAGACTGAAATCAGGGACTGGCACCTTTTCAAGGGTGTTGTTCCAGTCAGTATTTTCCCTGCCCAAGTTAGAGGTTAAGCATGCTGGTAGGAAGTTGATGGGAGCCAGAGACACTGTTCTCAGCCGATGTGCCATTGATGAAAGGTTCAAACCCCCAGGAGGCAGGGCTTGGAACTGCGGCCTTTGTAGGGGAGTAGACTTTTAAATGGCAGTCTGTGGTGGCCTTGCTGATAGAACATGGTGTCTTTTCAAAGAAATACAGCTCTATACTACCTTGGCAAGATTTCTGATGCTGATTTTCCAATCCTTTGCTTTTAAGACCATTTTGTTGTGTTCACTGTTAGAAGCAAATGCTAAGACCAGCCAAGAAATTAACCACAAGGCAACCACAGAAGCCACTTGTTCTACATTATTCAGCATCTTCTCTTGCTTTTACTTTTGTTCTATCAAAAAAGCAAATCTTTAAATATCTTGGAGAAACTCCTGATTTTGAAAAACAATAAAGGAAGCTGCGTCAAACAGTGGTGATGGCTCTAGTAGTGGTCATACAACATGCAACAAAATCTTTTAGTAAAAGAGTAAGTTTCCATCACACTTCAGTCTGGGGACTGGGATATAAATAGCAATAGTGAAAATGTGTCTAAAAGAAGCAGAGATTTGCAAGGCAGCCTTATTTTTCCAAAATCATTCTCTCTCTCTCTTACATTTATACATGCAGATTTTCAGTATTTATGTTTGGTGTCCCTAATTTCTATTGCTCTGCAAAACTCTTCATTCTTTTCAGAGAGCTGTAATGAGGAACCAAACTGGATATCTACAAATTAGATGTCTAGACAGCAAAACATTCCGTTTACATTCAACAGAAAGAAGAAGTTGTTTCCAGAGGAGGCTTATCTCACAAGTTATGCAAGATTTAGACTTGTCTCTAGGTTTGTTGTGTAAGGGGTGAGAGAAGATTAACTGCTCCCTCTTTCAGTCCGCTGGTACTGAAGAAGCATGGGGTTGGTTTTCCATAACCCAAGCAAGCCTGGCAGAAGGTTCTTCTCTTCCCAAAACCAATACTGGAGCTTGTGGGATACTTTTCCATATGTTTATTTACAAGTATCACTGTAGTTATTGTAAAATTGCAGTCTGAGATGAATTAAGTTTCAGTTGCTTAAATTTCCTGAGAGAAATTTATTTCTGAGGGGTTTTGTGTGTTTACTTTTGTAGAACTGTTTAGAAGGTTGTATTGCAGATTGCCTAATATGGAGGTTGGTTCTCATTTGGGTTTCTGAGCTGACAGGATAGACTTGCTGTTTTGAAGTGTTATTTCTATAGAAAAAAAAAAAAAAGGTCTAGAAATCTTCTTGGGAAATGCAGGGAGTGTTGCACATGCTCAGCAGTTGAATTCCCATGGGAAGTACCTGATGCCAGAGAAATTAAAACTGTGAACTTGATATGACCATATATAGAAAGCTCAAAATGAATTTGATTCAGAGTAAAAACGTCAAGTAGTTAAGCCTTTGTGTTCCCTCTTCTGAATTCTGATTAGAAACAGTCAGCTGAGCATTCTATGTAGCAGACTTGCCTAAACTCACCTAAAACACATGGGGTCATCTTTGTGACTCCTCTGTTTATAGTTGTTTATACCCATCAGGTATGCAGGTGTGCTTTTTCCAGCTAACAGTTCACAATTTCATATATCCAGATGTAGCCCATATAAAAAGGACCTTATCAAGACATTCGAAGTTTAAATCAATATAATTTTAGGTAATATTCCTTCTTTCCATTCTCTTCATTCTTCCAGCATTACTGCAGAACACTGGTGCCAGAAGCCATGTGTCTTCACTTTGAATATTTATATGTAGTCTGTAGTCCCCTCTGGTTTATTGTTTCTGACTGATCTTTGCTTTTAGAGCAATTCATCAGTTTAAAAATAGATGGGTGTGTTACATTCAAAAATCCCAATGAAGGATGCATGCTTTGATCTTTTCTTATTCAAAAACATACTAAGTAATAATTCTTCATATGGTGTAACTCTCTAAGACTTGCTTAAGGCTTGCTTAACACAAGTATTTATATGTTTTTGAGCAGTTTGATGTTCCAAAATGATATTTTACAATGAAAATGAAGTTCAAAAAATGCAGGTCAAACTAAATTCTCTTTACTGTTGTCATTATCATATTTTTAGCCAGTCTTAACTCTCCAATGTATTTTGGCTCTCATACTTGCCTCTTGGATTCACTCTTGTTTTAAAGCATAATCTCCTAAATCTGAAGGCCATGACCAACAATACTTCTGACTAGTAATTATAATTTCTGGAATATAGTAATAAGATCAAGGATGAAACATCTATTCTTTTTCTTTTTTTCCCAATCTTTTATTTGGTACTCTTAAGTGTCTTTCTAACTCAAAGTGACAAGGTTCTGGGGATCAAAATGAAAATAAAAATAGTTTATTTTTTAGTCACTTGGGTTTAGGATTCTGCAATTAGTGGCCTACAAGTATACTGCTGAAGCCTATGTGACATTTGAGGAAGGTTACTGCAACCCCCCACAGCAGAAGCTGAGTTGAGCAAATGAGATGTTTAGAGAAGATGCCCCAGCTCCTGGCTTTTGGCTGAGCTGTAGCCTGTAAACCCAGCTGCACAGAGGAGATATGTGGCTGCATGACAAAAGCAAGTGATTTCTTCAGTTCTCTTCAGTTTGGAAATTTCATTTAACATCCAGATAGGTGTTGAGTTTCTACCTGAAAACTGGTCACCCCTCCAGCCACACCACAGCCAATTATTTTCATCTGCAGGAGTGCAGCCCTTGAAAACCTAAACTGTAATCTTACGGAATCATAGAGTCATAGAGTGTTTTGGGTTGGAAGGGACTTTAAAGATCATCTTGTTCCAACCCCCCCTGCCATTAAGAGGGACACCTTTCACTAGACCTAGTTTGTCAAAGCTCCATCCATCCTGGCCTTACACACTTCCAGGCATGGGGCAACCTATTCCAGTGCCTCACCACCCTCACAGTCAAGAACTTCTTCCTTATATCTAATCTAAACCTACCGTCTTTTGACTTCAAACCATTCCCCTTGTCCTTTCACTACATGCCCTTGTAAAAAGTCCCTCTCTAGCTTTCTTGTAGGCTCCCTTCAGATACTGGAAGGTGCTATAACTCTTCCAAGTTATGAGCCAGCAGTTGTGGAGTAATTTGAAAATAGGTACTTTACATGGTTAAATCAAATTTTATCACAACATTTGGCAGGGATTTGTGGACATTTCCTATCATCTTCTCCCACCCTATGCAATGGCTTTTTCTTTGAGAAAAGACAGTAAGAGGTCAAAATATCTGACTTTGAAGTAGTTTCAACATCAGCTTGGGAGTGAAGAGGGCTCAAGAAACAAAAGAAGATGGAGAAAAGGATATTTAGGAAAAAACGCTGGTTAAGGGAAAGCCTTGTTTCAAAGGCCAATGTCAAACCTGCAACAGAAGACAAGTTTACTTGTCCAGAAAGTCAATTTGATGTAGACATATTCAATAACCTTATTCTCTTTTTTGTAACCAAACAATGGGACAGTTTTGGCACACTAGCTCTGTCAGGTTGACTAGATTTAAAACAGAATTAAATATTTCACAGATTGGAAACAGGACTTGCTGTCTTTGCAGATATCAGCTGCAGTGCTTAAAAGAAAGCTTTCTGTGAAGGGAAAGAAATAGCAGGTAGTGATGCTTGCCAAGCCAGACTTACTTGGGAAGTCAATAGACTAAATCTCTGCTCTCTTTGTCTTCTTATTGTTTTAGTGGAGTGAAATCACCTTTAAAAGCCTGCCATATCATGGTGTTTCTGGAATCCAGAGATCCTTTCTAAACTTACACATCCACATTGCAAAAAATCAAGTTGTTTCTTCTCCCAGTTTGTGTAGATCAAAGTGGAGATAACATTCCTACATATTGGCAACTTACTGTTTTCCAGGCGTGCATTATGTACCTCCTTAGATCCTTTGTGCTAGCTATGAGCTGGACAATTATACTGGAGGACAATACATGCATTGAGGACCAGTAGTCCATCTCAGTAATACTCATGCAAGCCTTATACAGGTTGAACTCACACAGCATTGCCCAGGTCTGGTAGACCCCAGCTGGCCCTAGACTCTCGTCTGCTCCAAAGCAATGGAATGAAATCATACCAATATGTTTTCCTATGAGGTGAAAAGCTAGGAATCAACTGCACTTTTATTTTCCCTGCATATTTCTAATGTAAGATAATATCAGAATTTACATATGGAAAAGTGGCATGAAAATATGTGAGTTGTAATTGCATCTCACATGGGAAAGGAGTGACTGTTATTCTTCAGGCTGTCACACATGCAATACTGTACTTCATTTCCACCCTTCTTCCCTGTATTGTATTGTATGGAAGGAAAAAAGCCTTCTTAATACTTTCAGAGAAACAAATGTGATAGGGTAAAAGAGGAAATATAGAGTCTGATATATGTTTTACATCTGATTGTATATGTTATTACGTTATCTTGTGAAAGGAAAAAAAGAGAATTAAATCAAAGCAGGAAACAGAAAAGAGCCATGGGAAACAGATGAATGATGACATCCAAAGAACGGCATGACAAAACTGAAGAAATGCTACACAAAGCCAGGAAGTTGTCATTTTGCAGCAATGGCATCTATCTGTGATCGTCTCCAGCACTGTTTCACCACATCTATCAATGAAGGATGCACAGATGTCACCATGAGAAATTCACAACTCGAATAAAGTTCCACAGTAAGCAATGGAAAGGCTTTGATTGACTCCAGAGGGCTTTGGATCAGGCTCTTTCCATATCCTGGCTCATTTTGGCTCAGGACCTGAAATCACTGTTTTTAATAACAGCACTTTCCATTTCTGTGGTAACTTACATCCACAGGGCTCAGTGAAAGTTCATAGTATTTCCTTATATGAGTTCTATTAATATCAAGCAAGATAAAGACCTTTTAGCTTGAAACATAGGTCTTCTGACCTTCTACTCTCACAGTTCAGAGCCAGCTGAAAATTGTAATTAATTTTGAACAAGAAATAGTAACATGTTGAAGATTGTTCTCATTCTGATTTAGAAAAATACAGCAGCATGAAGCTGACTCAGGAGAGGTTTAGGTTAGATGTCAGGTAACGGTTCTTCACCTAGAAGGTGGTCAGGCACTGGAACAGGCTCCCCAGGGAAGTGGTCATAGCATCAAATCTGACAGAACGCAAGAAGTGTTTGGGTGCTCTCAGGCACATGGTGTGATTCTTGGGGTGTCCTGCACAGGGCCAGGAGTTGAACTCAGTGATTCTAAGGGGTCCCTTCCAACGTAGCACATTCTATGATTCCTTGTGAAACAAATATTATAGAATATAATAACCTAAGAATTTATTCAGACCTTGAAATATCAAGTCAGAGATCATTCTTCAGTTTTATATTTCACCTATGAAATGAGATTCTCTTCTTTTATACATAGGACAGTCAACATCTATCATTACTTACTATCTGAAATACAAACAATCACTGCCTGTGACACATCATAGTGTGATAGAAATATTGTTGAAAAATCCAGTTTCCTTTGGTTTGTTTTTTTGATTTTTTTAGTGGGGGTTGCTGCTCTCTAGTAAACATAACAAAAAATGAAATCTCTTTTTCCCCATCTTTTTTTCTTTTTTCAATCAGTATTTCCTCTTTATGTTACAATGAAGATGTTTGATTATTTAAGGCAGGACAATACACTGTGAAAACTAAGGGCAATAAAGTAAAAAAAAATCTCCCTTGAGCCCAAAAAGTAGTATGAAAGTTGTTCTGCTACATGTTTCAGAAATGGAAAAAGTACTTATTCATAGCAATATGATAGTGGATTCTTTTGGAAAATCTGTCCTGGATTATAAATAAGTGAAAAAAAATTATTTTTAATACACAACCAGTGGATTATAGACAATGAAGATAAAATACCTCTGCAAAAATATAGCCATCAATGAGCACACATAACACTGGTGTGTCTACGTGGGTCAGGGTGTGTGGGGGGACGTGTGTGTTCATGCAGGTTGCCTGCCTTAGAAGCAATTTCCAAATCCCAGAAGATGAGACTAATAAAATCAAACAATAGCACTGCTATTTTAGCAACAAGAAACAAGAAAAAGGCAGCTCCAGCAGGAGCAGCTTGATGCAAGAAAAGGGCTTTTATCTCTCCTTCCATCCTGATATCACAGCCAAGCATCATGATGGGTCTTTCAGTTCCAGGGAAACAGTACACTCCATTTTTAAAGGCCAAAACAGATTCCGATGAGGCTGTCTTGAGTCATTAAAAATAGCCTTGTGCTGAAGTGGAAGAGGGCTTGTTCCAAAGCCCGCTGAAGTCAATAGGAGTTGGCTTCAATTGCCTTTGGATCTAGGCCATGATAGAGGCACCATGAGGTCATAGTTTAACAGCTTTGTTCTAAAGGACAAAGCCTAAAATGTTCCACTACTCGTGAGTTCCTTACTTAACTCCAGGAGACTTCAGTGGACAGTTTGCATTCAGTTAAGAGGATGCTACCAAGTGCTCAAGTCAGAAAAGCTTGTGGTTGCAGTGGTTAGGGCTGCTTCTAGAACAGGGAGGGCTCTCAGGGAGCGCTGAAGTTTTTCCATAAATTACAACTGTGCATCTCAACTCTCTTCTTCAGCTGTCACCACAGATGGCCTGAACGGGTTCAGTAACTGCATGTCACCGTAGCTGTAAATGCAGAGATTGTCCTAAGGGCTTTCATCAGTAGTTCAGCCTTCTGCAGCAACTTCTTCACAGAAGAATTTTTTTGGGGTTTTTTTTAGATTTCTGATAAATGAGTAACAAACATAAATCTGTTGAACACTGTTTCTCCCCTTCCCTTCCCCTCATTTGTATTCCAGCCCTTTGCTCCAGCCAGGCAGGTATAGCAGAGCACACAGTGCTGGTGTTCTGTCTTTGCACATTGCCTTTAGCCATGACAGGCAAGCTCATACTAGTTTGCTGAGTAATCCTGGGCTGGTAAGGTGTTGCTTTTGCTCTTTGTCCCACTGTCCTGTTGTGGGTTGTGCATACTCCCAAGATTGGCCTCAAGGGAGTGCTTTTCTGAGCCCAAGGATGGAGTTTGTCATTGTGCTGAGCTAGCATGGGATAGTGCTGGGGCAAGGCACTTCCTGGGGACTATCCCACAGGGCAAGGTCAGATGTGTGGAAGGTTGGTGACAGGATCAGGATGAGGCAGGTGAAGCACATGAAGGGGGACTTGCTTGAAGTTAAGTCTGATTTTGACCCAGTCTGAACCAACACACAGTTTTGAATACAAACCATGCGTGTATCTTTTCCCTGAACTTTTGTGTGAAAGTTTGCTTAAATCAAGTAAGAAACATAAGAAAAATCTATTACAAATGAAACTATGACCAGAAAATGGGTCCCAGCTGCCCCTCTGAAATGAAATACTTCTTTTCTTTTTTTTTTTTTTTCTTCTGTAACAGTTTTAAAATCTAAATAAAGAAAATAGGATGGAAGAAAATGTCATGGCTTCAGGCTAGATGTGCCTGTGTAAAAGAGTCTCATACAATTAATTGCCTAGTCCTGTGGAGTAGTGGCTCAGATAATTTGACTGACATACCATCCTCATCAGAAATACCTTAAATAATTGTTTCTGGAAGCATCAATTTTTGAGAAATATTTGGCATCTTTTAAGAAGAGATGTAAGATCAAGACAGATTTGTTCCCAGGATATGGTAAGATGAGCATTTTTTATGTTCAGAAATTTAGGAATTCAGTATCTCAACAACAACAACACAACACCCACCCCCATCTATCTTAGGCTTATGTATTTCCAAGCATTATTTGCTATCTGTTAGACTTGATAGATACAGTCCTCTGTCAGGATCCAGTAGTCTGAGCTCTAGTTTGATGAGTTCTGCTGCTAAGGATGCTTACTTGTTCTTATCCTTGATCAAAGCTTATGTCAGAAAGTATTTTGCACCAGTACTGTTAAAAAGGTAGCTTAAATAAATAACACAATTTTTATTTTCTGTACATGAAGTGATTCTTTCATGGACAGTAAAGTTTTTGTCTGTTCTTACTGAATAAACAGTATTTTTAGTCTATTATTTCCCACCATTATTGTAATGTTACTCAATAAAACTAAATGCTTTATTTGTTCAGCAGTGTGACAGTGTATTTCCTTAACAACACAACATCATTGTGTGCTTTAGGAAACAGCTGCACAAACCAGTAAAGTGATGACACATACTTGGAATTTTCTCCATCTCTCAACCACATTTTGATGAATATCCCATGAAATGAATAAAAGCTATCTGCTGTAAATGTCAGGCAGGTGCTACGCAGCTGCACACCAAACACGGAAAGACTATTTCATGAGAATCTATCTGCTGTATCTATCTCTTCATCTCTCCATCTCTGCACTGTGTCTACCCATCTACATCTTTTCTGTCCAGTCTGCCTAAATCTCATCTCTGAATCTATTTCAATCTAATCATCAGCTTGCTTCTCTAAAAACCCAAATTTTACTTCCTGCTGTGGCTACGACATCCAAGCCTTTTGCTAAGGATATTAAATACAGCTCATTTCCTAGATTTGGCATTGATTGGAATGTCCTATTAAGGGACATTCAAGAACGTCAGCTCTCCTTTAGGCACCATTTAATTAAATTATTTTAAATGCTCATCAAAGCATCAAATTCTGAATTTTGAATATCTGACCCTAGCAGCATGCACAATTCTTGCTGCATAGTGAGTTTTTAAAAGGAGTTTTGCCTTCACATTGCACTGAGGCATTTTAACGCCATCTTCTTCATGGTTTGCTGCCGAGGTAGGTAAGTTTGGTTCAGCTGGATAGACAGTATGTGTTTGCTTCAATGAACCTTGGTACTACCTGGGTGCAACAATCTCCACACTTTCTGAAGAACCGACAGGACTAGGAGAATGTTGGTGTATGCTGTCCTTGTGCTGTGCTTGGCACACTCTGATGATCAGATTTGGGGTGGCTCACTGTCCATAATCATACTTCTCTCCATTGTGTTTGGAATATGGATGGGTCTGACACTTTTCAAAATGTGCTTGAAATGAGAATCATCTACCTAAAAGCTGTTCACACCGCATGAACGTTTTCTACTACACCTGATGTACACTTACGTGGTGTTAGAATTTGTATATGTGTATGTATATGCATCCTTGCATACCCACTCTTGTATATATTTATATATGTGTGTGTGTGTACAATAGAATAATAGAATACTTCAGGTGGAGGGAAACTACAGTGTTCATCTATTCCAACTGCCTATACACTTGTTTTTTTATATGTATCCTTCTGTGTAAAGGAGAACCACCAATGCTGTACATAAATTCATGGTGTCAGCTTGTATCCATGTAGTTGAAAAACTGGGAGAAGTAGCTAATACACCAGATGCTTGCACTGCAATTCAGAGGGACCTCAGCTAGCTTGAGAAATGGTCCAACAAGAATCTTATGAAGTTCAACAAAGGGAAATGCTAATTCCTGCAACTGTGGAGGAATGACTGTGCACCAGTACCCACTGGGGGCCAGCCAGCTGGAGAGCAGTTTTTCAGAAAAATCCCTGGGGTTACAGTTGTACACCAAGTTGACTACAAGCCAGCAATATGCGCTCACAGCAGAAGGGAGCAACATTCTGGCCTGTATCAGAGCTGCATTGCCACAGGTCAAGGGAAGTGACCCTCCCTCTCTATTCAGCCCTGAATATCTGGAGTGCTTTGTTCAGTTTTGGACTACAAGTACATTCTGGATCAGATGCAGAGAAGGACCACAATGATGATGAAGGAAGTGGAGCATCTGACATATTAGTAAAGGTTGACTCATCCTGAAAAGAGGCAGCTTAGGGGGAATCTTGCCAATGTGTATAAATACCTGATCAGAAGACAGACAGACTCTTCTCAGTGCTCCCTAGTGAGAATACAAGAGTCAATGGTCACAAACTGAAATACTGATAATTCTATTTAAACATCAGGAATTTTTTTACTTTGAGGCTGGTTTAAGACCATATTAGGTTGCTCAGAGAGATTGTGGCATCTCCAGCCTTAGTGATATTTAACAACTCACAGGACACAGTCCTGAGAAACCTGCTCTTAGCTGATTCTGCTTTGAGCAGGGAGTTATACTGGGCCAACTCCAGAGGTGCTTTCAACCTTCACAGTTCTGTGATTCTGTGGAAATGTGATTCTGTGGATGGAGGTGCCACAGAATTTCTTATTTGCTTAGCATTTTGCCTTAATTTTGGGTCAGTCACACTAAAAACCTGGAAGAAAACTACCTTAAATGCATTCAACAGACTTCCAGAAGCACTGACATTGTCGATTCAGTGTCTGATAGACACCAATAAATGGACTGGCTTCCCTGTTCCACACTCTCTCTCTCAGATGTTCCACTAGTACCTATCTTTCTCAATTTTGGTCCAGAGGATTTTATCCAACAGTTATTTTGTACAGATTGTATCATCCTTCTGCTTTCCTTTAAATTCCAATCCCTTATGCATCACAAACTGCACGAAGTTTATTCAGTCAGACTAATCCATGGTCCTTACTATTGTGCTTGTCCTTAGCAAGTTATCTTACCTTGGTTTTACTGGCATTGATTATTTGCACTGAAAATCCTTGCCAGACAGAAAGGTAGCTGAGGTCTGTTTTTTCAGCTCTCCAAAGGAAGAAACAAGATTTCAGTAAACTAGTGGTTTAGTTCTAACATTACGTACGACTCTCAAAAAGCAAGACATTCCACCTGAAATGGACAATAAAGGTGTGGACCATTTTTCCTCTGACATGGTAAAACCTGGTTGAGCATAATCATTGCCCAACTTATCCTAGACTAAGTCTGATGTATTTTCATATGACAGGCATATGAAAAGTTTTCTAAAATCAATTTCTTTAAACTTCCAATGATTATATATAATGAAATATCTATGTCAAAGAAATCATCTGACTTTAATTGATCAAATTTTCTTTTTTATTTGTTTCTGTGCATTAGATAGAATTGATAATAAATGTTCACCAAAGAGGCTTATAAGGGCTACAATGTTCACATTTTATGTAAATTTAGAAAAAAAAAATCTATTACCTAATGGGAGTTAGATGTTAGAAAGACTTTTATATAATGATAGATTCTCCAGAAACATAAAATGTCTCCCTGGTGTTTTTTCTCTTGCCTTTTTTTTAATATATTTAATATATTTTTCTTGGAGTACATATACAAAATTAGTGCAGTCATCCATGAAATATTAATTCTTCCCATGCATGCATGAGAAAAATTAAAATTTACCTTAGTGAGGATAAAACTGTAGGATTAAATATACATTAAAAACCAATGATATATAAAACAGTTCCACAATAATTAGGATGGAAATTTAATTTTTAATTTTTTTTATCATAAAGGAGACTGCCTGTGTTTATTTGCTTTTCACAGGGAAAAGATATCAGCCTTTATTAAATCAATAAAACAACATAATTTCTTTTTGTCTCTAGCATGCAACCTGAAGGTAAATATTACATTTTTAGGGGCTTTTCATATGCATTTTTCTTCAGAGTTTAGGATTAAAAAATCACTAAATGAAGAGCTGAAAGAAACTGTTTTTTTGTTGTGTCTGGTATTTCTTTTCAATTTTATTTTTCATTTTATATGTATTTAAAATGGAGTGTAGCCCTCTGCTTTTATTCCCTCAGCTGAAGAGGGGTTTTGACTTATGTCAAAGATTTCAAGCAGAAGAGCCTGAGGGTAAAACTTTCAGTCATATCCTACTGACAAAAGAATGATAGGGAAAAGGAAGGGTTGTGTTTGTCTTTTTCACTCCTTAAATGGACTAATTTCATACTATACTCCAGAATATGAATCTGTCAGCAGCACAACTTGTCTTCCAAGCCTTTGAGCTACTCTGTAGTCTAAACCAAGAATATCTAAAAATAACTCTAAATTTAGGCTCATGAATAACTCAGTTCCTTTGGAATAACTGTATGCTTTATAGTGAGTCTCAACTGCAAGGAGATGAAGTTTCTCAAAGGAGTAGTAGTGATGTCCATCACAGTATTCCCACTGTCATGAGTCTTATACTCTTTTCCCCACATTTATCTTTTTCAAAATGAATAGGATTTCTAGCAATTGGCAAAAAGATTGAAGCACCCAAAAGAGTTAATATCGCTCTGAATCATTTTTGTCCTCAAAAAAGGAAAGAATAGAACCCAGTAAAGATTATGGATTTGAAGAAATATGTAGGAAATAGCCTAAAAGAAGTAACCCAAACTGACTAAAAAATCCTGCCCTCCCCCATTACTGTGTATAATACCTGTTTGCCTAACCAGGTCAGCAGACATTGAGGATTCTGTAATCCTCTTCGGCAAACGAATCTGGAGTTACCCTCTCTTCACAGTGAGAAAACTTTGTGAAAATTTCTATTGCCGCAATTTAAACCTGCAGTACTTGTTCTGTCTCCAGTGTGCATTAAAAAAAAAAAAAAAAAAAAAAAAAAAAAAAAAAAAACAAAACCAAAACCAACCAAACAAAAACAAAATTCAAAACAACTGGTGCTAAAAATTTTCTTTCCCCATTTCAGTAAACTTTTATATAGTTGAAAACTGCTTTAAAATCTCTCCCTCTCTTCTATTTGCATTTCAAATAAAATAAAAAATCAACCAAACAAAAAAACCCACAACAAAATCCTTCAAACCAAAACCAAAAAACAACCCAAAGTAATGAGTTCAAGTCTCTTTTTTTAGGTCTTCTACATCTCTATCTTCAGATTTCTGATCAGACTTGTCACTGACCTCTGGACCCTCTCCAGATGTGCCCTTTTTTTCAGAAATACATATAGCATGGAGCTCTGGATGAAGTCACGCTTTATTTGAAGTGGAAGGGATTCCATGGCATGTCTTCCATATGGAACACCTGCTTATTATTACTAGTGTGATGTCAGCCCTTTTGTAATATATGCCACCACCAACTTACATACTCTGTTATTCCTTACTAATAGCAGGTAATTCCTGCTATTACCTTAGCATCAAGAGGTTTACCTGCAACCAGTTGATTTACTGGTGTATTTGTACTTCATCTTTATCTCTTACAGTGTCGTGTTTTGCAACAACCTTGTTGAATTGTGACCCATTTATTGCATGTCATTTATTCAATTTCTCAATGTCATTCTTCACATCAAGAATGTACTCAATTTATCAAAGTAATTTTGAGTTCTAATCCTGCTATGTACTATATTTGCAGTTCCAGGTTGGTACAACCCCAGGTTTCAGAAACATATTTCTGTTCTTCTGTCCAAATTGTTTAGTGTGGATACTGGAGACTACCAAACCAAACACAGAACCTTGTAGATCCCATATTTATGCATCTTCCCATCATGATGTTGCTTAACACTTAATTTCTTATCTAATTCTGTGCATTTATTTATTTAACCTTATATTTCTATTATGTTTATAGAATTGGGATAGAAGACAGAGTCAAAATTTTTAAAAAACATAACTATCTCATATTTTTTCTTCTTTCCTATTCACACACCCCTTTATTCTGTCATAAAAGTTCTTTCAATGGATTTGACAGTGTTTCTTTTTGACTAACCTATGTGTCAAGTACTTACAATCTTTTTTAAAAATTTATTTATTCCAGTGTCATTTTAGAGCTGAAGTTAAGCTCCACTGGTTTATAAATGACTGAGGACTTAATTTTCTTCTTTTTATACACGTTGCACTCTATTTCATCTTTTCTGTCTTCTGGAGCCCAGCTATCCTCCATAATGACTAGATTTTCTGGCATTGCTCTAGACAATGTCTTAATTTCTCTGAGGAGAATTTAAAGAGGGTATCAAATTATTTGAAAGCTTTTAACTTCTTCAGATAGACTCCAAGATGCTCTTTTTCTATGCCAGCTGACTTCCTACTCTTCTGACATTGATGCTAATTGTGTTAGCTATCTGTTCACAGTTGGTGAAGACTAAAGCCAAAAACCTACGGAACTCTTCAGCTCCATTGGCAACATCTGTCATTAGCCTTTCCTTTCCATTAAGCAAAAGACTAGACCCTAGTACTTAAAAAATTGAGGAATGCTTTAGTGTTGCTCTTTTTATATAACAACTGTATTGCAATTATCTTGTCTTTCGGGATTTCTGGCATTGGCTCTTCATATTTAAGTTATTCATCATGCTTGTCATTAACAATTTGACCAGTTTGTATTTTACATTCATTTTTTCTTGAGAGGGAAATACTGAAGAAGTAACTGAAGCATCTAACTATTGAGTCCATGTATTTGTTTCCAAGGAGAATTTCAGGTGCAACTTAGAAGTAAGATTATTTTTCATTACAGCTAAAGGGAATTTAACTGATAGGTGAGAAAGAAACTTGTGAGAGAGTGAAAGATGTGCTTCTGTTCTGGTTTGCAATGCTACTGAACACGTTATTGAGTCCCCTAAACTAGAAAATTAAATCAGTCCCTGAGGTGGCCACTCTTCCTTATACTTACTTTGCCATTCATCTTTCTTTGGCCTTTATTTAGAAATTGACAGTTGCCAACTCAATTTATCATTCATTGTACTATCTTTCCTATAGTGGTGTGTCCTAATGGGTCTTAGTGATCAGTTCACTGAGTTATGAAAAACTGCTTTCTTGAAACCCACTCTCCTGTTTTCCCACTGTCCTCCATTTCTAATAAGTATCAATTCTATCCCTTCACTGCTCATTCTCCTTTAACTGCCCCTCCTCATTTTCAGTCATGTTTTCCATTTTGATTTGAATCAAGTTGAGAAGGAGTTTGATTTCCATGCAGAATTGTGAAAGTGATAATAATTTATTCTGATTTCTAACTTAGACAATTCGTTATCTAGGTTTCCTTCATATTCACGTAGCGAGACAGACTAAGGCAATTCTTCCCACTCTAAAATAGCAGTCTAGGACAGATGGAAGGGTCTGATTGCAAAATGAGCCTACATGACTAGTTTAAATTAGATACCTAACTATGAAAAGGCTAAAATAAATTTAAACACACCCAGCTTTGCATTTTCTGTGTCCTGTTGTATTTCTTTCCTAAAGATGTCCTTTCCCCTTCTGTTATTACTCTGGAGAATTTCAACAGGTCTGTCTCCCACCAGCTTCCAGATCTCAGAGTAAACATGTGCATCCTGCATTATATAAGGCAAAATACTTTACACATATCTACAACTGATTCAGTCATTTCCTTCTCGTCCCTCTTATGACCCTATTATGAATACCTCCTCCCCTTTCAGGAAACCCAAGTCCTCTAAGCCTCACCATCTGTACAGCCATATATTTATCTTCAGGATGTGTGTGTCCTTGCTTGGGCTTTTACCCTCTCCGATGGGATTGATAAGAGCACCAGCTGAGGCTCCAAGTCTCTCATCATTTCATGAGCCTTGCTGTTTCTTATGGTTTTCTCTCGCTTGTTCTTAGACCAGCAGTGTTAGCTCTAAAGTGAGTGAGACACAAGGAGGAGGTGTCACAGGGCTGAATGAGCCTTGGCAAACTTGTGCAGTAGCTCTGGTTTGGGCAGAACCTCTCCATAAGCATTAGGTCATACCAACAAATGGATGTTTCTGCTACCCAGAGAAGTGAGTCACCAACCACTGCCACCTTTCATTTTCTTTTGTGAGCAGGGTTCATGAACCACTTAGCTGTCAGAGCATGTGGTTTTTCTTCCTTGAGCAATGCAGTTGGTTTCTCACTCGTTGCCAAGACAGTTTACTACTTTTTTTAAAGCCTGATAGATTGCCAGCTGAGGCTGAAGCTCCATCTGCCAGCAATAGTAGGTCACAGCCAACTTTCTCCCTGTGGAGTAATCTGTTCCTTTGCTTTCACTGGGGTTCTGCAGACCTCAACTTCTTCATTGTTGGAGTCTCCACATCTAGTACATCTATTAAGTTTTTGCATTCTCTCATACTTTGTAGCCCACCCGCTCTTCCTGTAATTCTACAATTTGATTTCTAGGAAATTGCTCTTCCTGGATCTCTGGATCCTGCTATAAAACACATTCTCTGAAAATCCAGACTGTGACCCAGATAAAAACATCTACAGTTGGGATCTTAGTCTGGACACAGTTCCCCTGAGGGCAGATGGAGGAAGAGCTGGCTGCTGAGTCAGCTCTAGCAGGGAGAAATTACACAGCCCTATTACCTTCTTTTCCATAGCCCTGTAAACTCTGTAAGTCTGGTTTATTCCAATCTCCTTATGAAGTTCTCTCTTGTTGTCATCTGTTACTGGTTAAGTGATCTCAACCTTTCTTTGGGAAAGGGGGCTTCTAAGTCCCTGATTTAATACTTCAAAGCTGACACCGAAATTTGAATCAAAATGTGATACCCTGTCAGCTGATGATCTGAAAAGGTTTTTAGTCACATTTTACTAATCAGCATTTCTCCAGTGGTAGCTAACCCTCACAGCTGCTGTCTCTGAGTCACCACAAGTTAAGACCAGATGAAGAGTCTGGACTAAACCTCTGTGCTTAAGCACAATGTTTTGACCAGGGTCCCACTCATTTCTGGGACTGACTTCTCCATTAAACTCATCAGCAGTCCCCTTGGTATCTCCAGGGCTGAATCTAAACTCCCTGCCTGTTCTTCTGCAGCTCCTACCTTAGCACCTTTAATGACACAAATGAAACAAAACAAGGTCAATAGTTTTTGGCAGGGGATGTGAAGAGGAATCTAAAGGAAAGTTGCAATTGAGTCTGACTTAAGACATTGGGGTTAATGGTGCTGGGATTTTTTTACACTAATTTCAATTGTCTTCAGAGCAAACTGATTGTTAGTCAACTGCTATTACTTCTTCATATTATGTCTATATATATAATATTTTAAAAGAAAAGCCCTTTCAGAGAAGAGCCGCATGTGAGTCAGGTGTTACTTATTTGTTGACAGAAAAAAAAAAATTAAACAGACCTATTCAAGAAAATCTGCTGAGAACTACTGCTAAAAAATGTGACACAGGACTATTATGTCAGTCAGAAACCTCACCAAAGTACTTTGAGAGGTTCTTAAAATCTCAATTTCTAAAAAATCCTCCCAGGTCTTTCATCCATCATCTAAATGCTGGAGATGTGATGACACAGAAAGATGTGGAAAGATTGCAAAAAAAGTAGGAAAGTGGCAAAGCTAATTTTTCAGTTTCTGTGTGACTATTTTTCTACATCAAATCAGAGTTATGTCTATGGCATGATAGGTTTTCCAGAACAAGATGCAGTACACACTCTCCTGCTTTTTTCCTGCTGTCATGTTTTATGTCTTGATGAGCATTAGTATATTTTCTTCTGCTTAAGTCTGCTTAAATTTTAAATGCTTTGGTTGCCACAGAGCTATCAGTGGTCTCAGAACACATCTGGGCAAAGGACCAGAATAGTTGTTGCTAAATGTTATTCATAGGAAGCAAGCAGGAAAAGAAAAAATAAAAACAAACAAAATATGGTATTTTAACTCCAGAAAAATGGTTGCTGTTTTGTTTAGGCTTATTTTTAACTTTAGAGTGTTACTGCATCCTCAGTCTAATTCTTCCTCCTTTGTGTATGTTTGTACTCTAAATACAATTTCTGGTGCAACCTCACTTTCCTTGTGCCTGTCCTGTCAGTTTTCTGGTTTTCCAATCAGGAGGAGAAAGGGAATGGGAGTTTCCCTGGATTTCTCCAAATCTGATAAAATGACAGCAAAATTTCCGCTTTTAAAAGAAAATACTCCTGTACCTGCTCTCTGTTTTGCTTCCATTGCAATATTTTTTTTCAAATTGCTGTTTTTCTCCTATGCTTACTGCAAATTTTTAATATGTCTTTAACATAATGTGTTATCTTTGCATCATTGACACTCTTCAGGTTCCCTGAAACTCTCACCAGTCCTAATGAAATGTTGTTTTAATAAGAATGCTCTATCCTTTTTTTGAATTTTGCAATTTTGTCCTTTCCTGGTTTCCCTTCACTTACTTTGACCCTTAATTTGTAATGTCCTTTAGCAAGTCCTTTTTTTCCCAGCGTTTTCCCTGTCATCTGGTTATATGTGGTTTTTACGTCCACTTTTCCTTGTTTTACTTTCTCTCCCTAAGTGGTTGAGTCTGTTCTCCCACATTTGCAGAGCCAGTAACTCAAAGTGGACTTTCCTGTGCATTCAACATGAATTTAGTGCATATATAAATAGAAATTCCTCTTCCTTACCATCACCTTCAGTACAAAGTGATAAATAGGCTCTTAGTCCTCCTCCTCCTCAATCAAACTCTGCTGTTTTATTTCTCTAGGGACAAGTATCATACACTTCCCACTCACAGAGAGATGTGGAGGTGGGGGTTACCTGGCTGGGAGGGGAGCAAGTTGGGATAAGCCAGCATAGAGCACCTGCTCCTGGAGGGTGTGTTTTACAAGGTTTCCCAACATCTCTGCTCCCTTTAGAGCCTAGTGGAGTGTGAAATACTCATGCTCTTTCCAAATGCCAGTACTTCATCCTGTATAATGCTTCCTTTCAGTTCTCACAACAATGATTTTCATCACCTTTCCTTTCATTAGCTGCAGAGCTCTTTTATCAGCATCCTTTTTCCTTTCCTCACATCTCCTGATCCCTTAGATCCATAAGACAGACTACCCTGTTGAGGGGGAGAACCTATCTCTGCCATTTGGCACAGCAATCTGCAGCAGCACACGGAAGTAAACCAGGGCCAACCTGTCCTCATTTGGCTCAGATGATGCAACTGTGGTCTGCATGGGGGTTTGGACCTGTCAGTTTATGGTCAGCAAGGCTCTCTGGTGTGGTAAGAAATTCATGGACTAAATTTCAAGGCAAAGAAGAAAGGGGAAATAAGTTGTAAATGTAATGACATGGAACTTTCAGTTTAATATTGTCTCTCACTACATGTCCAACTGATAATATTCTTCCTGGTACCTTTTATTAGATAGCTCAAAGCCCTTTACCAGTCTCTTTCAGATTGCAAGACCCTTACAATATTTACAGTGCAATACCTCTTCTGCTATTTCTAAACCAGGCAAATAGTGAACTGTGAAGTTCATAAAACTATTTGTTTAAGGGAAGACTTTAATTTTCACTTAATTCTATCTTGATTATATAGATGTGAAAATAAGAGCTATATAGTTCCATGTCTCTATATATTCCTGATCAGGAAGGAATTTTCAAACTGCATCTTAAAGTAAGTCCATTTTACAACAATGAGAAAGTAAAGAATGAGAAATGGTACAAGTAAGGTTGCTTAAAGGTAAAATATTAAAATTGTCATATGTGTTGCGGTTAAGTGCAATGCATCCCTACATCCAAGGGGCAACACTACCTTCTGTATCTTACACTTCAGTGTTATGAACACTTAAAAACTGGTGATGACCTGCATGAAGGGTATCAGAGAGATTTATGCAATGTTATTTCAGTTGTCATGATGTAATGTCAATAGTTGAAGCAATATCTGTCCAGGTGTTTTTGATATGTAAAATGTGCAGTGTTTCAACCTTCTTTCTCCTGGAATTTCAGAAAAATTGTAAAAAGCTGTGTAATCTACAGCTGATGCTGGGATGACTCTTTAGCTTAGAAGTCCTTTGAGCAAGGTATGATGGATAGAATCTCAGGACAACTGTATGTTGGCATTGCTCTAAATGGAACCAGATTCTCAGCCCATTTGTTTCTATCCTCATGTTGGACTATAACATTCATCACAAAGTCAATCTTGAAGATATTCAACATGACCCAAGTCTGGGCTTCAGAGATGAGAGTGCTTGGACTTGGAAGAGCTCATGTGCTAAAGAGACTGGATTTCAACCTGATGTGTGTGCTTTTATTCATTTTTGAATTTTGAATAATATAATAAAATACAATGTACATTTGATGACAGAATACCATGAGAGCATATAAGAAAGGAGACATCTATATATCTAAAAAATCAACCTCCCCAAAAAAAAGAATTACAAAAGGCAAGGCCTAAGGATTGCTAACAAAAGTTTTCTGCTTGCTGCTAAGGGCTTAGCTGGGCCACTACAGCTATTCTTGAGTACCATACCCCCGAGTACCATACTTCAGAGTCCCATACTGCAAGAATTACATGGACTTTCTGGAGAGTCTGGAAGCTGAGTTAGAGGTCTAAAAACCATGATGGAATATTGACATAAATAGTGAAAAGGTAGGGGAGGACAACCTAAAGAAGAGAAACCTGAAGGAAAACAAAACCACAGGCTTCAAGTATGTAAAGAGCTTGCTCAAGGAGGAAAAGAATAATCTGTTTTTCACATCCAGTAGGGCTATAAGCAAAAACAATGGAATTGAAGAAATATAAGAGACATTCATGTCAGACACTGTGAAAGCTTGCTAAAATTTAGTTTAAAAAAACCCCAATCAGTTAGTGAACCAGTGGAAGAGGCTGATTGATGATTAGGATGTGTAGATATAGTATATAACTATGTAACTAAGGCATAGTTAGAGTATGGTTAGAAAGTATAATTGATCTCATCATACAGCAGTCAGTTTCTGAAGTTACTTCTAATCCTATTTTTCTATGGTTCTGTTTTTTAATATGAAACAGTTCAGTGTTTAGCCATAATTCACTCACTACTGGAATAATTTTGGAAAAGTCGTATGTCAAATGCTATCTGTAAATGTGATTTTTTTTTCATGATTTGTCTACACAGGAATTTACTGTTCATGTTGAAAGCAGTACTGTATTAACATTCTGTGTCTCCAGTTCGAGTTCTTCTCTTGGTGGAATTAGATGGGATCAGCAATGCCCAGAGGAGTAAAATTTGAAGCCTGTGCCTCCTGAGACACTCTGAGGTGTCTACCTTATGTCATTCAGGGGACTGGGACTGTTCACTGGTCCTAAGTGGGTGCATGCAGAATATATTGCAATTTAGCACATGAAGCAAGGAAGCACTACAAGACAGACCGTGCAGCATTCCCTCCCTCTGCAGTGGGACCGTGCGCAGCACAGACAAGGTGCCAATGGAATTGAAGAACAGGCGGCATTGTTCCCAGTTTTGGCAGACGGTGTGGGTTTTCACAGCAGTGTGCTGCCATGTGTGATGCCCGGGTGCAGGGGGCTGGAGCTCGCCCGAGGGGAGCCTGGAAGCGCTGCTGCAAGGAGCAGAGCTGCCGCGGGATGGAGCGAGCTGCCCGCAACTGCCAAACTTGGCTGAGACATTTCACACTGTAAATTTAAAACAGAAATGTGAATACGGCAAAAACATAAGCTGTTTCTGGATGTGTCTCAACAAGACATGGCTTCTTGCAGAGAGCAGGCAGAAAAGAGGGAAGAATTCAGTATTAAAAAAAGCCAAAATATGCCTCAGCAGTGGTACATGAACGCACATTGTCGTAAAGCCTATTGAGCCGTGTTGAGTGCCTGTTATGCTCATCAATATTGCTGAACCAAACTGTAGCAAAGGAAACCACTTTCCAGGGCTCTCTGAGTTATTATTTAATTCTGGACACCACCTAAATTCTAATTTTTAAACTCAATATTTTCCATTCTTTTTTTAAACGCAGAGTCCACCCCTCTGCAGATAAAATGCATATGGAACAAAAATAAGGTAAGAAAAGAATTTGTCCCAACACAAAACACCTGAACTGGAAAACAGAGCTGAACTGCCAAACCCCGTTTATGAATTGCCTCAGTTAGGACCCTTTGGACTGCAGTTTCTGCTCCCCACGATCACATATGTCCTGAAAGTCAACACAGCTTCAGGTAGATGTTGCAACAGTAGCTGGGAGAAGCTGTGAAACATTCACACTGGGGACAGGGTCCAAGTCAGAATAGGTGACAAGCATGTTTAGTCAGGGAGACATGTCCTCAGCAAGAATGGGAAACTGCTCTCTTAATATGGAGGAAACCCTTTGGTTTTAGGAGAAAACTTCCATGGACATACTATGATAAACTGAAAAAATTCAGTAGGTATTTGGGAGGAAATAATCAAGAACGCTTATTGCAAAAAGATATTATAATATTTGTATTTTGTATTTAAAATACATATTTACATGTTGACTGCCACTTTTTTTGAAGGCTGTTGGATTATAAAAAACTTTCAAAATCACAGACTACTTCTAATGTTTTTTGCATTAGTTAATTAGATGATAGAATTAGTTAGATACTTTTTATTACCATTTATCTCACAATAGATGATTAAAAACTAACCAAATTGTTTTTGTTGAAGGACAATTTCTCGCCAAGTTTACTGTCAAATGTTATGACTCCCTTTTCTCAAAATTTGGTATCAAATTCTTGAATTTAAGGACTAAATATTGCCTGGTGATGATAAACTCTTATACTTGAAAATTTTTCTGCAAATATTATAAGTCATAAGAATGACTTTTGGTAGCTCAATATTTTGTTAAAACATTTTTGTGAAAAAAAATTTATTGAATTCCCCCCCAAGTTTTGACTGTTAAATTTCATCTCTCTGTATGACTGTGTATTAAATTGGGTTTAGAAATTCAGAAATGTCCAATTTCCAGGAGATGGTGCTGTGGCACTTCAGCTGCCTTCCTACTGGGTTTTATGTTCCAGTTGCCAACTCTGATGAAAATTTTCTCTTTCACGGTGATTCCTCAGAAAAGAAGGAGCCCCCCTAGCCTGACATACTTACATTTTTCTCTCCTCCCAAGAAAGCCTCTAATTTTTTTAAGCCAGAAAAATTTAAAATCAAAAGGGAGCACAAATACTGCCTGGCCATTAATGTGGGGACCAACAAAGATGAGTATCAAGCAATGAGATATAAGATCAAGTTGCTTATTTTAGACTTGGCTAAGACAAGTTCTGCTGTTTTGGTTGACCTGCTTCTGAAAGTACCAGTCTATACCTAAAGTTTTTACATGAGCTGGTCCCAGTTCAGCAATATTTAAATCCAAATTTTTATCCTAGCCTATCTTTGCCCCTAGAGTATCCTCACCTGTTAATTAAAAATGTCATCTCTGAAGGCACGCTCATCATCTCCTGACATCCCCTGTTCCAGCAACTCCCATGGAGTGAACCCAGTGCTTAGCACAAAAAAAATAGTAAGGAAGAGGGGGAAAAAAAGCCCACAACCAACCAAACAAAGCATCCGAAAGATTAGAAAGTTAATTGGAATTTTTTTTTAATGGAATATACTTCTTTTCTAAATAATTTTTGAAAAGCTCTTTCCCCTCCCCATTGCCAGTCTATAGCCTTGATTTATGGCCCTGCAAACCTGGGCAGTAGCACCTGCAGGGGAGATAATTTGGGTCCAATTCTATGGCTGTGGCATTGCAGACATGGAAAGTCTATCAGTGTTGGAAAAGCTCAGTATCTTTTTGCAGCATGCTGCCCTAACTTTTGTCTTGTAAGCATTGCAGGAAATCAGGAGTCCTGGAAACCATCCAGTATCTACATTTCTGTTTGCTTTATGTAGATCATTTGGAGCTGTGGTTTAGGAGTTTTCTTTTTTTTTTTTTTACCATAACGTTTTTGAAATACTTAAGTGCAAGGGTCTGGAAATCAGTACTTCCAGGTTCCAGAACTGGCACTGACTACAGCTAAGAGGGATGCAGTATTGTCCACACAAAACACTGGAAAGACATGAAAAATGCAGTGCCTTAAAAAAAATCACAATTAAAAAATCAAACATTTGTTCACAATTTGAATGGAAAAACTGAACAACAACAAAAAAAATAAGCTGTTCTCTGAGAAAATTTGCATTTTGAAAAGAAAAAAAAAGACCTTTTTTGTTTAGTTTTGTTTTGTTTTTTTTTGTGGGAGGCTTTCAATGTAATTTTTGTTACTAGGTTTAGCAGTGACTTTGACAGACTGCTTAACCTTGAGCAAACCCTTCATCTGCTAGTTACCTAAGTGACTCCCACCTGTGTTAGCAAAGTGTCTATAGAAAGATAATGAAGCTTATCTCAAGTGTTCTTCTGCAGACATGTTTAGTGGAAAGAAGAGAGATTCCCTACAGTTACATTTGCAACATTTAGTTCTTCTGCTTTTTTTGTGTGTCTTCTAATGCAGAAGTGCCTTGTATTTCATGTCTTACTTTCTTTTGCAAAGGCAGTAGTTGGTAGCATGTGCAATCAGGAGGCATTAGAATGTTTTCTGCAGCACAGGAAGAAGTGCTTTTATCAGAGACTTATTGGTACCCCATAAGATGTATCGATCAGACCTTATGAATACTCACAGAAAGACGTGTTGCCTGAGAAGAAAAACTACATAGTGCTCTCATGCTTTCTTTTTGTAAAAGCTGTAAAACATCATTGAAAAAGCTGGGTGTGTGCATGTCTATGCCTGTATGCAGCTATTTCTGTAAGGGTTTTATAGGGCACAACTTATCACCACTGTAAATCTCTTCCCAGCCACGTTGAAAGGAAGGCCAGGTTCATTTCAAGATAAACACTGGAGTCACAGACAAATAAAATAATGCCAGATCTCTGCAAAAGTCTCTGCAAAGAAAGGTCTTGGACCAGGACTTCCCTCCATCTGGCTAGCACTACAAGGGATGTGGATCTCACCTTAAAATCAAGTGAGACTGCAGGACAAACTGCAAAAGAATGCATTAAGTACAAAAAGGTGCAACTGAAAACTGAACAAAAAGCAAGTTTAAAGTAAATTATGCCTACTAGCTTTTTCATTTGCTTTGAAAAGATATCTGATTTTTCGAGACAAAGAAAATCTGGAAGACCTAATCTACCTGGCCTTCTGTAAAGCCTCTGATTCTATGGAAGCATCTGATTTAAGAACACAGATATGATTTTTTTAATTAGACTGTAAAAATTGAATTAAGACAGGAATTACAAGTGTTTTATGTATGTCATAGTGAAGTTCAGTTGTATTATCTCCTGGAAAATATTTAAATGCCTGGTTCTTGAAGAACTGGGGCTTTTTAGCAGGTTAAACAGATACTTTTTAGTGATATAAAGGCATTTTACAAAGGTCTGATATAAAAACATTTTGCAAAGTTCTATTCTTAAGGTTTTTGTTGTTGTTTGTTTGGGTTACTTTTTGATCTTTGTATTTTTTTTCTTTATAATTCTTCAGGATATATTTGGGACTGAAAGTTACATCTATCATTCTGGGGCTTTCTTCACCTGACTTTGCATTTTTGTGAAGCCATTGCAACACAGATAAGTATGGACACCAACATATGGTATGGGTAAAATAAGGGTACAAACCATATTCCCCACTTTAGTCAACAGTACAGTACAGAACAGGACACATTGTGCTGTAAATACACTAAGAAATTAATATTTTTGTCACTGACTATACAGTATTCACTCTTAACTAAAACCTTATATAAATGCTTCCTTATTCACAAAGAAAAACTTGTTCCTAGACACACCCGTTCAAAAATTTGGCCTGACTAGCTCTGTTTTGGCTTGGGTTTTGATGTGCTAGATAATGTGAAAACAATAAAGCTGTAAATGCTGTAGCTGTTAAGTGGTTTAACCAGGAGATTAATCTTGCAGATTACAAAAATTGAAGAACAAAGGAGAAGCTGACATTGAATATGAGTTTGTGAAATTTGTCATTTTTAGTTCAGCAGAGACAACGTGCTTTAGCTGAGCTACTCTCCATATTGCAATGCACAGGAGAGTAATTGTCATAGAGATAAAAAGCTCTCTTCCCAGCATGGATACTGAATGGTAGAGAAAAGTGACAATTTAGCTCCTTTCTCATACAGCTATATCAACACAAGTAAGTCTATCTCTTCCACCTGTCAGCAGAGGTACATTTGTTCCAAGCTGTATTCATGCATGGTGCTTAAATAGCAAAGAACACTGATTCTTCACTGATTTTTTCCACTTTTGTTCAGCTTCACTGAAAGCTCTCTTGCCTTCCTAACAGCAGAATGGAGAGAGAAAACTATTCCAGTCTGAAGGGGAATTACATGGAGAGGAAAAAAAAAGATATACTTTTTCAAAATATTCTTATTTTTCATTATCCTTTTGGGTTGATGAGTTAAAAAAAGTTGCCTATTACTATATGGAGTTACCCACATTATGTCCAGGGCTGGAAGTGGCATACCAGTCTACCTTGCTGCTGGAAAGTGCTGTAATGCTAATATTGCTGTATAGCTCTAGGTGGTACCTTTGCATTGCTTTGATCATACGCACACACTAGCTTTTTAATGTGGAATTCGACTGATGCTGAGGAAACTGAGTGCTTGGAAAAATCAGCCCTGGTTGTTACTTTAGAAATAATATCAGTATTAAACTTAGCAAAACAAGGAAATCATGTAATTTTTCAAAGTTCAGTAAAACATCTACTCAGGACTGAGTTCCATGTAGAAATACTTCATTCCTCACTTTTCACAGTCAGCAGCATCTTCTCTGAAATTTTAACTGAGCCAAGAAATGAAATGTTGGCTGTGCTAGCTATCACTACAGCTGACTTTATACAAAATAAGCAGCAACTTGCTGAATATCTGAGAACTGTTGCATACAACCCAAAAACTGTCTTTCACAAGAAATGACCCTTAGGTACCTCAATGTTTAGCTTCCTGAATGATAAATGCTGAATTAGTTCTTAACTTCCTCTCTTCTAAAAGAAAATGTTGGAGCCAAACTCACCAAAACCAGAGACTGGTGTCCAAACGTAGCTCAAGCCAGTGAGCCA
>JAWWMO010000121.1:99101374-99147935 GCA_035047845.1 Dendrocincla fuliginosa
TTCTAAAAGAAAATGTTGGAGCCAAACTCACCAAAACCAGAGACTGGTGTCCAAACGTAGCTCAAGCCAGTGAGCCAGTGCCAACTCAGTGACAAAGGCAGGTTTCACAGTTCTGGTTGTTGATTTTCGTTTCTGTTATAATTTCAGAGCAATTTGTTTGTTTCTAAGGCATCAGCACACAGTTTGTGTAGAAGTGCATGAAAATGGTCATTTTACTTTACAGTTTGAAGGCTCTTTATGTTGCTAGTCTTGGTAAAAGAGCTGTAGGGTGAAGGAGAATCAACTGCATTGTACCAGAGAGATTACAGCAATGTCACAAGCATGAAAATTCGTGAGTTCAATGAACCATTCTACTGGTTCCTTCTTTGACCTGGATAAATTGCAAACTGCTTAATCCAATAAGCATTTCTTTAACTTCATATTAACTCTCTGGTGCTGAAGATAGGTTGTTCATGATGTTTGCATTGCCATGTTCTTACATCCCAGCAGCCAAAGAATATGCAGTTATTCTCTCATTTCCCCTTTTAGTTGGACCAGAAAAGCTACCCCTACTAGAGAAACCTCTTACTAAAGACTGGAATTGTATTGGAAAAATACAAAGTTTCTACAAATTGACATCTTCCAAGAATAATGACTTTGATGGTGTTCCTGTTGAGCTTGACAAAGAATCTCAGATGCTGTACTAGTAATTCCTTCCTCTCATCTCTGTTAGAAGTGAGGCTATACCTGGACTCTTCATCAAGAAAAGAGCAATTGGAAGAAAATATAATCAGGTGTAGAAAACCATGGATTGTTTGAGTAATACTTATTGGATAGATTCATCATTATATCTCAGAACACAAGAACTAGAAAGCAGCCAATGGCAGACCAAGGTTTGCAGGAAGAGAATTTATCTTTAACTAGAACAACTGGCATAGTTAGAAAATTTTATCTGTGGGCCATGGTAAGACAAAGAACAATGAGGGAAAACAGTAAAATTAGCTGTTTGCAGATAAAACAAGCAAGCACAAAAAAGCTGAAAATAAAAGGCATTACTTTGCATTACAACAAAATGAAGTTGTGTATTTCATTCAACAAAAATTGTACATCTAGATTATCAGAAACTAGGTGCATAGCAGGGCAGGGAGCATTCTACACATGACCTCTTATTCTTTATTGAGCATCCCGAGCTGCTCATTCTAAGAGTCAAGTTACTAAACTGGATGAACCTTTGATCTCACTCAATACAAGGAGGGCCAAAATCATGTAGATAGACTTCCCTTGAGAGGAAAGGTGTTGGTTTCCTATAGGACAATAAGGGAGAGGGTGGAGGTGTGGGTTTTAATACAGTTCTGATAGTAAGGCACTAATTTTAGCATATCTATATGACTTTGCTGCTTAATACTGGAAATGATAGCAGTGGAGTGAATCCTTTGTGAGGTACTTCCTTTATGCACTTGTGTAACATACTGTCCTCAGTGCTGAAGTAAGGTTATGGCAGCTGCTATTCTTGCCTCTTTGGTGTGATACTGTTCCTCCCCTGTGGTGACTGGGTCACAGACAGAGAATGACCCTGTTTGGTTGCCATAGGAGAGTCACTTCAATGAGGCTATGAAACCTCCTGACTTAAGACAGAAATCACCTGAGTTATACCAGCAAAATTGGGCCAAATACCTTTAAAGATATCCTTGCGTCTTGCTTTATTACCATGCCGATGCTATCTCTAAGGTAATTTGCCCCTTCTGAAATCAGAAGTTTCAGCTTGTGTTCCCCATTTATGCAGTAATCATGACACCATTTCATATTTATTATCAGCCCTATGGGTTAAGTACTTTTTCCTTTCAACCACGGAGAGCTGCCATTCACTCTGGATGTGTCAGAAACTGTTTCTGTCTGAAAAACTCTTTTAATGGTGCATTTTTGTTCCTGAAGAAGAATTAAATAATTGAAGTGCTCTGTTGATGGGATGATATTTATTCCTCTTCATCGTGCTGTGAAATTTTCAAGGAAGTAAAATATTCTGGCTTCTTGTTAAGTATAAAAGCTTTCATATGCCTCCAGGGGATGACTAGGCACGTCAACAGTTGCATTCTGGGATCTGGTCTCAGGTGTCCTGCATCCCTTTGCTCAGAGGTTACACTCGTCAGCACATTTGACAAGGGCTGTTGTTTTCCTTTTCCAAAAGTCTTATGGGTAATCTATAAACTGCATTCAAATACATGGATTATGTGGTAAATACCTCTGTCTGGTACATAAGGTCCAAACCCAAGAAAGGTCAGACAATGCAGAATGAGGATGCATAAGCCTTTTTCATTAAACACAGAAAACAACATCTGGTTTTCATTATTTCAGTTTTACTTTAACAGATATTGGTTGGTTAATAATTATACAGCAATTTACCATTATTAAGCAGGTGAGCCACTACAGCACAAAAAGCATTCTTTGGAGCTTTCCACTTCTTTGGAGTCAAAAATGACACTGTACCCCAAAAAGTGCAGTGGTGGGACTTCCCTTATATCAAGGAGCACATTTTACAGGAGTGCTACAGAAAACAGACTTGTCCAATTGTTACTTCTTCTTAAAGAAACTTGCTTGTTCTCTATCGTGTGGTGAGGAGGACAGGACAGGTTGGAGAATGTGATGACCTTATGAAATTAGCCGTCTTCTGTCTAGATATAGGTAGCCCAAGCTCGGACAGTTTTAAAGTCCTTGTTTCATGTGCTACTGAATTGGATAGATGTCATTGTGATAAAGCGTTAATAGAATGAGCAAGGACAATGAATTCTGTGGGAGAAGACAAAGGTCAAAGGAGAACTTCAGGTTTCTCTAGGGTAGTGTTTACTCTCACTTCCTATGTGTTTGTTCCTGGGAATGTCACAGTCTGGACTTTTGTCCCAAATTCCCTTCAGTCTCTGTGAAGACAAGCCCCTGCTGTCAGATATTGCTTAACTAGCCAGTTTATACATGTCTATGGTTAATTTCTTGTGGGATTCCATTCATATAAGAGCTCTCCAAAATAAGACTACAAAGTCAATGAGGAGAGTGGTTGAGTACAGAAAAGAAAAACTTTGTCTTGTGGAAAAAAAAAAAAAATCAACATATTATCTTATAATCTGAGAGTTCCTCAGTCTAGATTTTATTATTTCCATTATCTTGTCTTTCTGTGAATACATCACCATTGTTGCACAATTCAACTATTGGCATTGATAGGATCTTACAGAATAGAGATGGAAGAAGGCTATTAGATAATGTAGCTATCTCCCTCCTGATACCGGACAAGTCATGGAATTACTTATGCTCATTGAACAAGAGAGACCTAAAGGGTTGAACCTGCCTTTTCAAGGGTAATTGACATCAAATAAAATCAGCCACTGTTACTGTACTGTTTTTAATTTTTAAGAGCAGTGATGGATTTTTCAGGAGAAATTGGTAGTAAAGAAAGTAAATAATACAAGTCAGTGTTGCTTCTGTTGGAACAGTGTACATGAGGTTGTGTTCTTTAGAGCTCTGAGTATATTTCTTATCAGCACGGAATAATAGTAAACAAAGTAAAATAACGTTAAGTTTCTGAAAGGCATACAGTTTATTATATAAATGTTTTTGCAATGAAGTGTTTTATAACTTTAACTCTTAGGCCCTGGTTTCTAGTCTTTGTCCAATGAAAACACTTATTTTTCTACAAATTCACTGCACTTATCCATCAGATCAAACTGGATGAACAAGTGTAGTTCTTGTCTATTGCAGACTATGAATGCTGATGAAAGTGAGCTGTATCTCCCTAGTTGCTGGTGTGCACCTCTGGGAACTGGAATGTCCAGGTCAAGACTGAACACTGCTGCTCAGACTATGCACTATTTTTTTCTGTCTTGTTCTTGGTTTGTTTTCACATGGAAACTCTAGCATTAGATATAAGGAGAGAACTGTATCCTCCACCAGTGTCATGTCTTAGTGAAGTATCAGGATACAGGCGGGAGACACACTGCTCAGAAACTTGAAAATATCCCAGCCTTGGTAGTCGTAGTAACTGGAAACAAAACACCAAGAGGAAAATATGCTTAGAACAGTAAGCAGTCTCCATGCCCTTCTTACCAAACCCCCCATTATCTCAACCTGTGGGTTGCACAGGTCTGTTTTGCACACATGCCACAAAAAGGGACTATGTGCAAACACCTCTCAAGAAATTCCCATCTCCTCTCTGGAGAGACTATTTCTGATTGGCCATTAATCCTTGGAAGCCCCCTATATTTCAGCTAGAGAAAAACAATGGTAATTGCTTTGGAATTAGAACTTTGCATCTTCACAAGGCTGCCTATTGTTCCTTTAGAATGTATTACGATTTACTACAGAACCTATATCTTATTTCACACCATTCTTTGTTCTTCCTTCTTGTTTCTCTTATAGCTGCAGTCAGAATAAGCTGACAAGTTCACATTATAATTATTGAATAGCCAGGTTACATGAAATACTCATAAATCATTGCAGAACAGCTCCACAACCATCACACTGATGTTAAAAAATCCAGAAAAACAATTACCAATTTTTATGTTGCTATCTCTCTACAGAGGCATAGTTGCTTCTTTCCATGCTCTACTGTATTTGCTTCCCACTTAACAAGTTATGTAAAAAAAAGTTTTAGCAATTCATCTGATGGTTGAGCTGTAGTTATTTATAATTATGGAATATTCTTGGGTGTTTGTTTAAAGCGTGCTGGAGAGCTGCTGGTTTTGTTTTTTTCTGGTAGGCGGCTCATTACTTCATAAATCTGTGACTGAATGGGAATTGTGGCTGGGGAGCAACTGTGCTGCTTCATGCATCATGACCAAGTGTGTGTGGGAGTCAGGAACAGCACCTCTCTGGACCAGCTGCTCCATCCATCTGCAGCTGGGTCTAGGTACAGTGATCTACGGTCAAGACCTGCACTGGGAGTATTTTTATAGCTGTTTTATAGCAGCTGGTGTGAATGGCAGTAGAAAAACGAACGATCAACTTCCTAACCACCAGGAACAAACTAAGAAAGAAAAATAAGCGTAAAAATTAGCATATTTTTGTTAATATTATAAAGACACTATTTGAAGTTCAGTTTCTCAGAAGAGCTACTGTAAGACTACATATTTATTGGTTTGTCACTCGGCTGAAAATTTGCTTTATACCAAAACTTGGCAGAAAAATGTATTTGAGTGGCAAACGATGTTCATAATTTCAGATGCTTCTATTTTCCCTTGAAACTGAAAAATAACTATTTAAAAGGGAAATGTTGCTTAAAGCTAATCTGGTTTTGCCACTTTTATAGAAAAAAATAAGAGTACATGATCAAATAGAACAATTTTAAAAATTGAGGTAGAGTGAGATAATTAAAGCTGTATGAATAAAAGGGCCAAATTTAGTTTGCTATGCATTCAGTAGAGTGAAGGATTTTTCTTTATTATCATAGTTTCAGCAAAATATAATGAGAAATAATTTTGTACAGCTCTGACTTTTAATTTTGGATTTAAATAATCATGAGGGATCTCAGCACATTTTAGATTATATCTGCATCTTTTCTGGAGGAGGCTTTGTATGATGTGGCTCTGCAGTTCCTGCCAGAGGAACTATGGCCATCATATATGTCTCTTTTGTAATACATCCACCATGGCATAGTGCAAAATGGCACAGAAGGTGGAACTGGTGGCTTTTTGTCACAGTTCTTTTTAAAATTAGCTAAACCATCATTCAGACTTCCATTACAGAAAACAAAGAGTGGACAAAGTGAAAGGCTCTGTCTGGAAAAAGGATTCTTGGCATCTCCTGGGTAGTTCCCTTCCATGGAAGAGGAGAGGAGCATTATATCTTTCAGAGCCTACCTTCTCTAGAATTGTTCATAAAATTTTCTTTAAAAAGTGATATATTGAATACAACAACTTGCACTCAATTCTTAAGATATATTTGTCAAGAAGATAATACCTGGAGAGCAAAATGTCTCCAATCTGTGCTGTTTTCCTTGACATGACATATGCTGCACAGAGGGTTCCAGAGTCCTATTGCTGTGCTCAGCCTGTCTTTAAGTAAAGAATTCCCTGCCCATGAACAATAGTCATGTAATTGCCAAGTCCTGATGTGTCCATCCTCAGTTATTCATTGTGTCAAAGGAGAATTAAAATTCTCTCAGCACTGGCAATCCCCACATTCTCACAGTGTGCTTCTTACCACACTAGATAAAATCGTAGACTATCAGAATGGATTGGAAGGAACCTTAAGGATCATCTCGTTCCAGTCACGGGCAGGGACATCTTTCACTAGACCAGATTGCTCAAGGTCCTGTCTAATATGGCTTTGAAGACTGCTCTTCAAAGCTGTGGGGGCACCCACAGCTTCTCTAGACAACCTGTTTCAGTGCCTCACTACCCTCACAGTAAAGAATTTCTTCCTAATATCTAATCTAAACCTAAGCCATTCCCCCTTGTCCTATTGCTAGAATTCCTGATAAAGCACGGGATCTAGCACAAGTCATTTAATGGAATGTCCTTTCTAAAATATTGAAAACATATTATTTTTTTTCTGAAGCTGTAGAAGTGCTTACTCCCTTGCTCATTTCTCTGCTCCATTTAAGAGAAACAAAGTCATGTTAGGAGGGCTGGTCAAGCAACAGAGACACCATTTTGTTCATATACAAAATAGTTTCAAAACTACTGTTTACTATTTGGACAGAATTTTTCCTGAATGTGATTGCAGAAAAGTAGTAATAGAATCCTAGAATTCTTTGTGTTGAAAGGGAATCTTGAGATCATCTAGTTCCAACCCCACTGCCATGGGCAGGGACACCTTCAATGAGACAGGTTGCTCAGAGCCCTGTCCAACCTGGCCTTAAACACCTCCAGGGATGGAGCATCCACAACTTCCTTGGGCAACCTATTCCAATGCTTCAACACCCTCACAGCAAAGCATTTTTTCCTCATATCTAATCTAAACCTACTGTCTTTCAATTTGAACCCATTTCCCCTTGTCCTGTCGCTACATGCTGTTCTAAATATTCTTGCCCCATCTTTCCTGTAAGTTCCCTTCAGGTACTGCTATGCTGATATAATGGGCATGGTTTGATCAGAATCAGGAGTAAATGGAGATATCAAAGCAGGAAATGTCTCACAGAAGTCTCTTGGACTGTCAGAATCCCAGTCTTTTGCATGAGTCTGATTTGTGTCTGTCTTTCAGCTTCTAAATTTAGGTGAAATTTTTGATACCCTTTAAGTGGATATACACTATGCCAAGATTTATAACACTTGTATCTGCCCTGTTTCTTTAAAAAAAATTTAACCAAAGTGTAACTCTTTTCTTCTCTTCAGAAAAAAAAAATTAAAATTACACTTATTTAATTTAGAAATAAATTATTACATTTCATGCTGAGCATTTCACATCAGTCTAATGAAACATTGCTGTAGCCAAAATGGAATAGCAAAAAATATTCAGAAAAGCTCAGTGTGTTATTATTGAAGATAGGCAACAAACATAGTCCACAGTACCTAGGAAAGATGGTTTTTCTGTCAATGTTCATAGGTTAGCTTTGAGAATTCAGGCCAGATCGTGAACTGCTCTGTGCAGAGCTGAACCGTTCTGCACCAGCTGAGCTTTTAACCCTTTCTGTTCTGAGTGTTTTAGTCCTTGGATGATGGTGATGTGACTTCTAGAACTACCAAGAAGGCATGCGGAAAGTACAGGGCGTAATCACCACTTAATTGCAGCCTCTCTTAATCGCAACAAATAAGAAAATGTAGAATCAAACTTATATCTCAAAATTCAGGGCAACCATTTCAACATAACAGTAAGAGAAGAGCATCCATGAGATATGAAAGAGTCTCATCTGAAAAAAAAAAAACCCTCAGCTGCTCTTTCCTGGCCATGCGCAGCTTAGAGCTAAAGAATTAGAAAATGCTACTGTATATTCGATGGGAAAACAGGTCTCTTTAGTGTTTTCCAGTCAGCAGTGACAGTCTGTCTTCCCTGAGCTTGGTGCAGAGGGTCAATTTGAATCCTCTGAAGTGCCAAGAGCTCCATCTGCTCTTCCATCTGAAATGGGAATATTTTTGCTCTTTTTTTTTTAATCTTGATTTGGTCTTTCGGTGTTTGTGTTAGAACACACAGCCCAGATGCCAATAATGAGGAAAATATATTAAGTGATAAGGGAGAAAACAGAGAAATTAAAATGAACGAGGTAGGAAAATTGTAAATGGAAAATGGGAGCTGATTGTAATATCCAGCCCAGGTGTGGCTGTGAAAAGTGCTTTCCTGAGAGATTCCAGAAGATATATCCCATAATCCTACACATCTGGGAAAGTGTTGGTCAAGACAGTCCTGAAGTTGTGCCAAAAACACCTTAAAGATATTCCACACAAAGATCCAGCTAGCTATATACTCCAGCTGCTGTTTATTAGAGATGCTCATATTTTATGTATGCTAGCACATAGGAATTCTGTTACAGACAAACTGTATATATGGATTTAAATCCATTGGTTGTATATTCCATTAGACTTTATTGAAGTACTTTTCTATATTCAATCACAGAGCTACAATCTTTTCCGTTGAAACAGAAAGATACGTATATACCTACACATATAGAGGCATACAAAGGAATGCTTTAATTTTCCTTAGAAAAGATAAAAATGTCAGTGTTTCTCTTCAGGGGAAAAAAAACAAAACAAAACAAAACAAAAAAAACAAACAAACAAAAACAAAAAAAAAACCAAAACAACAAAAAAAAACAAAACCCCCCAAAAAACAACATCCAGAAATATTTCACTTCTCTATTTTCTTTATTGTCACAGACACCTCGAGTTTTTCTAAAGCCAGTGAATTTGAAAAGTTGCTATTGTGAAATTGAGAAATTAACCCTGGCAATTGTGCTAATGCCTGAATCTGTCTTCAGTGTGGTAGAGTTTATTTGACCATTTTTTTAATATATAAGACCATGACCAAAGGACATCAGATTTAAACAAAATTGTTGTTGTTCTGGGGAAATCTTAGCCATGCAGCAACTGAAATTCTTTCCTTCCTTCCCTCCCTCTCTCCCTCTCTCTCTCCCTCCCTTCCTTCCGAATTCCTTCCTCCTGAATTCCTTCCTCCCTTCCTCCCTTCCTTCCCTTCCTTCCTTTCATTTATGCTTTTCCTTTCCTTCCTTTCATTTATGCTTTTCCTTTCCTTGTCTTTCAAGTTAGCAAGTGCTGAAAAGTCTTAGATGCTGGTGGTTTTAAAAAAATACATACTATGAAATGGATTCTCCTATACCTTGGAGCTATCAACAATTATGCTTTCAACAGCAGGTGTCACTGCAGTGATAGAAAATCTCAAAATATTTCACAGAACTGGTGAACAAAGCAAATTTGCCATTGAATACAAAAAGATAATTCTAGATATATAATGTGGCAATGGAAAAAAAAAAAAACAAAGTAGATGGAATAACTTCTAAAGCAAAGCTGGAGATAATAAAGCTTTTACTATAATATACTATTGAAAGGATAATCTGGAACTAAAGTAACCAATCTCTATAATAGCCCATATTGTTACAGAGCTCGTTTTAAAAAGCATCAATTATCAAGTGGTGCAACTTAGGTGGGTAAGTTCATCGAAGTAAAAAAAAACATCTATACTTTATTGAAACTGAAATTTCAGTTTCTGTGAAACAAGAACAATTCCACTGAACTTATCAATGTTTTGGGGATAACAATGAAATCCTGCAAAAGATATAAAATACATTCTGAATAGCTTTGGAAGTAGTATTTCACAGCAGTGTTTCACAGAGATTACTTTGGCATGTCAGAGAGGTTTCAGTGGATTTTAACAACATTAATCTGCTACATTTTGCATTGAATTTATTTGCTATTTTTATCACTTTCATGGTGTTTTGAAAAAGGTTTCACATCTCTAAAAACAGGAATACTACTCAGAAATATTTTTCATTGAAAGTTCTTTCTATTTTTAGACCAGCTCTAGAACTAACAACAACAACAAAGTTTCACAGTACAAACACTTGTCTGTTTCCTCTGTGCTGATATTTCTGAGGCCTGAGGGGAAATAAGGATAGTATAAAATTATTTTGTCTAAAATGGTTGCTGAAGTAAAGTTGCACTGCTGTCTGTTTGAAAAAAAGTGCAAGATAACAAGAAAGAAATAAAAACATCTTTTAATAATAAAGCAGAATGAAGAGATAAAAATATAGAAAAGATAGATAAGAGAGAATTAAAACGTTAGTGAAGGAGTAGAGATGAACATGGAAGAGTTGTTCTAAGTTTGAGTTTTTTTGCTTTCCCTATCTAATTTCATTGTAATTAGCAATAAATTAAATAAATTTTCTCATAGAAGAGTTTGTTTTGTCCACCATAATAATGGATAAGTGATCTCACTGGCTTTACCTCAACCCACAAGGTTTCTTATCCTATTTTCATTCCAGTCCTAAGGAAGGGGAGTGAGAGAGAAGCTGGATGGGCGTTTGGCACTTAGCCAAGGATAATCCACTGCATATCCAAGTATCCAAGGCACACCAGTATCAGTAGTCTATTGCTTTTGTTAAAGTGCTAAAGAACTTTGTTCTTTCTTTCCTCAATACATGTTTTTTATTATAATTCTAGACAGAAAACTATCTTCAATAAAAAGGTCTCTCTTCATCCAAATACCTTGACAACATGGTCATGGTACTGAAAGTGGCAATATGCTAACATAATTTGATTAGCTGTTCTTTGGGTTTTTTCATGAGAGGAAAACTCTAGGGTCTTTACATCACAATAAATACAATATATTAAAGTGTTAACATTTGATGAATGGCATATCCATTAAACCAATATGAAAACTTTTGAAATCACTAGTCCTGAAGGTCAACCAGTGAAACATAGTTCAGGAAATATAATGTGACAGTTTGTACCACGGTCTTGAATAAATCTGTTCTCTTCAATCACCATCTCCATTCTTCCATTTTCAGAAAAGAGCTGTAACGTTGAATTGACAAATAATCTTTGATACTCTGGGCATGACACTCCATGATTTTTTTATATCACTCAGCACAAAGACTCAGACTACTACATGGCAAAGTCTGTAAAGCAAATTGATGCAAATGAAAATACCTTTTTGTGCATTTTGAAATGGTGGCACTTGTAAGCTACAAGTTAAGAGACCAAAGGTATGAATGGGTACCTAAAGAGATAAAAGAAATTCACAGAGGAGAAATCTGGTGTCCCGGTTACACAAAAATAATGATATTCACCCTTTAATTTCTCTTTTCTCCATATATGCCTTTTTGGCTTTTTTGTGTTTTACCTTCTTTAAAGAGACTGAACTGCTGGTGATTAATGACTCAAATATCCTCCCACCTGCAGTGACTGCCCAGGTGCTGTGAGAGATTGAACTATTGGTGCTCATGGTTCAATCAGCAGTGTGCTTCACTAACAATGTGCAGAGTGGCCCCCCAGGCCAGGTGCACATCCAAAACCACTGGCTACAAGCTGGGTATTAAACAAGATAAGGAAGTGGCAAAGCCTGTGAGGTGGGTTAGTGTTTCTTTTCCTTACACAGATAACTCAGTTGTGATAACTCCCTGGAACATTCACACCCAGCCTAAAGGTGTTCACCTCTTGTTGATGAACCATAATAGGCCATAATGGCCTCAGCTGCACTGTCCTTAGGGACAGCTGCAACATCTTAGAAGGTGTCAAAGACTCCCCAAGTATCCTGTGACACACAGTATTACATCATTCAATGTAAAATTCCCCTCCCCAAGGGAGGTACCTAAGACAATCCCACCTGAACCCCAGCCCATGTAGCTCTGAGTTTCAGGGCTTCCCTCACCAGCTGGGGCTTGACAGATCCAGACTGTGGCCACCACTTTGACCAAAAAACATTGAAACTGCAACAACCGAGTCTCATCGCTGGATCCAATGGCTGTCTTGTGGGTCCTTCCAGTCACCTGGGGGGTCCACAGCCCTGCTCTGACTGCCTGTGTCACCACTGCAGCCTCACTCCAGCACCCTGCAAGCGTCTGCCGGTGTCAAATCTCAGCTATCCACCATTTCCTGTCAGCATCAACTAACCATTCCTGCTAGGTTTTCCAGGTGGTGGAGGTTGGCTGCCATCTTGATTTGGTCTGGAGGGTGGGGCTTGAGAAGTTTCTCCTCCTCACTTGGTTTAACCCAGTTTTGTCAGTACTGTTATTGGCAGCCTTCTTGGTAAAGAGTTATTTTTTCACATACATGCAGGCATATTTGGTCTCTCTCTTTGTATTGAATTGGAGGGAGGAGACTTCTGTCCAAAGTCCCCACCCCTCCAAATTGTCTCAAACTGAGACATCTGATAAAGGCCAGGAAATAAAATGTCTGAAATATAAACTCTAGCTTGAGAATTTTATATTCTGGATATTATGCCAATTTTCATAAATATTTCAATCCATGTCTTAGTGTCTTATCCTTTCTAGATGTCCATGTGCAGTTCCTGATGGGAATAGAGTTGCCTCAGCTGGACGTAGGCTTTTTTTTATATTCTAGTGTCTAACTCTTGATCCACAGTGAACAGAAGTGTTCCTACCTCCCAATCTAAAGAAGACCTGGTAGAAATTGTGTGAAAGAAGAAATCATAATAGCAGAAATAAAGTGTAAGTCCATGAGCAAATGCAGTGTCTTACCAATCTTATGTTGATTAGTTCAGCCACCCTAAATCTTAGTGCATATACTTTTTGGCTGAATTGGAGCATAGCCAATTAATTTAGCTGAAAGCAGAATAAGCAAGCATACGTTGCCTTATAAAAGGGTTTGGGTAAGTATACTTATGACAACAGTTACATGACTTGGGGCGTGGGCCATAACTACTACAGCTGTGTGAAGCTGAGCAGCAGTAACTACACTACCTGCACTAAAGCAGGCAAGGTATTCATTGGTTAGTTGGTGGAGTATTCCTCTATCAAGATCTAATCTATTCAGTGTTTTCACTTTAAAACACCAATAAGGCAGGACCCAAAGAAGTACTTAAGTGATCAGCTACATTCCTAATCTCTCAGTTGTACAGCCTTGTCTGTGAGAGGAGCATAATGATGCTGCTATTTGGGCAGGTACCTAAATATCACTACCTGTCAGGTCTGGCACATGAGGGTCTCAAAAACTGTTGTTTTCCAGAGGCAAGACCAAGTTTTGATTTATTGTTTCTGTGCTCTTATTTTAGGGTGCAAACACATTCTCCTTTAATGTGCTATGCTTCTCAAATATGTGTCTTCCTAATTTTGAAATGAGTTTTACTGATAAATTACAGAAACTTTTTGAACTTTTCTATGTGTACTTTCTTCTGTTAATATTTATTCAGGCTGTACTCAGAAAGGATTGGAATTTCAGATTTTCACAGAAATTGTAGCTAAATCAAGCTAACATCATGTTCTTATTTAATACTTTGAATACTTATGCAAGTTTTGGACAGATTTTTCTTTCCTACATTGTATATAATAAGAAGTGAAAAATTATACATCATCTTGACATGTCAGATTCCTGAACCCACCATCCTTCTCCTGCCTGAAAACGCTTGGAAATTTGGAAGCCTCTGAGTCAAAAAGTACTTATTGAAAAGTGTATTTTCCCATAGAATTTACTTGAACATAAAAAAGGGGGTTCTATTTCCAGGAAAAGCTTTTTGAACCTAAGGTACCTGAGAAGCTCATTTTTTTTCCAATAAACATATATACAACACTCCTGTCAAGCAGGAAAATACTAAAATCTATATTTCACCAATGATATATGAAGGTAAAAGGAGGTAGAAAGTCAACCTTGCAAAGAAAAGTTGACCTAATGAATTTTCCTGATTTTGGAAAAACTACAAAAACCAAATCTTGAAACATACTCATTTTCTAATAAAAATATTTACAAATTAAGTAAGGGTCTGACTTTGGAAAGCTTCATAGTGTCCCACCTGCTATATATTCTCAGAATGGGTGTGAAGCCATATATTTTAGACTGGCAAAACTATGATTTTGCTGTCTGAATTTGTGCCCTCTTTCCTAAGTTAAAGACACTGTTTGGGCACATGAAAAGTTTTTCCGAGCAAATCATATCTATACTAACAGTTTGTGTTGCCATAGTTCTGACAATCACACTTTGTCACAACACCTAAGTATGGCAAGCCAGAATTTATTGTACAGACCCAGCCTCTACATCAGTGTCTAGACCTGATACACTACAGTATGGCCAGGGAAATGTCTGAGTGAATTCCTGATCCAGAGTAATTTCTGCAGTGGGTTAAGAGCATATCAAATTATGAACACTGCTGTGTCCCCCTGTTGGAATATTGGCCTTGTGAATGCATTAATTTAAACACATGGAACATCCACTAGGCTGTGTTCCAGGCAAATGCTGGGAGTTTTTGCTGTGTTGTTTGTTGGTTGACAGTTTGATTTGGCAGTTTTGTTTGTTTAGTTTTGGTTTTGTTTTGATTGGTTTTTTGGGTTTTTCCCCCCCTGGGAAAAAAGCTTCACAACTCTTTGAAAGACCCAGAGGTACCTAGGCTTTCAGCATAGGTCAACAGATGTTCAATTCTTCACCATTCACCTATGCCCATGGAAGATAAGCTCTTCCCTATGGGAACCCATAATAGATTAAATAGTTTAAAGGAAGTATATATAATTTCATGATCTAGGTCTTCTGCATAAATGTAGAAGTTTAATTTAAAGGCTTTTAGGATTTTTATACCTGTATATCTACCTGGCATGGCTGTCTAGAGGATGAAGTTGCAAGACAATTTTGGCCAACGGGGAAACGCTTGTGAACAAAAACAGTGGATAAGCCTCAAGGATGAGATGCAGTTTTGAAATAATTAAAAGGCCTTCTGCTGTTTCAATGACCAAGCCTGTTGCATTGCACTATCTCACCACTGAAGGAAATACATCAGAAATAGAGCAAACCTAGAAACATGCCATAAAATCATGAAAACGTCTGGTTAGGCATTATCAAAATCAGTTGGCTTGAAATCATGTCAGACTTAACAAGAGACACGTAGATAATTTGTAATAATAGTCTTTACTTTTATAAGATTTTATTGCTTTAAACTTCCTAACAAATCACTTCTGGAGATGTACTGAACTGTGCTATCTTTTTTCAAGTATGATATCTCTAAGATATTCACTTCAAACCCCTTTTATTCAGCTAAAATCTTACCAATGTGCATAAAACAGTGACATCAGCTACATACACATGTATCGGCAACAAAACTTACTTGTCACTAAAGTATGCATATTGTTTTCTGAAATATTGGTCTTAAATTATTTGCATTTTGATAACTGCCATGCAAACATGCAAAAGCACCCATAACAGACTGGTCTGCCCTTAGAAATTCAAATTCTGTTATTACTTTTCTCCATGTAACTTTTATAATGAAGAAAGGATTTTGCCATGGGTCACCAAGATTAATTGTTTGGATTAATTCTCAGAAACAGTTGTATTCATAGATTATGACTATATAGCTAAAAGTACTTGTGTCAGGGACAGACTTCTAGTAATGGAACCATTCATTTTACAGGGCCTGGTAAAGAATGACTGGGTTTAGAAAAGAAAAAAAATGTGTTACAATCTATCCCATTATTCCTTCACTTTACTTAAAGTTCCCTAGCCTAAAAAGCTAAAATGGACAAGGATTCTTTCTGGAAGTCACAGTGCATAGCATAAAGGAACATGCAGCACTGTCTTTTCTGGGTCCTTCTTACTCTACTAGGGAAATAATCACAGGTATTTTAAATATTAGTGCTATTGTTTGCTGTCATTTGGTGTGTTTTTTTTTGTCAACAGTCATTCAAATATTGCTGGTTTTGTTTCCTATCTTAGCTGACTTTAGGCATAGGAAAAGAAGGCAGTTATATAGGACAACAGACTGCAGAATACTGCAGTCCTGCTGCTTGTTTTTCCTGGGAAAGCCAGGTTAGCCACACCTCCAGCAGCTGCACCACTTCACACAGTAACCTCTGCCAGGCAACCCCAGAATTTCAGGATTCATTCTCCTTCCAAATTCTTTCATACATTTCATCTTCCCCAAAGCAGAATGGGGGGTTGCAACATTCCCACTCACTGTTCAGGTAGCAAGTTTCATTTTGACTACTTGCTAGCTTTCTAACCCAAACCTAAATATAAATAAAATATTAATAAATATAAATTTATAAATATAAATAAATATAAATATAAATATTTATTATATCTCAGTTCAAATTCAGTTAACTGATTTTGCAAACCAGTGATCTTCATTTCCTTACCTATTTTGTTTTCTTTTGCTTTGTTCTGAGGGTTGCTACAGAATCACATGGATAAGCAGGCAAAAAAAAAAAAAAAATAAATTTATACTCATGTGCTGCCCATGAGTATTGAGACCAACCACTCCAGAGAGAAATATCAGAGCTATGGAAAAGAGTTTTGCGGCCAGCAATATTTCATGATTTTCTCTCATCCAAACTGCCCAGAGAATTATATTTTATATAGGAACAATAAAACAAATGGAATGGTGAAAGATGAAGCAAATGATATGGTTGATGTACATTGTTCAGCCGTTTATAAATGCTGTAAATATCAAGAGACATTGCATCATCCATAAAAGAAGGATACTATTTAAAATATTTATTTACTGTACAATAATGCTTGATTCTAATGCAGTCAGAACATAGTCTGTAGCTTATTATTGTGTTTTCATATTCTTTACATGTCCATCATGAAAGCAAGAATCATACATGTAAATCTTATGTACAGACGATATTTTCCCATTATTTATACTATTTATACTGCAAACTCACTTCTATTACTGATAAAACAGAGACTGAAAGTGCATGAAACTGGGGGTAGTGCATTCGCTACAGCTTCTTTCTTTTATAATTCTGTTATCTGCATATTTCTTGTTGGTGTCAGTCGTTAGAGCTTATACACTGTTGCAGTCCGTTTTACCAGAAGTGTGGAAAACTGCTACTGGAGCAACTCATCAGGCAGATTGGTCTTTCAAATTCTCTAGGAGCACAGCACCTAGAGGCACCAACTGAGGGAGTTTTTATCTTGTCTGTCTCTCTTCCAATCCACCTTTGATCAACCATCCCCATACTGCATACCATGCATATTTCTCACCATCACATCCCAGAATCACAGAATGGGTTAGGTTGGAAGGGTCCACTGGAGGTCCCCTCATCCAACTTCCCTGATCAAGCAGTGTCCCCTAGAGCATGCTACTCTGGATCGTGTCCGAATATTTTTGAATATCTGTAGGGAAGGAAACTACATCACCTCTCTGGGCAAACAGTTCGGGTGCTCAGTCACCCTCGCAGTAAAGTTCTTCCCCATGTTCAGGTGGAACTTCCTGTGCATCAGTTTTATTGAATCATAGAATCATTAGGATTGTAAAAGACCTATGTTATTACAGCATCTCAGATGGCACTATATAGCATTCCCTAAGGATCTGATATTTTGTTCATAGATAGAACTGGTCAGAAATTTTCTGCTGAAGCAAAGTTTGCTGAAAAACTCCTGTCGGTTGAGTGTGAAATATTTCCCTCAAAACAGCTTGGGTTTGATAAAATTTTGCCAAATCCAAGGCAATATTCCAACAGAAACTGTTTCTGGCAGACCTACCCAAGTCCTGGGAACTCTGTAAGCTACAGTATGGCCAGCCTGAAGGCAGAAGTCCCAATGGGTCTGCATCATGGCTAGGGATGCTGGAAAACTTCAGGGCCCCCCAGTAGAAGTGAGCCTGGATATTCTCCAAACAGAGATAAGCCTGGATTTGTCCCAACTAGGAAACTCCCTAAAGCTACCAGAATTAGTTACAGGATGTGGAGAGTCTATAAGTTTGAAACTTAGAAAAATTTCACTATGGATTATAACAAAGCTAAAGGTAAGATTCCTCCTTTCCAAATACTCCTAATGACAGGTGTGTTACAAAAAATTAGGAGCACAGAGTTTGGGTTTAGTGGTCAAATCATCATTAGACTTTACTGAGGAGAGGTCTGGGTTCTAAACACCACAAAACTAAACCAGAACAGTTCAAAAACATGGCCCATGGGTCAGATCTGGCAGAGCAATGGCTTCCATCTGGCCCAATCTCTGGTCCCATGGGTGGAAGGGGGAGTGGGTGTTCAGGCAGCTGATACAGATATGTCAGCCAAATAACTTCTGACCCTGCACACAGCCCTGTGCAGCTGTGGACTCTCTGTGTTCTCTTGAGGTGTGGGAGTGAGGCTGGAGGCCCTGATGCATAGTGTGATCTCCACAGTCTCTTGGACCATTTCGCTCTCAGCCCTTGGTAGAATTTTTCATTGATGTTTTCAGCTCAGAGTGATGTGCTGTGGTTCCCCTTCCTACCTGATGAATTTCCTGTGCAGAAGATAAAAGAAAGCCTCTCTAGAAAACCCTAGAGTTTACCATATTTTGAATTAAAAGTGTCAGATTGTTTCCATGAGACATCGTAGGTTACTGAACTCACTTATGAATGATCCCAGTGTTGCTTTAAGATATTCAAATTTCTTTCCAGCTAGATGACTTCAAAGCTTGTAACTAAAACCTTAACGGAACAAGTTTCATATGGCTTGTATTGTTAGTGTTTTTAGTGTGTTAGTATTGTTAATGTCAGTCTTAGCTATAACAATTGCATTAGAAATTCTACGCAGCAATACACTGGTTGGATACTATGTTGATTTTATGGACAATTACTCCCCTACCCTGGAGGCACAATTCCTTACTTTATTCCTGTATTGTCACAGTTTGTGGAGTATGGAGCAGGCTAGCCTGTAGTCATCATTTAAAGGATTCAGCATTGCTCAGTGAGATTGTTGGGGTGGATGCAGTAAATAGGGGTAATTCCTTGTGTACCCTTCTGTCCCCTTCAGGTCTTTTAGTGGTGGGCTAAGAAGCTGCTCTGTGAAGCTTCAATTCTTTATCCTGCATGGAGAACAGGAATAGGTCTGACGAAATTGCACTACCCCGTATGCCTGAATCAGCCCTTAATGGAATTATTTCCTAGATAAGTGGTTGAAGATGGTCCCAGAATTCACTGAAGTCTTAGGAGAGGGTAGGAGGTGACAGATAATCTCAGCAGAAACGAATCCAATGGTCCTTTGAGATGAACCGGGCTCAAAAGGAAGAGGTAGAAAAGGGCAGGTTGAGTGCATGCTGAAACTGGAGAGAAGAGAAGGAACAATGCATAGAGCTTGAGGAAAGGAATATTGAGGGGATATTGCTGACGTAAACAGTGGAAGAGCTGAAGAGCTGTTCATGGAATTGTTTGATTCTTTATTATGGATTGCAAGAAAGAATACGACTCCTAAAATCAGAGCTAGGAATAGTCACACCAGGACTCTGCTAGCATTTTTTTTTTTGTTTGTTTCCATCGATCTTAATGGAAACAAGAGTGGAAACATCCACTGAGTATTCATTGAGCTGTAGTGAGAGCATGTTTCTCTTTTCTCTTTACAGGAACAGGAAAGCACAAATAATAACCTTTCAGCCACACCACTTTGTAAGAGCAAGGACGCAGCAACTAAGCCTCAGCAGATCTCTGAAGAAATTGTTTATGTATTAAGCTTGCAGAATAGGAAATGTCAGCCTTTTTCTTGTTGGCATGTCCACACTTGCTTGTCCACCCACACAGAGGGACCATGCATATTCTGGCTCCTACACATTAATTTTTATTTCCGTGATTCCGTCATGTGTATTTTTTTGAGTTTTGTTCTTCAACATATTTTTTGACCTCTTTTGTTGTTTTGTTTTTGATTGGTTTTGTTTGTTTGTTTCCAGAACTGGTCTATTCCAAACCCAATGTTTCTTAGAAGGGTTCCTTTAGCGAGATATATCTAAAAGAAGCTATTGTCCATTCTTCATGATTATTTCAGTAGCAATGTCCTGCGGTTATTAATTGGTCCCAGAAAAGTTATTGTTCAGTCCTTTTTCCCCTTCACTACTCAGAAATTGTAAACCAAAATTTCCAAGACACTGAGGAAAGGATTTTCTTGAATAAAAACCAGTACGTACGATTAAATAGAAAGTATTTGGAATTTAACACCAAGCATTGATTTAATTATCTAGAAATCAGCTAATATATGTCTTACGACTGAATTTTTCAATGTGTTAGTGGATTGAATTTTGACCACTTATTTGCCTCTTTAAGTAGGGTATATTTAAGTGACAAATTCCAGCAAGGAATTCTTTCTGGTGGATCATAATCTCATGGCCTTAAACTACTGGCCTGAAAAAATGTAAATCCAGGAATGGCATCACTGGAATGTATTCAGCCCAGGATGATATAGTAATTCAGTTTGAAATGAACCGCAGGATGTTTGTAAGAGGATGGTTGCTTTTTCCTCAAAACATCACATATTATAATTCATCTTGGGCAAGCACCTGAGCAGCTTTGTCTGTATACAAAGTGTCCAGTGCAGCTGAAGGAAAAGAATCAACAGGCACAAGCTGCAACATAGTACATGGACAAATTTTTAACTCTGAAGGTGATCAAATACTGGAATGGGAACTCGGAGAAGGTGAGGAATCTTTGTGCTTGGCGATACTCAAAACCTGACTGGGGAAGGGCCTGAGTTGTTAGATCTGCTTTGCGCATGTGGTTAAACTAGAAACCCTTGGAGGTTCCATCCTGCTTTGTTTTGCAATTCTGAGACTTCTTAGAGACATTTCCTCCTCTCCATCAAGCTATGTATTTAAACAGTGATTAGTTAAAAGGTGCATAAATAAAAATAACATAATGTTGCCAAATTGTAACATGTCAGCGAGCAACACATCATTAGAAGGAAAAATATGATTAAAAAGTGCTTATGCTGACAAAGTGTCAAGGAAAAAAGGTAATTACCATCTTTGGACTTTCATACTCAGTCACTCAAGAATGTGCTCGACCATTCCTGTCTGTTTGAGGAAGTGTGTGCTCTTCAGTATAGAGGCACAAGTGTTTCCATAACAATAAAGGCGAAAAAATCTTGAAGGAGAAAAAGAATCACTTTTTTCACAGTCAGTACAACCACTAAATCTCTTTGGACATGAAACAGAAATGTAAAAAGATAAGGTCATAGTAGAGCAGTTAAACTATTTTGTTTTATTTTTTCACCACAAAGGGTGATGGTGAGTTATTTACCAGAAGGATACTTCTTTCTGATTAAAAAAATGGTATTCTTCAGAAAGCAGGGTGTCAAAGGCAGAAGTTAGAACAAGTTGATAGTTTAAATATCAGTAGACCATCAAAAGAACTTCATGAATTTAAGAGCATTACAAGAAATGCTGTACTGGAGGCTAAATTTCCCTCCTTTACTGTGAGTGAGAAAGTACTTTACTGCTGCTACAAGAGGTGTTAAACTGCAGATCTGTTTGGGTTTTAACCATGATAAGCAAAATGATCCAGAAAAAAAAATAAAGAAATAAAAATAGTAGATCAATATCAGAGCATAAGACATCTGTGATATGACCAGTCTCTAGTCAGTACTTTTGCAAACAATTCTGCTGAAAAAGATTAGGCTTCTAATGACAATTCTATTAACGGAGCTGTACAATATACTATTATATCATGGATATTTTCATGATAAAAGAATGTCAAAGTTCTACATCAAAACTCATCAAATTAAAAGTTTAATATTTGAATTTTGCTTGGAATTGCTTAGTACTAAAAATTAACAGAAGGCAAATGTTTCACTTTTAGCAGCAAAGTTGCCCTTTGAATAAGGAAGGATATTTACTACTTCATGCATAAAATTTATTTGATATTAAACAGAAATCAAAGAACTTCCACTTTCTTCTATCTTTTTTTTTTCATAAGATTTCCTTAAATGAAAGCAGAAGGGACCAGAGAGCAGCCCTTCAGTTGCTAGTGAATTTCATATATTTAGTACATTTGTGCAAAGAACTGTGTGATGGATAGAAAAGGGAGAGCAGTAATGGTTCCATAAATCTTAGATGAAACAGCACTTTTGAAGGCAATGTCTCTGCACTCAGAAGTGCTTGATGCAAGACCCTATGCAAGGAGCTTTTTTCGGCATAAACATTTCTATGGCTAAGTTGGGAGCATTAAAGAGGAATGTGGCCATACAGCAAAAATGCCAATGGGAATGCACTATTCACTTTTGGTGTCTGTAGTGCTGAGAAAGTGATGTAAAGTGAGTCAGAAGCAGCTGAAGAGACATGAGACTTAGAGGCATTGCTTATGATGAGAAATTGAGGGGATCAGTCTGCTCAAAAGGAGGTTCAGAAATTACTTGACTTCAATGTTTAACTGTGTCCCCATGAGAAAATACAGTAAATGTACTTAAAGAATTAGAGCTCCATCTTCTTTTCCTTGTTTCTTTTTTTTTTTTCAGAAGATTAAGTTATTTTTCCTTTTATTTATAGGGCATATAAAAGGCTTGGATTTTACTGTAATGGCTTAGGCATCGACATAAGATAAAAGGCTATTTGTGGAGTATTAATGTTGCCCTACAGCATTTCAAAGGGTGATGTGAATTTCATTTCATTACATCTCTTATTAAGTACTCTAAGCTCCTACTATGTCCTATGTCCCACAAGAAGTGTCAGCGAGATAAATATCACCACTGACAATCTCACAAAGGCTGGTTTTTACCTTGCAACTGAACCATGAGCTCTAAAATGCACCCTCAATAATAACTTTAAAAAAACACATTTCAGTAAATCCCATTCTCATCAGCTGAGAAAAATTATTTTATAGGTAAGACAACAAAGTAAGAAAATTAAAATAAAATTATTTCTATCTATTGCCTTTAAAAGATTGCTTCCTTTATACCTAGAATACTTGAAGAAGATTTGCATGCTCTCCAATATGTCTCTGACAAAGTCTATGGCAAACATATTCAAGCAGGAGCTACAAATTATTTCATTATTTATTACTGATGATACTATTATATTGTGCATATTTATACATGCTTATATAAACTTGCTATTCCTTATATTATTAATATTACTTATATTATTGTAGCCAGTGATAAGAACTCTGCAAAATTATTTAGTTGTATCATAAGTCTAAAGTTATTGCAAGTTTCACTAAAGAATTGACATAATGATCTCATCCTTTAAAGTTTTTGGTTCTTTTAATTAGGCTAGAACCTCTGGGAAAGTCAGTAAAAACAAATGATTAATCAGCTGCCCCATACTATCCTATTCATCTTTAGAAAGTCAAATTTGATCCCTTGTAATCTTGGAGAAGAAAGGTGCCTGAGCTACTGGTTAGGAGGGGAAGTAGCTAGTGTTAAGTACCTACTGCAGGTCTGCAAACCATTTTGCTCTTTGCAAACACCCCAAGGTATTGACAGTTCAGCTCTTTTTCTTTTTTCTTTTTTTCTTTTAAACAGTGCACTCAGTTTTGTCCAGTCTCTTCATTCATTATTCATGGCTAATGAAGTGTTTGCTCAAGCTGTGTCCTTCTCATCCTTCAGTCTCAGCACATATCCTCACTGTGGGACTCACGGATTTATCTCTACATGCACTGAGCCCTCTCATAGACAGCTTTTCCACAGAATGATTTCTGCCACTGCTTACCAAACCACTTTTATGTCCCTTGTCCATTTTATTAGATAGAGAGTGGCTCACACAAAAGAAAATAAGTAGACAATTTCAAATATAGACAGAGTAGCAGATTAATGTGATAATTTATCTTAGTAAGAGTCAGATGGATGCACTTTTAATAATGAATTTTTGCCAGAGATGAAAAAGACAGTGTTATGGAAAATGAAATATTGTACACTAATAATTTGACAGGCATGAGACAGAAATTTAACCAGGGACCTGACCATGCCTGAGAAATCTCATGATAAGTCTTAGACCTCTGTAGGACTTCGAACTGTGAGTCTGTGGGCCCATATGATACCTTATTGATGACAATAACTTCTCTTAATGAGAACAACTGTACTGACACTGTTTTGTAGACTTGAAGGCATAACCAAGTTTTGCTTCAGTTCAGCTTAATCAGGCATAAAGTTTATTAAACCTACTTTTGCTGACAGAAGGAAAAGCTAAATTCTGGTGAAAAAAAAATAGCAGTTTCAGGTGTTCACAAGCCAAACTTTGCTAGGACTTGAGTCTATTCCATGACAAGTACATATCTGGTATTCATTACAAGGCTAAAATTGAGATGTCAGAGGGCTTACAAAAAAGGAGCTAGTCCAGAATGTATCCTCCTTTCCTGCAATGTCTTTACATGAAAGAGGCTGCGTGATGTGTAAGTCAGGGTGAGAATTAGACTTTGATTTCCAGTGAGTCATAGATCCTTGATAATGAGTAAGATTTACCTGCAAAGTACATCTGGACAAACTAAAGGCAAATAACAGGAATAAACACAATCTGTTCTGAGTTCTTACCAATGATGATGTGTGAAATGTGGCTTTGAATACATTTGAACTGTGCAGACCTATTTCTAGTTACTGTGAAACTGCTTTTGCGGGACCTGTGAAGAACACACACACAAAATACAATAAATCTAGCTTGTCTCAAAGTTTTAATTGCACTACCCTTACTAAATCTGCACTACCCCTACTAAATCTGCACTACCCCATCTTTTTGGCTGGACCTCTTTATGCTGCAAGTTCATTAAAGGCTCTGTGCTGCGAGGTGCTGAAAACCTGAAAAGTCTTTGCTTCCTTCAGCTCTACTCATTTCAAATGAAACCATGAGTGTTTAGCAGCAATCTGCTCCCTTTTGTGTGAACTGAACTCTGCTCAGATTTGCCAGGTAGCAAATACTGGCAGCAGTTACCATCACTCATACATTTATAGAAGCAGTGAAAATTTTGTGGCAACTGTAGATCTTCTTAAGTGGGAAAACACACTAATTGACTGAAGTTCCAGTAGAAAACAGTACATAGAATTGTGCCAAAGAGTCCCATAGTAAATTGACTGATGTTTGTGAAATATAACATACAATTAACTGGTGTTACTGTGGTGTTGATGCTGTAGTTGATGAGCAAAGCTTCTGAACTTGAACAATTTAATTCTACACTTTATTTCTTGAGCTAAAAAGATAGCTGTACAGATGGGCTGTTTGCATTGCATCTGAAGGTGCACTATTGCACTGTGTTCATGATGTTTTTTTCTTTCTGTAGAGCAATTTTAAGTATTTATATATAAAGTAGGTGCCCGAGTAAATTAATCTACTGCTTGTGAAAATTTAGTCCACTGTTGAGTACAATTATACATTTTCAGATATTTTTAAAGAATCTATATTGCTCTGTGAAAAATCCTCTTTTCTAATTCCTTCATAAATAAATTCTTTCATTCTTTCATTGTGCCCAAGAGGGATTCTATCAGTAGGAAAAAATTACACAAGCAATCAGGACTCCAATACACTTGAAGGATCAGCCAGCCTTTGTAATCTGACAGTGGAGCTCTGAGTCTTCAGCAAGTGTATCATTATAGAAAAAAAAAGTCATTGTACTCTGAAAATGGTCATCTCAGACCATTACAAGTAACTGTCTCAGATCTCTCCTGAAATGTCAGCTTTACTGTCACTTTAACTCCTAATGCAATTACAACTTCCATGACACAAACTGATCCAGTGACAGAAGGCCCTAAGAGTGTCAAACTGAGTACCAGCTTTTTGTCCGGATTAAAACTATAGCCCTTCACCCCTGCCTCCTGGATCAGGAGCTTTCTTCTTCAAGGTCCCTGTCTCTGTTTTTCAACTCTGTCATTCAGGTGACCCCTATCCCTATTTGAAAAAGTCTGCAAAATCTTGTTCACATTTTTATATCCATTGATAAATCACTGCAGAAGTGCACTACATGCTGTTATACAATTCTCATTATCTACTGCTTTGTAATTCAGGCAGTTTGAATTAACTAATGAGGGAAAAAGCCAATGTTATTCCAGCAGGCAAACCAAGTATCGGTAAATAGAGTTGGGATCAAAGTGAAAAGTAAAGCCTGGGAACAGAAAAAAAAGAAATAATCAAATACCTCAGAGTAATATGTTGTTGTATGCATATATATAAAATACATGTACAACTAAGAAATGCATACTGCAATGAGAATTCAGTCATGAACAACTTGTTAATTAGAAATTCATTTTCAAGCTGAAGTGAGTAATAATTCACTGTTCTCTATCTCAGACCAAGATTAAGATCAATACTGAGTCCAGTCCCTATTGTTTTGCAACCCAGAGAGGAATCACTGTCATCACTGCCTTGGGAATCAATGTCTGGTTAAAACACATAATATAGCGTGTGTTACCTGCCTCTCACTAAGAGTGCTCTACCCACTTGATCAAGGCAGAGAAAATATTCCTTTTTGGGATGAGTATTCAGCTGCACCCAAACTATATGCCAGAGAATGGAAATTTCACTCAAGCCTATTAACTATACAGGCAGTAACACAGATGTTTGCACATTGAGTAGGCTATTACTTGAGGGAGCAAGGGTGCTGGCATTCTAGTCTTCAAATTCTCTACATAGAAGGAAACACCACCTGGAGGAGGAAATGATCCAGGGACAAGCAACCAAAGAGAAGAGAGTGGGTGGAAAGAAATCAGGAGGAGATCTACTGAAGAAAGGAGTCTGTCATGTTCTTGCCAGCTGCTTCTTCTTTCTGTTGAAATGCAGGTTTGTCTCTGTTCCTGCTTATGCTTGGAGGGGGGGCGGGTATGTGTGTGAGTAGGATCTTCAATCTGCTGTGTTTGCCCCACAGAAGGTGGGAGTCAGCCCATGAAGTTCAGCAGCTCCCAAAACCATATGGGAGGTTCGGGAGAAGATGTGAGAAAAGTATGTGGGGGCTCAACCTGAACAGGAGGTTGAGCAGTGGTATATCTATTGTAACACAGCAGCACGCATATCACGAGTCTTTATCCAATGTGCCAGAAGGCTTTTTCAGTCAGGATTACACCATCAAAGCATCTCAGTATCACTCAGTAGTGTTGATTTTGAAAAAAAAATTTGTGAAAATAAAACATCTGCCAGAGCAGCACATATATTATTACAAAAAGAAGGAGAAAAACAACAACAACTTGCATTGCATGGAAATCTGGCCATGAAGTCAAAGTCTAATCCAAATCACTCAGGAGACCATCTTTGGAATAAGGCCATCACAGAGTTACTAGACAAAATGGATGTTGTTAGTTTCTGCTGTAGCAATAATAAAGTTTGTGGCTGCAACAGCCATGTTGCCTCTCCGGATTTTTTCCTTCACCAAAGGCTTTATTTAATTATAAAGCCTAAATATCCATTGTGCCCCATGACCAAAAGCCATCTATTGTTTCCTGCCTCTTATGCAGCTTAAGGAGAGTTTCTCGGGTGGATATAACCATATGTTTAGAGTTTATATGGCAATAAAAGAGTCTGATTTCCATCATAATGCCAAATGTAAATGAAGGTTGTGAAGGACTGCACAAAGGCTAGAGAAATAGCCTCAAGTCTAGGTCACTCTGTTCCCCATTACAGGCGGGTAAGCCTTCCAGCCTGCAGAGAAACCCCTGCCAGCTGTGTGGAGCCTTTGCAGGGGGCTCCAAGCCAGAACCACGCACTGAAGTAGGGCTGGTCTGAGAGCACAACACAGCCCACAGCTCGAACAAAAGAACAACTAACTGTACATTTCCCACGCTGCTTTTGCATAGCTTATGTGGTGTGTAACTGGCACAGTGACTTGGTGTAGTACTAGCACTGATTTTACCACATGTACTAAGAGCAGACTGAATTTGAAAAGACAAATGTAGAACACTCAGAGGATGAGTGATGATCGTTCTAGAGATGTATTTATTTGTGATTGATATCTTTGTACATTTTCTGATATTTTGACCTTGGCAGTCAATAACTTTCTCTCTCTTGCACCTCTAACATACTTTTTGTCTGCCCCAGTCAATTAATTCTCAGATGTAAATCCATGCAGCATCTACTCCACTTAGTGTTTTACCAGTGAGCTGGAAACCCAATTGAGATTGAGTTGAATTATTTCTTAGGACTAATAAGTTAATGAAAAAGGTTTTTATCAAGACATAAAGTGAAAAGTAACCATTTATGTTATGTTTATGCATAAATGCATAAATATCCCTGATCGTGGACTTGGTCACCGTGTGCCCATGTTATCTAGACATGACTTATTTTTATCTCAAAAGCTCCATCCAGATATTCTTAGACTTTGAACATCTAGAATTACATGAACTTGGTAGTCCAATGGAAGAAATATCTATAACATCTATATATAAGATATTCCCATTGTTACCCTCCTGTACATAGGCAGAGTCACCCTATATAGAGGAGTTGGCTAGACATGTCTGTGGAGGACAGGTATCACCCAATTCATTTTCAAAAGTTAATGCAATCTGCTTCGGAATTTGCTGGAGTTCCAAACATATGAAGATGACCTAGGGCTCATCAAACTAGGTCCGAATTCCCTGGCTGAGTCCATTTCAGATCAAGCTGACATATACAGCAGAGTATCACTGGATTTGATAACACAAGCACAAATCGAAAGGCAGAACCATGAACACATGCACACCTGAAAGAGCATCACCAAAAGGAATTTGTTCACAGTGAAGATACAGCCAGTTGACTTACAATAGGAATTTGGGGACTTGCTTTGTGCAATGAACAAACACCAGGTATGTAGTTAGATGTTTCTGAAACTGTGCTGCCTTTAGCAGCAGGACAGCCTGAGTGCCCTGGATTCTATTGCGCTGCACAAGCCATCACTGGTGTGGTCTGGTGATAGCCTGTGCTAGGAAATAAAATATGCAGGAATACTGTCTGTTTCAAGACCTGCCAGAAGTTTTTTGCTATACCATCTGGGCTGTTTTTATTTATCCAGCTGTGATTTCTTTGGGTTTTGCATTTTTAATTAACACAGTTTTGAAAGAGGGGCGACTTTTGTTTAACCTCTTCCGCACTGCATCATGTAGGTGTGGCAAAATACAATTCATCACAAAGGCTCTAAAATTCAAGGAACCATCACTTGAACGGGTTTTACTTTCAGTAAGTTATTGTGGGTTGTTATTCTACAGAATATGGTGAATTCTGAAACCAGGTAATGACTTTTTTCCAGTAGGAAAAAAGTATATATAAATGGTGAAGGCTGCTGAAATCAAGACCCAGTCTTTCTATTTTTAATTTACTACCTCCAGTTTTCCCTGTCTATATCCCTCCTTTTTTTCTCCTTTCTCTTCTCAGCTTTAGGACCACGTCATAAAGAGTTTGACCTCTTCTCAGCATTAGGCCCACAGTTTGAAGACTTTGACCTCACCAGTAAGCACGCAATTGTGCACGTGCCTGCCTAAATGTTCACGGCTGCTTTAAAAACACTATGAACAGAGATTTGCCAATTGCATCCATTTAGACAGGCAACACTGGGCTAGTACATGCAAATGGCACCCTGCTGCCATCAGCTACAGCAGGAAAAGACAGTGATCTTGGCAATCCCTATACATGGGCTTAACTCGATGAGAAGATGACTTCAAATGGGCTTAAAATTTAAGAGTGCCTGTATGAATAAAACCTAGCACTTTGATCATTTGCATTGCTGGATTTTAAAAAGATTCTGGCTGAATTTTTCCTTTCATAACTTAACGAGAGAAAATACAAGATTTTGTTACTATTTTTCATGTTTTTCTGCAGTGCAGCTTTTGTGCTTGTCTCAATCTTTTCTTTCAATAGACCAAAATGAGCAGTGTGATTCCATTTCCTGTAGTACCTCACTCAATCCTGCCAGGTCTTCAACTTCCTGTCCAGAAGTCTTCTGTAAATCTTGTGTGGTATCTGCTAGTCTCACATGGATGTCTCAATCATCCATGGCATATCACATGGGACCGTATAGGTACATTTAGAAAAAAAATTGTTACTACAAGGGGAACACATAGCTTTGCTACCCTTTTTAAAGCCAGGGCACCTTAGACAAGTGTCAGGAACTGAAATGGCATTCCAGGACTCCAATTTTGTCACACATATATTAAAATATAATAATTAAACCAGCAAAGTATCAAACGCTTGTCCATACAAACATTCAGTAAAATTCAACCGGAATATTATGTCCCATTAAGATTATCATCCCTCTCCATCCAGAAGCTACCCCAAATCATATAGCAAGCAATACTAAGATCTGTGGCTGTGGTGTGCTAAGTGGATGCCAGGGGCTCACCAAAGCTGCTCTATCACTGCTTTCCTCAGTCGGGCAGCGGAGACAAAATATAATGAAAGATCACTCACTGGTTACCATCATGGGCAAATAGATTCCACTTGGGGAAATCAGCTTAATATAATAGCAATAAAATAAGAATAGGGTAATGATGAAATAAAAATTGAATCTTTAAAACAACTTCAACCTACCGCTCCCTTCTTCCTGGGCTCAATTTCACTACCAGTTTTCTGCACTGCCTACCCTACAGGAGTATGGGAAATGGGGACTGTGATCAACTCATCACAAGTTGTCTCTGCCGCTTCTTCCTCCTCAGGAGGAGAGTCTTCACTTCCACCACCCCATCATGGCACAGACCACTCCCACAGAAGACATCCTCCACAAACTTCTTCAGCGGAGTCCTACACAGGGTCACAGGTCCTACTAGCAAACCTGCTCCAGTGTGGGCTCCTCTCTGCACAGGCCATATGTCCCACCAGCAGTCTACTCCAGTACAGGTTTCCTATGGGACTTCAGCCTCCCTCAGGCATCCACCTGCTCTGCTGTGTGGTTCTCCATGGGCTGCAGAGGCACAGCTGCTTCACCACAATCTGCAGGGGAATCTCTGCTCCAGCACATAGACCACCTCCTCCCCCTCCTTCTTCACTGACCTTGGTGTCTGCAGAACTGTTTCTCTCACATATTCTAACTCCTCTGTCAATCTGCAGTTGCACAGTTTTTATCTTCCTTCTTAACTGTGTTATCCCAGAGGTGTTACCACCATCACTGATGGGCTCAGCCTTGGGCAGGGGCAGGTTTTTCTTGGAGACAGGCGGCATTGGCTCTCCTGGAAATGAGGGAAACTTCACACAGCTTCTCACAGAAGCCACCCCTGTAGCCCCCCAGCTTCCAAAACCTTGCCACGGAAACCCAATACAGTGGTAAACTGGAAACATAAACATCCTTAGAATAAAACACACATTAGTTGACAATTGCTCATTGAAATATAAGTCCTTGTCTCTCTTGACCTTAGTTTTGCGGCATCTTTTTGGTTGTGTTAACTGTTTGCAGACTCCATCAGCTTCCAGAATCCAGCCCTGATGAAAATTCTTTCTTCTGACTGAGTATATGATACAGGGAATTGCAGATCATAGCAATACACATGACATTTGAGGTATTTGCATTGAAATGACACAGAGTTTTGTCATTTGGCCTTATAGGCACTCAACCATTCCTCAACTGATGAAAGCATGACTGGATGTTCTTTTGATAACCCCACGCTCTGTGCTGTAAGTCATGCCAGGAAAAAAGTAGATGCTCCCACTGATGATCATTTCACTTGCATCCTGCCCAGCAGCGCTCTTCACAGCACCCTGCTGTCAGCAGGAATAATGTTCATGAGCCAACCCAAGGGAAATCTTTAAGCCAAATAGAAAAAAGTCATATCCATTGCAGTTAACACATCTGCAAACACGTTTGGAGAAAGGCCTGGGGAATATAGATGCAATCTGCTCGTTTTAGGTACATAATCTAAGCTTAAATTCCAGGCACTGGCTGAAACAGCTCAAAGTAAGAGCTTCAGTTCCCTATTGAGAGGCATAAGGGTTTTGTGAAAGTTTCCAAAAAGAAGTCTAAGTTTTAGATGGGACTTCACTATAAGTATTCCTTCAAAATTCAGATTAAGACTTATTCTCAAGATTCCCATGACAAAGGTTTAAGAAGTCAAAAAGGCAGTACTAGTTAGGTAGAGAGCTAAGAACATAAAAATTTCCTGATGACTACTAGCACAACCTAAAGTAATATTAAAAAGGAACTATAAGTCATAGAGAAGTATGGCCTCAGACATCCAATCCAGCTGACCAGAACCATGACAACACAACACACTAGGGGCATAGAGCAACAGGACTTTAGTCCTGTCTTTGCACATCCTTACTAGGCATGGAGTTAAATGTCTGGATTCTCAAGAAAGAAAATCTGATAGAGGTCTTACAATGATTCCTTCACTCTCTCTTTTGGGAGTGATGACCTGAGTAACCAGAAACTATTTTTTAATATGCCTGAGGTCTGATAGCCTTGAAAATGCTGAGTAGACACCAGTACTTGAAAGAAGGAAAAAAGTTCACTTACCAACAATTCTTTCTTCTTTTTTTCATCCTTACATTGTCTTAAATTTAAGCTTAAATTATTTCATAGCTATCTGATTAACATGGCTGGTATGAGGAACCACATCAAGTTTATATGGATGCATAACTGTACAATTTAAATTTCAGAAACTAATTTTCTCAGTGTTCCAAATCTTCTAAAATGTTTTGTAGTAAATTTATTCTACTACGTCTAATAAGGCTTTTTTTCTGCACTATCATTACACTTCGTCAAAGCATTTCCAATAAGAACACTCCAAATTATGTCCCCTCAGCTAGTTCATCTGTTCAGTCAATAAGCAACATTTTATTGCTTTTATGAATTAAGCCCACTTTACATCCAATCATTTTGCAAACATCTGTAGCCGAATCAGTCTAGGGAGCTTTTGAAAAATCAATCAGCAGGGAACAGCTTTCACTTTTTCTTTTCCTTTTTTTTTTTTTTTAATTTTAATAAAGTATTTACACGTTTGCTCCATATGAAATAGGAAAACCACTAAGCTTGATATGTGAACATTGCAGAAAACTCACCTCACATATGTAAAGATTTTATCTAAAAAGTAGAGACGTGATGACAGCACTAGAATGAAAAAGCATTGATAATTTGTGTCCCAGCTATGAGCAACTAAGCCAAAGGTATTGTAGCAGTTCAGGCTAGTAAGAGATCATAATGAAATTCCTAAGTTGTGCATCAAGGCTACAGTATTTCAATTGTCTTTCTTCAACTATCTTGTGTTGATTAGGAAACTAGAAAGAAAGGAAAAGGGTTTGAAAGAACCTAAAATACTGATATTAGAGAATACTGAGACTTTTTTATTTTTTCATTTGAAAAAATGTTAATTCAACAATTTCAAACTTCTTCAAAGAATGATAGAGCTAGTTTTGACAAGAATTAAATTGTTGCTTAAATTTAGAAAGAATTCTACCCAAGATTAACATAAAGATTAGGATATTTACCTTGAATTATGAAAAAAAAAATCACTTTAATTCAACCTAAGGACCTGACCCCATTTCTTACTTCATAGACTGCAGCTAAAATGCTGGACTATTCCCAGGTTAAGTGGACACTTTTTCAGTTTGAAAGGGCTGAGTTTCATCAGATTATATAATTGTCTAGATTTTGGAAACTCTTTCGATATCAGATTTTTTTTTTTTTGCCAGCTATCCTTGGAATCAAGAGACTTAGGAACTACCATCTTGATGATTCCTGAGCTAAGTTGATTATAATGTGTCATTATGTAAAACAGAGATAATTCCCCTCACTCTACACCTTTGTATTTTTTGTAACTGAGGTGGAAATAGTTTAGGCTGCTGTATTTTTTTACAATGCAGTACAAATTAATAACAGTGAGTTGCGCCCATCTGGTGTTTCCTCTGGTTGACGTGGGAGTGAAGAGGGACATATTTCTGTCTGAATAACCTTGGAAGAAAAGCATATCAATTATGAAGAACCAGAGCAAACTGTAAAAAACTGAAGCAAAACTCTGGAGTGGTGACTTTTAAAAGTTTACCAGTTTTAGGAAATTTAATTACACTCACCTAAGGTAATTACCTCAATGGCCAGGTTATTTTCTGATATCAGTTACTCCTCAGTTAGTGAATCCAATAATGAGAATTGTACTGAGGTTGAAGGTATTGGGAACCAGGCTCTTAGTTGTCTAAAACTACTGTAAAATTCTTGTGCTTTTTACTACCTATATACATCTTACTTGAAAATGTGAAGGTTAGTCTTCTCATCTAACTGGTTTATGAATTGAGAAAATTTGCATATAATATACTTAATTTTACATTTTTAGGTTTATTAAGAGCAGGTGAAATGTTTCATCTTTTTATGAATGTTTCTTCTGATATCATGGTAGGAGAATTCACTTGGAAAGTTATATACCCTTCATACTTTGTAGAGATTAACAACACGTGAAATAAATGAGAATGTTAATTCTGCTGGGTATTTTTTGGCTGCCTTTGCACAGGAGAAGGTGGGAAACCTGCCACTGCAAGTAAGTGGTGGATTTCTGCTTCCTAGTAGCTTAACTGATGCAGAAATGCTCTAGCCCAATCCTTGAAACCACTTCCAGTGCTTTGGAGAAAAAGGACTTGTGGAAGAAACAAAGGTCCTCTCCTAAAATTCAAGCCCTGTTTGGCACCTGCCAACCTGTGCAGGCATTGTCTGAAGCCATATAGTCTTAGAGAAACTGCCAAGAATTTTGTTCTGGAACGACTAGAAGGGAGCAGCCATGCAGACTGAATCCACTAGTGTGGGAAATGCCCTTGTTCCACGGGACAGAGCTGTAGCAGCTCCACGTCTCATCTCTCCTCACCGTCCCAGGACACTGCCACGTGGGGTCGCCACATGCAGGACTTGACCAGAGCTCCTTGTCTCCTGCCCTTCATATGCGCTGGATCCTTGGTTTCCCATTGCAGGAAGGGTTAGTAAGATGAAACATATTGACTCTACTCAGTCTTTTTTTTATTGTAGTAGTGTCTTCCTTGCTATGCTTGGCTGCTTTTGCTAGGTGATTTTGCTTTTGTTCTCTTAACTTACTCTTTTGCCCTGTGAGATGTGGGAATAACCTTGCTGTACAACTAAAATGGGTACTCAATCTATTTGAATGCATTTGGCATGCAAACTATTTTTAAAAAGGTTCTTACAGGTGCTTATTATACATTGTTGGTATTTTATTTGGGAAGGTCATTTGAATATTTTCTCAGAACTGCTGAATTGTTCATTGATGTCATAATTAATTGTGTTACTTCTGATGTTTGTTTTCCTGGGCACCATTTCATGTTATTAAAAAAAAAAAACAAAACAAAACAAAAAAAAAAAAACAAAAAAACCAACAAAAACCCACAAACAACACAAAACCAAGGAAAAAACCAAACCCAAATTAAAATATGATAAAAAAATTAGTTGCTTTGTTTCATGTTTGCTTTTTTCTTCGCTTTTTTTTTACCACTTCTTTAAAAAGATAAAGAAGGGAATTGAGTAAAAGACATAACTAACATATATTTCTCTCAAAGTAAAGTTTTAGATTATTATTGGATGTTTATCTAGACCTGGAGATTATGTGTTTGCAACTGGTATATTGATAACTTCTAAAAGCTTCACCTGGGAGCTCCAGTACGAACTATATGAGCTTTTTAAAACAAAATACTTAGGGCCAAATTCAGTAAAACTGCTTTGTTTACATAGCATGGGTGCTGGAGGCCCTACAAGCTTCAGTGCCCACTCAGGCAACTTAAGGTACTTAGATAAGAAAGCCCATACAGTCTCTCATAAAAAAAGCAAGGGCCAGTGATTTGGGGAGAATGGTTACAGGAAGTATAGCATTTTTTGCCAGTATCTTTGAAAGTTTCTGCCCCTAAAGAGGGTAAACACAAAGAGTTGATTTAGCAATCACCTCAACTGAAGACATAGAAAACCTCAGTGAGGAGGCTGTAGGTAGGAAAGAAAGAAACTTCCTGAAAAAGATCGGCTGTTTATGTAATGAAAGTATTTTAGGTTGGCAGAAGATCTGTATAGAAGGCTTCTGTTCAGTTTTCTCCCATCCTTTCGCTGGATTCCCATCCCACTTCCTTCTCTTCCTTTTTCCTTTCCCAGCTGTTCCCCACCAATCCCCAGCTGTGCTGAATCACATGGAGGTTTTCTAACAGAAGTAGCAAAGAGCTCCAGCAGAGACAAAATCAAACACTCGAAGGGATGAAGACTCTCACATGTCCCCCTGAAGCAGTTCTGGAGTGTGAGATTCCTCATAGGGCAAATGTTGCTAAGAACATTTGTCGTGTTATTTTTGTTCTTTACTCAGCCACTATGTAATCCTAGTGCAAAGGACATTTACATCCCTGGCAGCTTAAGTGTACCCCAGGAAATATATGTGAAAACCAACATCATGAGCATTTAAAAGTGGTGTCTCCTAATACCTTCTGATACTTCTCTAAAGGCTGTCTCATAACCTACGGGGTATTGTAGACACCTCGGATCAAGGCCCCTTGAGTAATCACATACGCTAGACTGCTGTCACCAAGCTCTGCCTTTCAGGGGAGCTTACCTACAGGTGTTGTGTTTAGGCCTTTACACAGGGATTCTCTGCTGCCTACTTAGGCCTGATCTCTGTGTGTAATTTAAGTGAGCTGAACTAGCTGTAATGATTCCTGCACTTAGGTGATAATAGCTGGGACATTGCTACCATAACATAATAGCTGCTAGATCTGGCAATTTACAGGAATAACCACGCCCAAAACATTAGCCACTGCAAACTTTGAAATTTGGGATTTTGTTTTTGGTTTGGATCAGACTGCAGAAGCGTAGACAAGCTTGTGCCCACAGCTTCCCTGACGAGGAGCCTTTTCTTGGCAGGTTTAGGTCTTTGCTGATCCAGGTTTAGGTAATACCTAATGAGCAAGGTTCAGCCCTTTTTTCAGCTGTATCCACTTCTCTCTTAGCTATTCATTTTCCCCTCCCAGCTGTGTTTTAATAGCCTTTAAAACTTCTACTTCTAGCACAGTCAGCAAAAACAGCACTGGGATTCAGAATCTCACAGACAAACTGTCAGAAATGAAACCAACTGTTCATTAACATTTTTAACAGCAAAGAAAAGGTCTGGGGATCCATACAGTTGGTTTTCCCATTAAACCAACAGCATAAGAAGCTGACTATCATCTATGCATTCTACCTTTGACTATTCATCTATGCATTACCTTTCTTACCCAGTAAGGTAAGAAAAAGCATTTTTTAAATAGAACTAATAATCTTTACAAGTTGCTAAGTGGCATATTTGAAAACACTTCCAACCTACATAATTTCATTGTTTACCATATTAGCTATAAAAGCAAAGAGAATTGTTTGCGACACCCCTTGGACAAAGACCAGAATGTAGATTTGCATTAATGCTTCAGTAAACAAATGATCATCAAGGAAAGATTAAAACACAGAGGTGGTTTCTGTTCTTCCTCTGCGTTCCCCCTGCTCCCAGCTTTGCTTCTCCTGTCATTATAAGTATCTCAGTTGCATTTTCAAATGTTTGATTATCATGTAAGCATACTCTATAAAATGGTACATAACAGCATCATAACCCATATGTTCCCTACCATGACAGAACAAAAGCATTTCTTGCATTTAGTTGTAGAAACTAAATAGGAACCATTCATTCAGATCTCCAACTTCCCCAAAATGAAACACAGAAAGTAGGTGTGAGCTACAATGTTCATGCAATCCAATGCAAATGTATGCAAATTTCTTCATATTAGAATCATTGTCTAGTTGTCATCCTCACATGGGGCACATCAAAGCCATATGACCTGATTTTGCACCTGCTGTTTAATTAAATTTACAAGGCAGACACTCTCTCTACTCCTGGTGATATACAAATCCATTTTTACTGCCGCAGCTTCTAATTTACAAGGTAGTCGACTGCTGTGTTTCACCGTCAATAGCTGCCCAACTGCTCTTTGTTAAAGTGAAGATTAAAAACTGAAAACTGGCCACCATTTGAGTGTATGAATTAAAAGAAATATTAAATGTGATTTCCCTCTTCACCTTTTTCAAAAAATCAAGCAAAAGGGAAAGTACAGTAGAAACACTTGATACTAATTATAACAGTCTTGATTTTTTCATTCCCCCTGCTGTGAAGAGGCCGAGACACAACACTTTTGTCAAGTTATCAATAGTTTTTTCTGTTTTGCAGGAGCCATATGTTGAAATGTAGCAATGCACCAGTGCTAGTAGCAATGATATTAACAAAGCTGTCTCTTTTCCTGGATGATCATGCAAAGTTTTCAGTATTTATGCTATTGAATTCACGTCTTGCTTGGAAATGATTTTGCTGATCTTAATTTGATTTTTCCCCCAAAAAACAAAACCTGTTACTTTTTACTGCTTCCAGTGTGCAGCCAGTAAGGCTGCAATAAGTCAGTAAGTCAGAATGCTGAGTATTGTGAAATTTTTCTCCCTCTTTTAGACCAACTCATCAGCTGGTGCTCTACTACTAGAGCTAGGTTCATTATTGCTAAGGTATTAATAGTTGTGTTACATAGGTGCATAGAGAGCACAAATTATAACTTAATGAAATGCACTAATAATCTTTATGTAGGTAATAGAAGCATAGGGTGGTTTGCGTTGAAAGGGACATTGAAAGATCTTCTAGTTCCAACCCACCTGCCATGGCCAGGATATCTTCCACTATACCAGGTTGTGCAAAGCCCCATCCAACCTGGCCTGGAACACTTCCAGGGATAGGGTAGAGACAGCTTCTCTGGGAAACCTTTTAAAGTGCCTCCACACCCTCAGAGTAAAAGGTCTTTTTTTAATATATCCAATCTAAATCTACCCTCTTTTCTTTTAAAACTATTGCCCTGGTCTTATTACTACAGGTATTATAAGTGCCCTTTGAATATTGAAAAGTTGTGGTCTCCACAAAGCCTTCTTTTCTTACAAAGTAAGTATATTGGAGTTTAATTATTAAAAATTATTAAAATTATATTTAACAAGAACAATTGCTATCAACATGTGAGAGAACAAGGTGGGGTGGAAGGGATCGCACAGTGCTCATTTCCTTTTATAGACAAAATGAGGAAAAGCAGCAATAATAATACAAGCAATGAGACGTTCTCAGTGCGCTACCTTTAACTAAAATATTGAAATTAGGTTGTTCTCCCCTTGTTTATGCTTAATTTAATGCCATACTCCTTAGGTACCTGTAAGAATAGATGGGAGAGGCGAGAGGACCGGGGCCCGGCTTTCACCACAGAAGTGGTGCTGTTTGAACTGTAAGAGCAAGGCGACGTTTTTGGGATTGCCTATTGGTGGCAGCACATGTTCACTCAATGAAAACTACATTTAATAAAAAAGTTAGAACTAGTCTATATAAGTAAATTAAAGGTGCTTCCCCCCCGCCCCGCAATTGCTTTCTTTTTTTCTTTTCACAAGCTACATACTGTAAATAACTGAGTTTATCAACTTTCAGATGCAAAAGCTAAGTATTGCTGTGCTAAGAGGAACAAAACTATGAAAATGGTTCTTATGACCCTCCTATCTCAAAGCCTCCTGCCACAGTTATAAAATGGAGCAAATCAACCCAAATTCCTGAACTGCTTTCTGCAGACTAGCTTGATTATAGGCAGGATGTGGGTCTGGTGCTTCTGGGACATCCCTCAGAAGGACCAATTCTCAAAAGACAACTGTCTTAGCCCTCAGTCCTGTATTTCTGGGGAATGCCCTGTGTTTTTCGTAAGCCCTGGCCCCTATATAACTTTCTTCCTGGATTATGACATGTACACTGTTACTGAAATTACTTGTCACATTTTTCTTTAGCCTCCATGGTTTCTACACCAATGCTTTGAGTTCCTTTGGAAAAGTTAATTCATATTGAATGTCACTAACACTTCTAGGGTTTTCTAGGATATTTGGTGTGCATTTCCAGCACAGCTTTTCACTCCTTAACTTCTCCTCTTTTCCCCTCGAGGGTATCTCTGTGAGTGTGGAAGCTGCTATTTATAGAAAGGGAGTGACTTCAGATGTGGCACAGGAGAAGCTGCCACAAATTTGACAGTGACTGAAAGCCTTCAGCAAGAAAAGCTTTACAAATAACCCCAAAAGGACAGGAAAAAAACCCAAATAAACACAAAACAGAAATTAAAAGACCACATTTGACTCATATTTGGGCAAGTTTGGACACATCTAAAAGGCCCAGAAGGATCTGACAGCGTAACTTCACCTGGTGTCCTTACACGGTGTAAATGGTCGTATGCAATGGTCCTTTGTCTACCATGGGTATTCTAAAATATACATTTACACAAGAGCAATAATTAAGGCTTAATTCTTGTATAAAAAATGACCTGGTTTCAGCATAGCCCACTTTAGGTTGCTATAATACCTTAATTTTCCTGTTGATTCATATTTTAATGAGGAAACTATTATTGCAGTATCTTCATTGTTTAATTAAAATTATAATTAGATATTAAAATGCTAAAGCACAAAAGTAAGTTCTTGCTGAAGGGTATCCTCAGGAAAACAAGGACTTATAAGGGTTTTTATGGCTTTGAGAAATTAGATGTGGTCACCAAATTGCATCTGATTTTTTTTCCATAATAATTGCCTCACCAGGAACATACTGGGCTCCATAAAGAGTTACTGGATTATATTTGCTAGCCTGTATAATGAAAAAGGTCATTCTTGAAAATCAGTGCCGAACTTTAGGCCCTAAACTCTATAAATCAAGTAAATCAATGGTAAAAACCAATTACACTTAACATTTGCATAGTGTTAAAAAATACAGACCATAGAACTAATAAACCTTCAGGGTCCCAATCTAATTCATTTCTACTCCATTACGGCATTAACAACCTTCAATATTTCATCATTATATATTGTCTAATCTTTTAGAGGAAAATAAAGACTAAGGTATGAAGATACAATAGTCTCTTCCAGGAAGAATATACAGTAAATAAGAAACTAGAGATGAAAAAAAAAAAAGTGTGGTACTATTGATGCAGATGAGATAAAGTTCCTGGTTATATTTTGGAATCGGAAAGCAGGATAACAGAAGGCAACTTGGGGAAGATCTGGTTCGGATGAGGGTATCTGTGGGGTTAGGAGTCCCAGGGTCTCCTGGAGACTTGTGTTCTTCTGGAGTAGCAGCTGGAACATGAGCAGGGTCTTCCAGCATGTTTGGGTGAAACATGAGATACAAGCTTTTATGTACATGGACCAAGACCTGAACATCCATAGATGATAATGGGAGGTATCGATATGTAGATGTCTGTGTTTGGGTACATCAGTCTTGAACTTAACCTCAAGGTAACAACCTGCTGAAATAGATGGGCTCCACTTGCCTAAAGATAAATATGTGTTATAATCTGAGATGCCTCAACTTGTCTCCAACTTCAGCTGCTCCACAGGACAGCAATGTCCTTCAGGTGCAGTGCTATATTGCCACATGGGAGGATACATGGATGGCACTTGACTTCTATGCCCATGCAGTTCAGTCTCACACAAACATGTGCATATGTTCTCAAGCAACACAAGAAACAGATTGGGATGCAATCAAGCTTCTGGAACACGATGCAAAATCAGACATAGAATGGACATAGAGAAAGCAATCATGACTGAAAACCTGTTACTGATGAATACATGGTCCTGTTCAGAAAACACAAACCACAAAACTAATGATACCTGCAAAAGCAGAGGATTGAAGTCAATCACCCACATAAACAACCTTCTGCCTCATGATACTGGATTAGGAAATAGTGACCAATTTGTTAGGTTACTGCCAAAAAGAGTAAAGACTGGAAATTCTCTGTCACATGAGATTCTGGTAAAGCAAGTCACAGGCTCTTTGCTACATTCACACCAGGGAGGGAGCACACCTGAGATTTCTTACCCATATTGAAGTCACTACACAGCTCTGTACTCTAGTATTTCTTAACAAGCCTCAAACTTGCCCATTATTAGCAATGGAAGTGATTATATGAATTGACTTTTTTTTGTCATTTTATTCCAGGTAATTTCTGACAATGGTAATTGACCATCCTCTAAAAATTAGTACAATAGGTATTCCTCTAGGGAAAGAAAGGAAAATTATAAATCAAGAAAACCTAGAAGCAGAAACACTACATGTGCATTTTGGCATTTTTCTTTTGTGTATGATATGCAAATTTATAAACAGCAGAGTCAGAAATTTTTAATATCCTTCCCAAAAGATGATTTCATTTGGGCTCTTGTACACCTATCAGTGTTTTGACTGCTAGTGTCTATGTTCGTTGTGTAATTAAATGTCTTATCCATGCAGCCCCACAGATGTGAAAGTTCAGTAAATTAAGTCCAGTATTTTTCCAGCTTTACATCAGTAGGGGGGATGCTGCATATAGTTGAATTTAAACTGGGTGACAGGACTATGGATAAGCTTTACTATGCAGCAAACATCGGCAACAGGATTGACATAAAAGGCAAATTTTAATTGCAAAAATATACCAACAATGTCTTATAAAGACATCACTACAGCTCATATGTTGTCTGTACTGAATGGTGAATATGTGTTGAATTGCCACATTGTTTTGGAGAAAAACAAACAAACAGGTTAGAACTTTTGTCCTGATGCTTTCAAAACAATTGCCAGATTTTTCTCTCTCAGTTTTCAAGTGTACTTACATGGGATTTTAGTGGCTGTTCCTTACAAATTCTTCCTTTTGTCCCTCTGAAATACGTAAACCACTTCATTTCAGATAGAACAAGCTGTTTCATTTGAAGGAAGAGAACATTGGAAGGAAGAGGCTTGTATGAGCAGGAGGAACAAATATTGATGTTATAACCTGGACCAACACATTTGCATTGTGTTTTAGTTTGATTACCCACATTGTCTTCTCATTAACACCAACAGCATCTGAATAGCTGAACTGCAATCTCCTCATCTATCAGTCCTGAAAATCACTGTGACTGGGTTGAGACACAATTGGTGTGCCAGCAGTTGCAGTGTGATAGGGTGGGGGGAGAAAAGGGATATCCACACTGCTTCCTCAAAGTACTTTGGGTTAAAAGCCTGCAGGTGGACAGCTGAGGCCACCGCTGGCGGTGACTTTGTCCTGACCACTGCACATGGGGTCACGTTCACCCTTGCAGGAAAGATTGCTCCTATTTTGAGATTGGCTCGGACTGTGAGAGAGGATGGGCTTCCTGGTGAGGAGGTCAGCAAGGAGAAGGGTAAAAACGAGTGAGACTAACACCCAGGAGAGAGGCTGAAACATGAAGAGGGAGCAAAATCAGGCTGAACCACAGCCAGCTTGGTCCAAAGTGACCAATGAAGGAAGCTGCAGGAGTAAGTGCTGCAAAGGGCTCTGCAAGGCAGCGAGTTCTTTACAGATTTCATTCTAGCTCATATAGAACAGTAAAAAAAAACAACAAAAAACTCCAACAACAACAACAAAAAAACCCCACCACACACAAAAAAAATCCCAACAAAATCTTTTATTTTCTAATAACAGCTTTGCTTTTGCAAAATAACTTGTGGGTTAATAATTGGTGGGGTCTGCTCAGTTTTGTGGTGCCTCACTACAGTCCTTTCTATTCACTGAATTTTTGGGTGCAAGGAAAGACTACTGGTTCGGGTGGGATGTGTGGGTAGGTTGGAACTCAAAGTTTTGTCAACCATATGTAATTCTGAGTGAGGGTGCAAATTTCTTTTTCAAACATGGCATTATTTCAACATTTTTTTAGGATTCTCTCCATTTAAAACCAGCAAATCAGAGCAGAATGGTTTACCCCTGTTGAAACTTGATGTTCAAGAAGCAACTTGAGAAATGGTGGACCCACTTGTGGAACACAATGGCCAATGAGGGTTCTCGAGGTACAAACCATTAACCGGTGGAAGAAGAGTGCCCTCTGACAAACATGCACTGGAGCTGAAATGAAGCTAGAGAAGCTCATAAGGCACCAGTAAAGACATGAAACATTACCAAAGGGTCAAGGTAACACTAAGAGGAGCAGCAACAAGCTCATCATTACATCTTCAGTCAACTTGGTAGTAAGAGAAAGCTTGCTTTTTTTGAAAGCATCAATATAGGTAATCCTCCATCCCCCACCCCAATCTCTCTAGGAAGGAAAATAAATTAATAGAGGATGAGACTGTTGCCTAATCAGTTATTCCCAGCAGCACACATGCATGTTACTTTGTGAGAAAGGTAACAAAGCTTGGAAAAAGTGTGAGACGTCAGGTCTGAATCTCCAGGCTCTTAGTTACCCAAACCAAATTGCCTAATAAATATAGTTTATTTGCTCTTAAAGTTTAATGGACTTTGAGTTTTACACTGCCATGGTTTTGGCTTTTATTAATGAAATCAAAACAACCTGTGCTTTATCTTCCAGTAGAAGAGCTTCTAAATTCATTGTAGTAAATGTCCAAAAGTTCCCTCGGTGCGTCAAAGCCCCTAAATATATTTAAAACTGGTGGAAAATAGCATTTTTTGTAGTGTATAGGATGTTGTAACTACAACTACAACTAGGTTAGCAATTTGAAACATCTCTTCATAGGTCTGACTGGGAAAATATGTGTGAAAATGACAAGACAAAATTATTTTAATATTATATTAAGGTCTACCTCATGCTGAGAATTTTCACAGTGGTTTACAAGCCACCTATCCCAGATGTAAAATACAGTTAATAGTCTGCCTCAGTTTAATCTTTTAAATTTTCTCACAGTTGAATATATGTAGTCTTTTATGCAAGTAGATATCTATCTTGACTGTTTTGCACACTTGCCCTTGCAAATGGGCATATTTGAGTTTAAATATGGTAATTTCTTTCTAAAGAAAATATGGTGTAGGCAGATAATGAAACTGAATAATGTGACTGTTCCATTTCTAACTTCTAGGATTCCATACATGTGCAAATTAGAGACCACTTGAGGAGAAACATTTGCAATATTTTAATTAATTTGATGGGTTAAAACACAGGAATGTGTAGGAAAGTTAAATGCTCTCTCTAGCAGTGCAAGTTTCTAACAGATTATTATCCCCACTGGTCCCATAAATAAATACATAATAATAATTAATATTGTTTCTTGGGCTCAAAATGTACTTGATATCATACAAGGCACATAAATCAAGACAGTCCCTGCCACACAAAATAATTATACACCAATTATGTATGCTGAATCCAGCCTCTGGTGGTGCTGTGCTTGCCTGAAGGAGCTAAGAACCCTTTTGATATAGCCACCAGTTTCTTTCTTTTCCCCACTTTCCTGGGTTTGTCCGGTCTTTTCAACTGTTAAGCCCTGCTCTGGTGAAGCTCTCAGCTGCTTCTACCACAAATGCATCAGTGTTTTCCTCAATCCCTATATAACAGCTACCATTCTAGAGCAAATTCTGCAAAGCTACTGACCTCTCTAGTGAAATTATGAACCTCTTGGGGATAGTCTACAACTCATTTGAGGTTCTACTAAACAGAAGAGTTGGTAAATAAAATAAATGTTAAATATATAAATAAAATAAAGCAAATTTGATTTTGGTATAAAAGTGAAGGCAGTCCTCCTAGAGGAGCACATCATTTGGGGAGTCACTGTTGAAGGCAAAGACTTGCACGATATGAAAAACAAATGGCACAGAAATGAGATGCCAGTGATTAATGGAATTTGTTTCAAATACTGTTATGTGTTCTAGCAAAGCACACTGACCAAAATACTTAGAGTGAAGCTCTTTTCCTTGAGCCAGGAAGGGATAAAAGGCTCAAACCCCTCACACACACTGCAGGTGAGACGAAAGAGATAAGCTGAACTTTTATGCCAGAGTATCTCTATTCCATCTGAAACCTGTTTTTAAGCTGCTCTGAAGTAACAAAAATGAAAGAATTATTTTTCTGTACCAATTCCCAGAGCATATTTAATCTAAATGCTAATCTAAATGTAATTGTCATTTTCTGTTTTCACAGTCCTACAGTTGCTTATTGTGAATTCACTGTACAGACCCATGGTTGATTCACCTATTCATCTGCAGTCAAATGACCTTTTACAGTTGCTCTCCTAAAAGGAAAAGTCTCTTAGGAAGGTAACCTAATAATATTTGTCACAAAGAGGCACACATTTCCAAGTAAGTAATATTGTCCTAGGGCCCTAACAGCCTAGCTGCACTGTCTTCTGCCCTTTACTGAGAAGTCTCTTAACACTGCTAGACTATAAAGATTAAATTAGGTAGGCTTCCTTGAGCAACTTAGAAATAATGAAACTAAAATCTTAACTCCAAATAACAAACCTGGAATTACAGTTAACTGAAATTAACTTTAAGGGGTTACAAGTTCAGATATTATTTTATTGCTGATCAGACCATATTTATAGTTTCACCTCAATATGAAGTAAATGTCTTCTGTTATAATGATTCCATGTGGTAAAGACAATAAACATGATTACTTGGTGGATCTGGGACTAAAATCCTTCTTATTTCAGGCTGCTCCTCTTTCTTGCGTGGAAAGTAAGGTGAGAAAGCACATATGTACAGGAGTTCCACACTTCAAGTCCACATACCGCATACACACCTAAAATTCCATGTGAAATAAAAAAGTTTAAGTTCAGATTCACAAAAATAAAGAGATATCACAATTCAAGTTCCCTACATAATTTGATTTACACATCTTGTTGAATCATTATAATAGTCTTCAGTTACAAACCACTTGTTTAACTTGATGAACCCTACAAGTTTTCTTTTCTCCCCAGCCAATATTCTTTCCATGTAACTTCATTTTAGAAGTATAGTTGGAAACTTTAAAAGGGAAAAAATCACTTACAGTTTATAAGAAATGTGAAAATGTAATTTTACCAATATTAATAGTGGACTGATTCAGTTTCTTTGTGGGTGCCTCCCAGGCAGACCCGTGTCAGCCCACCTCACTTCCTGCCATGGCTGCCTGTGGTTTCTTTTGGTCCACCTGGGGA